>NW_019167893.1:20518499-20850665 GCF_002303985.1 Durio zibethinus
GGCTGATGGAGGCTTTGAAGAAGTGATCGCCGCCAAGCAGGGGCTGAGCTGCGAGGGGTCACATGTCACTGCTTCCGCCGTGCGAGTTTCACCTGAAAATAGCAGCAGCACCAGCGCCGCTGCGCAGAAGGAAACAAAGGAAAACCTCTTCATATTTTTCCTACACAAAATAGTAAAACTTGTGAAAAAATAATAATAAAGTCGATTTGTATTTGGTGCATTTTGGGCATGAGCTGCGACACAATTTATAGGAGTTGGGATGGTAATTATTGTTGTTTCTTTAGCCCATGATTGACGGTGTCAAACTTTCATGACTCACGAGTCAATGAGTCAAGTCTTTTGGTGGTCTAAAAGGTCCTTTGGGGAATTGAAGAAGGTAGATCTGCAAATACCACCTTCGCACAATTGGATTTTACGCTTACATTTAATGTAGAAAAATTTCGGTATAGCTCTGCTGTACTTCCAATTGAAGCATACCATTTATGATTATTATAATATAATATAATTAATTAATTAATTTTTCAAATTAAGTGATTTTCATCAAAACTTTATATAAAACTTACATTTATGAATAGTGAATTCTTATATGATTTTTTATTTGTTGTAATTAGATAATTGTAAAATTATAATAAATAATTATAAGTGAAATATTTTCACTTTAAAAAAAAAACTAAGTGGAAAAACAAATGTTGACATGGAGTAATATTATTGATTAAGCATATAGCTGACTTGGTAGGAGTAACCTATGTAATAATTTATCATAGTAGGAATAACTTATGTAATACTTTATCTTAATTTTGATTCAATTTTAAAATAACTATAGATGAAAATTTTGTGAAATATCTTTAGAATCTTTCTTTGCTTTCTTACCAGATAGTGTTTTTGTTATCTGTTAACTTTAAATATTTGACCCAAATTAAATGTGTAGGTTTATTATTGCATATTCTTTTTAAGTAATTTTGTTCCATCATCTTAACTTTTACCTAAAAATATTGGGATAAATTTGGACTTTAGCCCAAAAGATTTTTCTTTTTTTTGCTTTTTATCGTTGACCTACTTTTCTTTTTTTTCTTCTTCTTCTTCTTCTTCCTATTAAATTAGTATTATCTTTAATCAACATTAGTTCACCCGTTGATTTTTCCTTCAAATTCCCTTCTTTGTTATTGAAAGTTAGGTTAAGATTGTAAAAACTTCAAGGCCGGATAGAAAATAGAAAGATAAAAATTGGAAGAGAAGAAAAGTAGAAAGATGAAAAACATTTTTTTTTTCCTTTCCATTGATATGTATTGTGCTTCATTGGAAAAAAAAAAAGTATTTTATTTGTATCCATTGTTTGGTAGAATTAATGAAAAATGAAAGGAAAGAACATAAAAATTATATTAGTTTACTATTATAACCTTTTATAAATTAAGATAGAAAGTAAAAAATCTTAATATTATAGGCAATCTTTTAAATATACAACATATACTCACACCTTTCCTATTTTCTCTCTTCTTTTCTTTTTGATTTAGAATGATTTGTATTTGTGAATAAGTGTGAAATTTAACACCTTTCCTATTTTGTTTTCTCACTTTTCTTTCATACAAACCACATTCACAATTCATTTTCTTTCTATATTTCCATTCCCTCTATTCATCCTTTTACTTTTAAATATACTCACACCTTTCCCATTTTCTCTCTTTTTTTCTTTTTGATTTAGAGTGATTTGTATTTTTGTGTGAAAATTTGACATATTACCTCTATTTAAGGGTGCTTTGTTTATGTTTCTCAAAGTCGTTGAGTCTCTGCTTAGAGAAGCTTTGATAAATTTTTTTTAAAAAAAAAAAAAAGCAAAAAAACAAAAAAGTTGCCTCTATTTAGAGGAGCTTTGATCAAAATTTAAAAAAATGGGCAAAAAAAAAATCCAATTAAGTCTTGAATGGGTGTCTACATCTTTGCACAATTTTTGTTTCACAAAAAAATGTGCAAAGAGAAGCAGCTGTAGACACCCCATTTTGTCTAGAATCCTTTGTCATTTGAAACTAATCCTAGCTCAATTGCAGGGATTTTTATTCATTTTTGTTTTAGATTTTTTTTATTTCATATTTATCAATTTTATTTTTATTTTTATGATTTATTTTCTTTTTTTTCTTTTGATTATCTGATAAAAAAAAAAGGCTGAAAGCTTGGTGATTGTGATGATTGTTATCTAGATGCTAATCTTTAGCATTAGATGACTAATTGGAATTGAATTGAAACTCTATCAGCATGGGTCTATATATCAATAATGAATATACAAGCTGGAAGGGGGGGGAGAAAAGATAGAAGAAGGATCCGAATAGGAGATAAGAAGAATCCGAATAGGAGAAGAAAAAAAATAGAGGAAAAAGATGAGTCTGCACCCAGTTTGCATACCAAGAGTCGTTGCGTGTTGGGGCAGTATTTCCCCCAAGATCTGAGAGTTTTGCACCCGTACTTACTCCTCAAACACAACCTTTGTCTTCTTATCCCCCAAAATATTCACAATTCTGATCGGCACGAGACAGCTGAGTCTTCTACGGTGCCTGAGTTCCCAACCCTCAGTTTGACAGAAATTCAGAATGCACGGGGTATTATGGATGTTCTTTCAGAAATGCTAAATGCATTAGACCCTGGAAACAAGGAGGGACTTAGGCAGGAGGTGATTGTTGACCTAGTGGGGCAGTGCCGTACCTACAAATAAAGAGTTGTACACCTTGTTAATTCAACATCGGATGAGTCACTTCTATGTCAAGGTTTAGCATTGAATGATGATTTGCAGCATGTACTAACAAAGCATGAAGCAATAGCTTCAGGGAGTTCTTCTCAAGCAGACAAACCTAAGCCTGAACCTGCAAGAGAACTTGTGAATGTCAATGGCCCCCTAGTTGATACCGGGGATAGCAGTAAGCAGTCTGATAGGAGATCCTCCACTAGAACTGGTGCAAGTTCTCAACCATTTAATCAGTTATTGCTTCCTACTCCTCCAGCAACAAAGGGTTCAACTCCTCCAGCAGCAATCAATCCCAAAATAGACCTGCTTAGTGGTGATGACTACAATTCACCGAAGGCAGATAATTCACTGGCCCTTGTTCCTTTGGGAGAACCACAATAAACAACTCCTGCATCACAACAGAATGCCCTTGTTCTCTTTGATATGTTCTTTGATAGTAACAACACCTCTGATTCTGTTAACACCCAGTTTTTGGGTTTAGATGGACAAACCAATCCTTGGACTCCTCAAATTCAGCAGCAGCAGCAGGATTTTCATGCAAATGGAACTACACCAAACATGGGATCACCTCAATATGAGCAGTCATATGCTCAAGGCACAGGTCCTGCCTGGAGTGGTCAGTTGGTTCCACAACAGCAGCCCTCCTCACCTGTCTATAGTGCCCAGAGTAGTGGCTCGCTACCACCACCACCCTGGGAAACACAGGCAGCAGATTCTAGCCCAGTTACAGGTGCTCAATATCCTCAGTCAGTGGTTACTCAAGTTAGTGTAACACATGGCCAACCTTAAGGACCTCAACATATGAGAAGTGATCAGGTGGTGGGTATGTACGTTCAGCCAATCACAACCGGTCATTTGTCAGCAATTAATAACGAGGCTGTTCAGGGAAACCGATTTGCTGGTTTTCATCCTCAACCAGTTTTGGGAGCACAGTATATGGGCATACTTCCACAGCAAATGGCTCATATGTATCCTCAACAAATGTATGGCAACCAAATGGGAGCATATGGTTATAGTCAGCAACAATATCTTGATCAGCAAATGTATGGGCTCTCCATCAGAGATGACAATGTCCTGAGAAACTCTTCCTACCAGGTTTCAACTTCGTCTTACATACCACCGAGCAAGCCTTCAAAACCAGAGGATAAGCTGCTTGGAGACCTTGTTGACATGGCAAACCAGTAAATTTCAGATGTGGTGATGAACACAAACTAGTTGGTTTTTCAGCAACACATCAAGCCATTATTTCCTTCGTGGAAAATGGAGGAGATCGTGTCAAATTGGTGAAGGCTATGGACAATCTAGTGGAACCGCGTCGAATTCCTCAAGTCAAGATAATTTTTTTTTTGGTATTTTATTTATTTATTTATTTGTTTTTTTGTGTTAGTTATTTTCATGAGTATTTTTTTTTTTGCAAAAAAATAAAAATTTTCAAAAAGAAATATTTTTGAGGAAAAGTTGAAAGTATCAATTTTTCTTAAAAATAAATTTTCGAAAAAGTTTTTGAGGAAAAATTGAAAGTATCAATTTTCCTTAAAAATAAATTTTCAAAAAAAGTTTTTGAGAGAAAGTTGAAAGTATCAATTTTCCTCGAAAATAAAAGTTTTCAAAAAATATTTTTGGGGAAAAGCTGAAAGTATCAATTTTTCTTGAAAATAAATTTTTAAAAAATAAATTTTTGAGGAAAAGTTGAAAGTATCAATTTTCCTCGAAATTAAAGTTTCAAAATGATATTTTTTGAGAAAAGTTGAAAGTATCAATTTTTCCTGCACAAAAACAATCATTTTTTTCTTTCTTTTTATTTTTTAAATGTTAAATAATCCAACGATGGAGCTTCTGCAAGTGAAACAGTAGTTTTCTTGCATACTCCTGAGGTGGGGGGATTTTCTCAATTTTTTGCTAAAAGTATTAGAGTCAATTGAGAATAATTTCCAATAACTAATTACTTGGTAAATTTTTAAGGCTTATTGGATAACATAAAATTAAGCTGGTGCCATCTTTTGATGGGCGTTGTGAGGGTGCTATAACCTTCCTCACACGTAACCGAACTCCCAAACTCTGTTCTGGTTAGTAGACCCGAACCTATTCTTTTAAGGACCCTTAAACTTAGGTGTTTCCTGAAAGGATAGATTCCTTAGGTGGCTAATCGCACCTAGATAAAAAAGATTGGTAACGACTCCCTTAAGTCAATGTCTAGCGATAGATCCCTGGATCTAGACGTTATGACATAGAGTTAATATAATATTTAGAATTGATACACAATAACGATCAAGGAAAAACTTTTAATAAACAAATTTATATACCTTACTAGGATGTTTTGTTTTTGCACCATCAGCATTTGTGGGCTTTGTTCTCTTTTTTTGAGGCCTTGAAGTTCCATCAGTGGCCTATAGCAAGTAAAAATAATTAATAACAGCAAATGCATTGAATGAAGTAATAGCCTTACAAATGCATTAGGTCTAGTAATAGACTTACAAATTCTACTCATTTAAAACATCCTAACTTGTTGTGGCTCTCTTCATGTTGTTGTGGCCCTCTTCATGACAATAACCACAAGTCATCTTCCTTTTACCCTTGATATGTTGGTTCCTTTCTTTGGTTCAAGTGGTTCTTTTCTTCTTTTCTTAGTAGGTCTACCAAACATTCTTTTGACCAAAGGACGAAAAACTAACCCATGATGGATTTGGGCTAAAATAGTCTTTTTCTAACAGGATTTAACATGTGCTTCTATGCACACAAATATGTTTTCCTATTAAACCATGAACTTAAATAATTAAGAGGATTTGATTTTTCATACAATATTGCATTTATAACATGCTCACAAGGAACTCCACTTATGTCCTACTTCCTATATGAACATGAATGCTACAGCAAAATCACAATGTAACTCTCTCTTTGTATGAAGTATGTTCTCCTAATAAACTTCATATCTAACACCTCTTGACCATTCAACCTCCCACTTAGCAGATAGCCTTTTTGGTTTTTTAAGTTTATCTACAATCCTTAATGCATAATTAGTTTTTTTATTTGCCTACATACTCTTTTCTCTAAACCAATCTCTTCATCGCATATAGTTTAATGTCTTCTAACATGCTAATGATGGACTTATGCCCAACTTCCAAAATCACATCAATGAAAGTTTCACACATGTTATTATCAATGACATCACATTTAATGATGTCACTGAAAAAAGCTTGGCACCAAACTTAGATTGGCCATTTCTCCAATAAATTTTTTTTACAATCAAATTTCCTTGAATGCTTTCCATAACCTGTAACTTTGCAACTGTGGCTGGTTAGGTTACAACTACAGGTCTTTTCCCTTATACTTCTTCCCTCACCTAGCATAGATATGCCTAGCACACATCATTTGCTTAACAAAAGGCAAGATGTCCCTAACAGATCTTATTAAACCTTATTAAAAAAAATAAAAATGGTATTAATAGAATCTCATAACATGACCATTTATATAAACAGTTATATAAGAATAAAGTTTAATTTACATATCTTTTACATGTACTTAGTACTAACCATCCAAGTCTACATTTAATTTCTAAATCAGCACATAATTGAGCAAAAAAACCATGTCTAAATGGCAGTTGGCTTTTTATCCATAACAGCCCACGCAATTAGGAATATTTGATTGTTTCCCTCTCTCCCTACAGCCACAAGCAACTGCCTTTAACCAATCATTTAAGGAAACACCCATCAAGTCTAATAATATGTTTACACCATTTTAAAAATCCTTACTTCAAAGCTCCAAAACAAATAAATATATTTTCAAATGTAGGCACTTCATCAATGGCTGCTTTTTTAGATGTAACAAAAATAATGCTTCCAGCATTTTTTAAATTTAGTTCCTCCACATAATCATTCAAAGCATTAAATTTTTTGTTGCATTTTTCTTTCATTTTTTTTATTCACAATACCCTTCACTACTCTACACACATCATAAGAAACAATAACCCCTAATTCTCTCCTCACAATTACCTTTAAATGCCTAAGCTTAATGAAGGGCATAACAACTATTTGTTCACCATTTTTTCTTGCAATCACAAGGTTTGTCACCATTCTATTTTTTGATATGGGCATACATGAATGCTCAGACACATGTTTTAACAATATATATTATTACTACTACATTGGGAGCATACAATAGCCCACTTATAGCCTTTGCCACTAAATATTGTATTATAATGATTTTGGGGATCGCTAAACAAAAATTTTAAAAATCAAATCAAAACCGAAAAAGTCACCACCAATTTTTTTTGTTAGGTGTGATTGGCCACTTAAAAAATTATCTTTTTTAATAAAATATTAAAGTTAATTAAAACATATTAAAAAGATAATTATCTTGGTTTACAAAAAATAAAGTTGGGTTTAGGAGTACAGTTATAGGTGGGAAAGAATTAGTACCTCCACAATGCTCTTTTTAAAAATGGTCCAATAAACTATGTGTTATACTTTAATTTTGATAAAAAAGGTCATAATTTTGATATTTAAAAATAATTTCCTTTCTTTGTTGCAACCAAAACATCATTTTCTTTTCTTTCTAATCT
Organism: Durio zibethinus; assembly: GCF_002303985.1. The sequence continues at coordinate 20,525,789 of NW_019167893.1, forward strand.
TTTGCCTAAAAAAAAATAAGAACCTTGTGCATTGAAATTTTTTCTAAAATATTTCAATACTATGACAATATTAAAACAAAATTTCTCAACTAGGAATCACCTAAAAGTCACTACTCAGACTTCTCAAGAATCTCATCCTTAGCAGTTCATATTTATATTAAAAATTGATATTTATACAAATATAATGCAAATAGTAAAATATAATGCTCATAATTTAATGTAAACAATATTTTATTTTCTTTGTCTTTTATAAAAATTTATTTATTTAATTTTTAATAAAAATATTTTTTGAAAATTATCCTAAATACTCCAATACTTTGATAGTATTTCAGAAAAATCTTCTCATTTAAAAATTTCTTAAAAATCACTACTTTGGACTTTCTTAGAATCTCATCATCGAAAATTTATTTTTTAAAATTATTAATATTTCACCCTAAAAGTTATAACATGATACAATTTTCAATAAATAAGTTTACTTATTAAAAAAAAGCATATTTTTATAAATATTTTATATTTTTTTAAGAAATTTATTTGAATTAAAAAAATGACAATCTTTGTCTTGAAAAATGTGTCTAAACATTCTAATTCTTTAGCAATTTTTAGAAAAAAATTTTGACCTAAAAAATATTCGAGAATCACTATTTTGACTTATCAGAATTCCATCATAAAAAAATTCTCTATTTGTTATCAATTACTAATATTTCGTAATAGAAATTTTACAATAACATAAATATTCATAAGCAACCATTTCCTAAAAACACATATTATTAAATAATAAAATCATAATTGCAAACATTAAAACAATTAAATATAAAATATAACAAAATAAATAGCCATATGAGAAAGAAATACACCTAAATGAAGCTCTTGAGTTTGGATCCAAAGTAAAGCCAAGGTACCATGTGGAACTAAATTGGTGGATTGCTTATTAGGCTTAATCTGGACCAAACTGGTACAAAAACAGGTTGATTAACGGATCCTATTTAGGTCGGTGGGTTAATGGGTCAGTCAACAAAAGCTTTTTTTTCACTTTATAAAGCCTTCATTTTTTTTATTCATTTAATTTCCTTCAAACTAAAAAAAAAATCCATGTCTCTTTGAACCAAAAAAATGGTTGGCCTCTATCACCCCAATTTCTAGCATTCCATGGTCGAGCTAGTCATTGCACTGCCATCATTGGTCAATGCTAGAAAATTCCCCCAAAAACTTCTCCCAACTTCTTTTCCGCTATTCTTTTCATTTTCAAACTTAGTTTTCTCAAAAAAAATACCTCTAGAGTTACGAATCTAAGATATTAAATTGAAACTTTGAATTATTATTTACCCTCTTTTCACTATCTAGTCGTCCCAAAATTCTAGTATGTTGTTGTCTTCCCTCTCCTCTTCTCTACCATGGTCTTCGATCATCCAAAACTCACACCGCCATAAACCACCACTCTTGCCACTGTGCCAACGATGTTGCTGTTCAAACCCAAAAATGACTAGAAATTTCTCTCCTCAAAATTGATGCAACTATATTTCAAACAAAAAAATCAAATTCCAAGGAAATAGAAAAAAATTCATCGAAATCCCAACTCTTTTTATTTTAGTATTTGTTGCTTTCTTTTTTTACTATCATTTTTCTCTTCCTTTTTTTATGGTTCTTTTTATGCTTTCTTAGCTGTTTGTTACTGATGTTCCTCAAAAGGGTGTAGACACCCAATTGGGTCTGGCCCAAATGGGTAAGGTCCAATTGAATTTTTATCTTTTTTTTTTTTGTATATCTGTATTTATTTATTTTTATTTAGAATAGATTTATATGTATAAAGTTATATATTTATTATTATTATTATTTATTTTTGTAATATATTTTTGGGTTTATCTTATTTTATTTTTTAAATTATCTGTTAATTTTATCTGATTCTTTTTTATTATCTGATTATTATTTTTTTTTCTTTTTATCCTATCTTTTCTAATTATCTATTATTTTTATTTTTTTATTTGATTTTGGAGGGCTGGGATTGAAAGTTGAAGAATCCCATTGTGAATGGGAATTCAATCAGAAGAGTCCAGATTGGACTCAAAGATTGAATTCCCGTCCAAAGAGGAATTGGGATTGATTAGAAACTCCTGATCAATCCCTATATAAAAGACCCCTGGAACAGATGCAAAGACACAAAAAACAATGAGCAAAGCTACTGATTTGAGAGAAAATGAGGCGTATAGGAAGCTAAGAAAAGTTTAGGAGTGTTCTGGGAGCTAGCAGAAATTTTTTAGAATTTTTCGTGATTTTTTTTTTTTTGGGAATTTCTGGAAATTCCAGATTCCGGTGAAGTTTAAATTTTTCGATGAAAATTTCGGCCAACCTTGAAGTTTCCGGTGACCAGCCCAGTTTTCGACGAAGAATCCTAGAAACTAGTGATCTTTCGGCCAACTTCCGGTGAACTTCTGACCAAATTTCCAGATTTCGACGACATTTTCCAGAATCCGACGGAAATTTTATCGGTGTTCTTCAGCCTTTTTAGAGAGAATGGAGAGAAAAAAGGAAGAAGAGAGAGAGAGGGGAGGAGCGTTCTGCCGAAAAACAGAGGGAAGTGCCTTTTATACCCTCTCAAAATGACGTAGTTTTGGCCTTAAGTAATCTAGAGGATCCACGCGTTTTGTCAAGATCCGACCCGACCCGAGCGTCGACCTGCTTCCTGACCCGCGCATGCCTTCCCCCCTCCGAGCCAAGCCGAGCCGAGCTGAGCTCCCAAGCCGCTTGTCCGAGCCGTTTTTTTTTTCTTGAGCCGAGCTGAGCCGCTATTCGAGCCGCTCCAGGTTTTTTTTTTTTTTGAATTTTTTTGAATTTTTTTTATTTGTTTTTTTATTTATTTTTATTTATTTATTAGATTAGGCTTATTTAATATTCTTTTTATCTTAATTTTATTTTTTTTGTTTTACTTTTCTTTATTTTATTTTTTTTTAATTTTTTTATTTATTCTATTTTCTTTAAATAAAAATAAATTTTCAAAAAAATATTTTTAGGGAAAAGTTGAAAGTATCAATTTTCCTTGAAAATCAAAGTTCCAAAAAATATTTTTGGAGAAAAGTTGAAAGTATCAATTTTCCTTAAAAATAAAATTTCAAAAAAAGGGTTTTTGGGGAAAAGTTGAAAGTATCAATTTTTCTACACAAGAACAATCATTCTTTCCTTCCTTTCTATTTTGATTTTGATTTTTATTTTTCTTTAATTAATCCGACGACAGAGCCTCTGCAAGTGAAACAGTAGTTTTTCTTGCATACTCCTGAGGTGAGGGAATTTTCTCAATTTTCTGCTAAAAGTATTAGAGTCAATTGAGAATAATCTTCAATAATTAACTACTTGGTAAAATTTTAAAGCTTTTGGATAACACAAATTTAAGCTGGTACCATCTTTTGATGGGCGTTATGAGGGTGTTATAACCTTCCTCACACGTAATCAACTTTCGAACCCTGTTCTGGTTAGCAGACCCGAACCTATTTTTTTAGGGGCCCTTAAACTTAGGCGCTCCCTGAAAGGACAGATTCTTTAGGTGGCCAATCGCACCTAGATAAAAAAGATTGGTGACGACTCCTAAAAGTCAATGTCTAGCGATAGATCCCCGGATCTAGACGTTATGACAGCTTGGCGACTCCGCTAGGGACCTTGAGAGTCAGGCCAGCAAATAATTTATGTTATCCAAAAGCCTAATAAAATTGAACCCTTCTGTATATATGTGTTATTATTCATTCATGTTTATTTGCTTTGTTAATTATGTCATTCATGTGCATGTGCATAATATGAGTTCTACACCCGAGCTCCGTCCCTCTAGGAGAGAGTAAAGTACCTATTGCTTTCGTGAGGTCGAATGCCTCCGCAGTGGCTAGCGAAATACTCCCACTCAAATTGAACCTTTTCCACTTGTAGCCTGTAATGGGTGAGGATTAGGGTGCCTCACTAGTCTGTGATGGACAGGGATGTAAGGAGCAATTTGAGGACCTTTAGACTCTGACCTTAAAATCACATGTAGTGAACTTTAAGAGTGCCTACACCTAGGATAGAGCTCTTTCTTCCTAATGATAGATATACCCTAAAATTAGGATACAAAAAGGGTGTTTATCTAATCATTTTGATTGCTTAACTTTGTGTATTATTTTTATCATATGTAACATTATGCATCAGCATCACTTACGTTTCATCCACGAAACTAACTATGTTGTTTGTCTGATTGTATGCATCTGTATTCTTTTCATGATCATGTTTCAACACAATCATTTGCATTCATTTCATACTAGATTTCATTCAAAAAATGTACATTTCATTTGTGTATCAAAGCATCATACATAAGGCATAGCATAACATTTCTAATCATAAGTATGGTACTCAAGGTCCGAGGATAGCTCCATCTAGCGAAAACCCTGCTCATCCATACAACACAAGATCCAGAGCAAGGCAAATGGAAAAGGAAAGTTTTCATAGATTTGAAAAGCTAGAAAAAGCTCAGGAGAAGATTAAAAGTGAACTAAGCAAGATTCTGGAGGCCCTTAATAACATGAATAAAGGAAAAGGAGTTGAAAGAAGTACAAGCCAGCAAGAAGTGGCTGACCTTTTGTACCCTCCAGGTTTTGGTCCACCTCAAGCCCAGTCTGCCCAAGAGGTCCCGCCACAACATTCTGCATATCCTGAAATGCCATCAGCTTTTAACCCAGGATAGTATAATAGCTATATAAATCTTGTATTCACTGAAAAAGTAGTAGAACCAGTTCCTAATCTAGATGATTTAAAAGAGAAGGAAAAAGAAAAGATAAGAGTGAAAGTTCAAGAAAGCTCTAAAATTAGCATGCTAGAGCAAAGGTTACGGGCTGTGGAAGGATTTAGCTTTTATGGGTCAGTTGATGCTGCTGGGCTCTGCCTAGTTCCTGATGTGGTTATCCTCTATAAGTTCAAAGTATCGAAGTTTAAAAAATATGACGGTACAAAGTGCCCCAAAACCCACATCACCATGTATTGCAGAAAGATGGCAGCTCATGCACATGATAAAAAAATCTTGATCCATGTCTTCTAGGATAGCCTTACTGGTTCTGCTGTCAGGTGGTATGTTCAGTTGGATAGGACCCACATTCGCTCTTGGAGCGATATGGCACATAACTTCATTAGTCAATATCGACATATTATCGATTTGACCTCTGATCGTTTGTCTTTACAGAATCTGAAGAAAAAGGTAAACGAGTCTTTTAAAGAATACGCCCAGAGATGGAGAGATATAGCTTCACAGTTACAACCTCCATTGATAGAAAAAGAGACTACTGTATTATTTGTTAGCACTTTGAAACCTCCCTATTATGAAAAGATGATAGGGAATGCAACAAAAAATTTCGTTGACATGATAATCTCTGGATAAATTATTGAAAGCGCCATAAAAAATGGTAAGTTGAAAGGAGGAGAAACCAAGAAGACATAAAAAAAGAAAGAAGCTCAAGCTCAAGCTGTGAGCTTTGATAGACAACAATTCAGGGGTTATCAACCCTATCCATCTCAAGGTTACTCTCCATACGATTTTGCTGTGAACAATGTCTCATCATACCCATACCAGCTAGCTCCACAACCACCTTATTCATCCACATACCGATCAATTTATAGCCCTCAAGATCTCACATACAGCCTCAACATTCAAGCTCCTGCAAGAACCCAAGTTCGCCCTATTAACCCAGTAAGTGGTTCACGAGAACAACGAACTACTCGAGAAAAACCTATATTTGATCCAATCCCTATGACTTATACAGAGTTATATCGAGAACTCTATAATAGCCACTTGATTACCCCCAGCCATGTGGAGTCGCTTAAACCACCCTACCCAAAGTGGTATGATCCTACAGCCCACTGTGACTATCACTATGGAATTACTGACCATTCTATTAAAAATTACATTGCTTTAAAGTATAAGGTGCAATGGTTGATCAATGATAGAATGGTAAGTTTTGATCAAGGAAAAGCAACAACATCTAATGTTAGCGCTCTGAGTGAAAGTCAAAAACAGAAAGGGTCCGAAGAATCACAATGAATTGAGGGGCAAGATGTCAATAGAGATTCTTCACATGATCGCATAGGGGGACAATTTTAAAAAATGAAGATAAGGCTGGTTGAAGGTTTCTTAGGATTTCTTTTCGAGTGATTGTTGGATTTCTTTTTGCAATGTGACTTCGCTTGTTATCATTTTAATAAAGGCAAGTCAATGCATTTCATTACATTTTTCTCTTTTCACTTAACCATTATTCCATGCCCTGTTACCTTCCATAACTTCACATTCCCCATTCTTAAATTTCATATGATAAATATTTAGACAATGATAACAATAATTCTGGGATTTAATTTTGAGCACTCATCCACGTTAATGTGAGGAGATGATTTGAGCAAAAAGTAAGCTGTTACTGAAAGTTAAATAGATATGTCTTGAAGGTATGCAATCTTTTATACAAGTTCATGAGCTTTGTTCAATAGATGATGTTCAAGAAAGGTATTCACAATTAGATGAAAAATGGCCATCTTTCTCTTACCATTTGAAAAACTATTTATTATTACCCCTTTGAGCTTATCATTTTTTTTTAAGAACCCCAACCAAGGATCACCCTCTACACTGGAGGGTAAATTTTGAAAAAAAAAAAGAAAAAAAAATACCACAAAAGGTCTCAAAAATGGAAAGAGAAAGAAAAGTAAAAGAAAAATAAATGCCACACATGATTTGGGGTAAAGTAATGAGAATCCTTTGTGTGAAGAAAGAAAAATAGTGAAACGATGTGGGGGCAAAATGCCAAGTTGTATCAAATGATCATTTGGTTTTGAACCTTTTTAATACATGTTTTGAGCCTATTATATCCTTTTTTTATGACCCTTCACATTGGCCTACATTACAACCTTGAAAAGTCTATTTGGATCAAATGTGAATACTCAACTTGAATGATCATAGGTTAAGCAAAGACATGCTCATGATGAAGCAATGGAATCATGCTACATGAAAGATATCAACAATGGATGAAAAATGAGAAAAGAGAAAAAAATAAGAAAAAATAAGAAAAATAAGAAAAAAATAAGAAAAAAATAAGAAAAAAAAGGAGAAAAAATAAGAAAATGAAAAAAATAAAAAAGAAGATTCAAATTGAAAACCTGAAAGGGTGATTTTGGTAGGAAAAAAAAAAAGATCCAGGTCAAATGGCTCACATGAATAAAAGATCAAAGACATCTGAAGATCCCTCAAAGACTGGACAGAGTTCATCAAGCTCAAGATTACTTCAACAGTAAATGGAATGAGGGGTGATTTTGGTAGCAAAAAAAAAAGATCCAGGTCAAATGACTCACATGAATGAAAGATCAAAGACATCTGAAGATCCCTCAAAGACTGGGGCAGAGTTCGCCAAGCTCAAGATGACTTCAACAATAAATGGAATGAGTTTTTGAACAAGAATCCTAGATTAATGTTGAGAATTTTCCGAATATTCATCATTTGGACATACCATCCATCCCAATGACATATATCCAATTTATGTCCTTTCTCATTTGTGTTATACCAAAATAGATCTTCAGTGATAATTCACCTTATGTTCTCTTGTTATTTCACCCCTAAATGAATTGAGAAAATGCTTGATTGCATTGTATTTGTCAAGATTTGAAATGATAATGAATGAATGAATATGTGCTTAAAAAAGTCTTGTATTCATTTGAGAAGAAATCTAAGATGATGATGGTAACAAAATGGTAGAAAGAGATGGTTGTGAATGATATATGATGTGATCAAATGAAGAATATAATGGGGCAAATCTTGAAAAGTGATGAATTGATCTATATGACTTGCAAGTTATGATTGAATGATGAAGACAATCAGTGGACAGAATTGTTTTTGAATGGTTAATGCTGAGACACCTATGAGTAATGACCCAGTGATGGTGGATGAAACTTGTTAGTGCTGAGAAATTCATTGAATGATGGTCAAGTGATGACCGATTGATGAAGCTTATTCCAAAGTATTGAGAAACTGAACAAGGAAAAATATGAATGGAAAAGACAATTGAGAGCTACATTGGTTCGATCTTAGAAGAGCAGTGTAATTAGATCTCTGAAGAATCAAAGGGCTTGATGCCTAAGAAAAGAGCTTGAGAAATTTGAGTACCATACATTGAATAGGAATTAATTGGCCAACATTTGCATAGCATGCATTGAAATTCATGCATTTGCACATCATACACTACTTTCAGAAAAGTATAGTGTATAAATTCAAAAAGCAGGGGTGCTCCAACATCCCACATAGAGAAGACAGATAGAAAGATATTTTGCAAAATTGAAAAAGAAAAAAGCTTGTCAGGTAAGTTCCTAATCCTTGAAATAGGATGTCTTTTGGTATCAGGATTGATTTATAAGACCTTTGGGCATAATCTCCTGAAATTCCTTCAAACACAACTTTCAACTCCTTTGGACATGATTGTCAAGGAGTAATTTACTTTTTCAAAGTCGTGGTGCCTCTGTTTAGAGGAGCAATTTACTTCTCCAAAGTCATGGTGCCTCTGTTTAGAGGAGCAATTTACTTTTCCAAAGTCGTGGAGCAATTTACTTTTCCAAAGTCGTGGTGCCTCTGTTTAGAGGAGTAATTTACTTTTCAAAGTCGTGGTGCCTCTGTTTAGAGGAGCAATTTACTTTTTCAAAGTCGTGGTGCCTCTGTTTAGAGGAGTAATTTATTTTCCAAAGTCGTGGTGCCTCTGTTTAGAGGAGCAATTTACTTTCCAAAGTCGTGGTGCCTCTGTTTAGAGGAGCTATTTATTTTCCAAACTCGTGGTGCCTCTGTTTAGAGGAGCAATTTATTTTTCAAAAGTCGTGGTGCCTCTGTTTAGAGGAGCAATTTATTTTCAAAAGTTGTGGAGCAATTTATTTTCAAAATTCGTGGTGCCTCTGTTTAGAAGAGCAATTTATTTTCAAAAGTCGTGATGCCTCTGTTTAGAGGAGCAATTTATGTTTCTCAAAGTCGTTGAGCCTCTGTTTAGAGGAGCTTTGGTAAAAAAAACAAAAAAACAAAAAAACAAAAAACACAAAAAAATGACAATGTTGAATTGAGTCTTGATTGGGTGTCTACATCTTTGCGCAATTTCTGTTTCACAGAAAATGTGCAAAGAGGGGCAGCTGTAGACACCCAATTGGGTCTGGCCCAAATGGGTAAGGCCCAATTAAATTTTTATCCTGTATTTTTTTTGTATATTTGTATTTATTTATTTTTATTTAGAATAGATTTATATGTATATAGTTATATATTTATTATTATTATATTATTATTATTATTATTTTTTGTAATATATTTTTAGGTTTATCTTATTTTATTTTTTAAATTATCTGTTAATTTTATCTGATTCTTTTTTATTATCTAATTTTTTTTTTCTTTTTATCCTATCTTTTCTAATTATCTATTATTTTTATTTTTTTTATTTGATTTTGGAAGGCTGGGATTGAAAGTTGAAGAATCCCATTGTGAATGGGAATTCAATCAAAAGAGTCCAGATTGGACTCAAAGATTGAATTCCCATCCAAAGAGGAATTGGGATTGATCAGAAACTACTGATCAATCCCTATATAAAGGACCCCTGGAACAGATGCAAAGACACAAAAAACAGTGAGCAAAGCTACCGATTTGAGAGAAAATGAGGCGTATAGGAAGCTAATAAAAGTTTATGAGTGTTCTGGGAGCTAGCAAAAATTTTTTAGAATTTTTGGTGATTTTTTTTTTCTGGGAATTTCTGGAAATTCCAGATTCCGATGAATTTTTCGGTGAAGTTTGAATTTTTCGGCGAAAATTCCGGCCAACCTTGAAGTTTTCGACGAAGAATCCCAGAAACTGGTGATCTTTCAGCCAACTTTCGGTGAACTTCTAACGAAATTTCCAGATTCCGACGATATTTTCCAAAATCTGACGGAAATTTCACCGATGTTCTTCAGCCTTTTCAGAGAGAATGGAGAGAAAAAAGGAAGAACAGAGAGAGAGGAGAGGAGCGTTCTGCCGAAAACCAGAGGGAAGTGCCTTTTATACCCTCTCAAAACGACATCGTTTTGGCCTTAAGTAACCCCGAGGATCCACGCGTTTTGCCAAGATCCGACCCGAGCGTCGACCCGCTTCCTGACCCGCGCGTGCCTTCCCCCCTCCAAGCCAAGCCGAGCCGAGCCGAGCTCCCAAGCCGCCTGTTCGAGCCGTTTTTTTTTCCTTGAGCCGAGTCGAGTCGAGCCGCGATCCGAGCCGCTCCAGGTTTTTTTTTTTTTGAATTTTTTTTCATTTTCTTTATTTTTTTTTATTTGTTTTTATTTATTTATTAGATTAGGCTTATTTAATATTCTTTTTATCTTAATTTTTTTTGGTTTACTTTTCTTTATTTTTTTTATTTTTATTTATTTTTTTTATTTATTCTATTTTCTTTAAATAAAAATAAATTTCCAAAAAAATATTTTTAGGGAAAAGTTGAAAGTATCAATTTTCCTTAAAAATAAATTTCAAAAAAAAGGGTTTTTGAGGAAAAGTTGAAAGTATCAATTTTCCTTGAAAATTAAAATTTTCAAAAAAAATATTTTTAGGGAAAAGTTGAAAGTATCAATTTTCCTTAAAAATAAATTTCAAAAAAAGGGTTTTTGAGGAAAAGTTGAAAGTATCAATTTTCCTTAAAAATCAAAGTTCCAAAAAATATTTTTGGGGAAAAGTTGAAAGTATCAATTTTTCTTAAAAATAAAATTTCAAAAAAAAAGTTTTTGGGGAAAAGTTGAAAGTATCAATTTTTCTACACAAGAACAATCATTATTTCCTTCCTTTCTATTTTGATTTTGATTTTTCTTTAATTAATCCGACGACGGAGCCTCTGCAAGTGAAACAGTAGTTTTTCTTGCATACTCCTGAGGTGAGGGAATTTTCTCAATTTTCTGCTAAAAGTATTAGAGTCAATTGAGAATAATCTTTAATAATTAACTACTTGGTAAAATTTTAAAGCTTTTGGATAACACAAATTTAAGCTAGTACCATCTTTTGATGGGCGTTGTAAGGGTGCTATAACCTTCCTCACACGTAATCGAACTCCCGAACCCTGTTCTGGTTAGCAGACCCGAACCTGTTTTTTTAGGGGCCCTTAAACTTAGGCGCTCCCTGAAAGGACAGATTCTTTAGGTGGCCAATCGCACCTAGATAAAAAAGATTGGTGGCGACTCCTAAAAGTCAATGTCTAGCGATAGATCCTCGGATCTAGACGTTATGACAAAGGGGATGAGGTTTCTTTTGATTTTTTTCTTTGTGTTTATGTGGGTCTCGAGTTGGTTTCTTTTAGAATAATTGATGGTGGTGATTTTGGACAGGTTGCAATGGGCTTTGGTTTCAATAATGGTGGCTTTCGGAGTACTAGTGTCGATTGTAAAGAGAAAGCTTTGGGGTGTTGGTTGTTTTGAGGTGATGATGGTGTTGGTGAGGTCAAACTAGCAATAGTGGTTATTCGAGAGTTTTGGAAAGGTAACACATGGTGGATGTGGGTCATCGGTAGGGTGTTTTTATTTTGGCAATGCTTCTTGTTCAAAAATTGGCCTCTAAATTTTTAGCCCCCAAAATCCCCCTTTGATTTTGCAAAACCCCATTTTATAGATTTAAGTGAATTTTGAATAGTTGTAGCAGTACCTTGGGTAAAGGAGTTTGCATTCATTTGAAGTTAGAAGATTTTGATCAATTGGTATCTGGAGTCAACGAGGGGTAAAAAATGGGGTGAAATGGAGAGCTAAAAATGGCTTGGCAAAATGGAGAGAAGAAAAAGTGAATCTCAAAAGCTAAGAAAGCTTGCTGCTAAAGGGTGATACAAAGCTTTAGTCAATAGGATTTTTATTCAACTTATGCTATGTGGAAAAAGAAGGATCCTAAAAGGTGAAAAGTTGAAAATGGATATGTCAAAAGGAAGACAGGCAAGTGAGGATGATAAAGCTAGTTGCCATGGCACTAAATTGACTATTATGCTAAGGTTATGGCTGTCCAGCTTTAGGATTTTGTTTATATCTTTTATTTTGAGGAATGAGGCAAAATAAAAATAAAATAAAATCTCATGGGCTTGATTACCATTTTGGGTTTTCAAGCCCAAGATTGAGTTAGATAAATAAACATGAGCTCAAGTGAGCCAATTTAACTGGGTCCAATTACAACGTGAAACTAAGATAATCGTGTATAAAAAAATACGATCTCAAAATAAATTTGAATCATCCCAGATAAAATTAAATGTTTACATATTGCTTTAACTTTTACTTATATTCTTTATGAATTTAAACTAAAATCTTTTTCTTGTTGAAAATTCACACAGAGCATCTTTAAGCTACTTCAGATTTGAAATTTTAAGTCTAAGCTCAAAATCTATAAATGGTAGTCCTATATTATAATAAGATTTGCTAGAATAAATTGTTTGTGTAACATTTGCATCAGACTCATCACTATTGCCATTATAACTGTCAAAGTCTAATGATTCAAATTACTCAATGGTGTACCCATCAACCTTATCAATTACATGACCTTTATCACCAGCATTACCTTTACCACTATCATCATCCTCAGCACCAATATTCTTTCACCACCAGCATTACCCTCACTGCCAGTATTACCTTTACCACCAACATTAACCTCATTACCATCATTGCATTCATCTTAACAAATGATTCACCATCTTAAAATTATTTTACCGTCTCAACATAAGCCCTCATATTTTGCCTAGCAACCTCAACTCATTATCATTATTTGAATCATCATTACTCACCCATTTTGCATCTACCAAACAGTCATCAACAGTATCACTTGAATCATTATCCATAGACTAACCTAGCCAGTAGTCAAATGAACTTCATTTTCATCTAAGTCATCATTTTGTTCTTTAGCATTCCCATCATCGACATGCCCTTCCTCCTTACCTTTGATATGGTCATCAGTCACATTCATTTCATTTTCATTCCTTTTATTATTTTATTATCTTCATTCAATTTATCTCCCTTTGAATCACTGTAAAAATCACTTAGATAGTGTTTGGTATGGGGTAATCACTCAAAAAATTATAGTGATTTATGCATGGTGAGTAAATCACCGTAATTGATAACCACTTAGTGATCCTCCATGGTAGTGATCTTGAATCACCGAGAGTGATTAAATCATTGTCTTGAAATGTGATCTAATTCCCATCTAAATAGGTGGGAAATTTTTCAAACTAGGGTAAAGTGGTATGTAAAATAAATAATAGTCATTATTATCCATTTAATATGTGAATTAAAAACTTCTTCTTAAAATTAATTGTTATTATTTTATATTATAAGTTTTATATTTTCATACTCATATTTATTGTAATAAGTTCATTACTATTTTGTATGATTTTATTAATTTTTAAAAATTTATCTATAATATAATTTTTTTTATTTTAATATATTAGTCTTATTTTCTAATTCAAATATCTTTTCAAATAATTTATACTATAAAAATTAGTTTACTATCAATAAATATATTTTTAATCTTATAATTTAATTATATTTATTATGAAGTAAATAAAATATTATTAATATTTTATATACAAATTATTTTCATAACATATAAATCCGTAAATCTATAGCTAGACTTATCAAATGGAGTCGCCACTAATCTTTTTTAACGAGGTGTGATTGTCACCTAAGGAATCTATCCTTTTAAGGAGCTCATAAGCTTAACGAAAGATCCCTAAAAGAATAGGTTCGGGTCTACAAACCAGAACAGGATTCAGGAGTTCAGTTATACGTGTGAAACATTATAGCACTCCCACATGCCCATCCAAATGATGGTACCATTTTATTTTAAATTTATCCTAAGGTCTTGATTCTAATAATTTAAAATTTTATATTGAATATTGGAAATAACTTTTAAAATTCTTCTATCAATCTGGTAGAACTCTTAAAAATATTTTCTCACCTCAATAGTATTCAAGAATCTCATTTATTTTCTTAAAAAGGTTTTGTCGTTAGAAAGATTTTTTTTATTTTTTGTTGAAAATATATCTAATTATTTTACTATTTAGGCCAAATTAGAAATACCTTCTCTTTTGAATTTCTAAATTTTTCACCATTTGGGCCTATTTAGAAATTCCTTATAATTCTCTTTTTTTTTCTTTTTTTATGAAAGAAAATATTATGACAATTATTTTTCTTAAAATTTCATTTAAATTCTTTCACCATTTGAGACAAATTTAAAGAAATTTCTCACCTAGAGATTTCTTTAAATTTTACCATTTAAAATTTCTAATAATCTCATAATTGGATAATTATCAAATATTTTCAACCAAATTTGGAAAATAATACAATTATTTTTACTAAAATTTCATCTAAATTATTCTACCATTTGAGACAAATTTAGAGATATTTCTCACCTAGAGATTTCTTAGGAATTTACCATTTGAAATTTTTAAGGATCTCATCCTTGGGTAATTTGTATTTAAATCAAAAATTTTTATTTTTTTATTTTTTTTGGTTTTCTCTTTTTTTTTGTTTGAAAATAAATATTAATTATTGTCATTGAAATTTTATCTAAATTATTCCACCATTTGGGATAAATTCAGATAAAATTTCTCACCTAAGAATTTTATAAAAATTGACCATTTGAAATTTTTATAAATTTCATCATTGGATAATTGATACTTATTCTCAAAAAAAATATTTTATTTTTATATTTTATTTTTTTCCAAATTTAATCATACAAAAATACTAAAAAAATAAACACATAAATAAAATACTAAATAAAATAAAAAATACTAAAAAAATAAAAATGGCTCAACTTGGCGATTAAAGCGGCTCAACTGAAGGCACAGAAAGCGGCTCAAGGGATGCGGCTTGGTAGCTCAACTCGACTCAAGGAATTGGTTAGTACGTAAGTCAAAAGTGGGTCAACGCTATGGCTCGGGTCATTCAAATGAAACCGCGGAGATCCTTATGAATCTCTTAACGCCAAAACGACGTCATTTCTAGAGGGTATATAAGCTCAAATCTTAATTTTTCCTTCAAACCTCCTCTTTTCCCTCTCTTTTTTCACCACATTTTCTTTCATTCTCTCTCTAAAACCCCCAAAGAACATCGGTTGAATTTCACTGGATTCTAAAAAATTTTATCAAAATTTAGGTCATTCATCAAAAGTTTATCGAAAAGTTCATCGATTTCTGTAAAACAATCGTCGAAAACTAGAAAGCTTGCCAGAATCTAGGAATGTACCCAAAAACTCACCAAAAAATTCAATCAACGCCAAAAAATTCATCAAAAAATTTTACCACACAAGAAAATTCACTGAAAAATAAAAAATTTCCAAAAAAAATTCCTCTTTCACCTTAAAATCCTTCCAAAAAATTTCTAGCTGCATTTAGTGGGTGTTTTCTAATTTTTCTCTGATTTTTTATCTATTTTTTGCTTTGTATTTTGTGTTTCTATGTGTGTGTTCTATGTTCACCATGGAAGCATCTATTTATAGGGCTCTGATCAAAAAAACCCTATACCCTAAAAGAGTTCAATTCCTTTTTAATTTCAACTTTATTCTTTATATTCAATTTAAACTCCTCACACACACAGTTTCACACAAATTTAACTTGCTATATTTTTTTTTGGTTTTTTTATTTTTTTTTATTTATTATTTTTTTAATTAACAGAAACCAGATTGAGTAGAATCTCGAATAGATTGGGGTGTCTACAGCTACTCCTCTTTGCATATTTTTTATGAAACAAGAATTGTGCAAAGGTGTAAACAACCCAATTAGGAAGAAACACACAATTTTTTTTTGTTTTTTTTAAACATACTCAAATTTCCTCTAAATAGAGGCTCAATAACTTTGAAAAATAAAATTAGGCTCCTCTAAGCAGAGGCTCAACGACTTCAAAAAAATAAATAAAGCTCATCTAAACAGAGGTTCAATGACTTTGAAAAATAAATAAAGCTCATCTAATCAGAGGCTCCACAACTTTGAAAAATAAATAAAGCTCATCTAATCAGAGGCTCCACAGCTTTGAAAAATAAAGGCTCCTCTAAACAAAGGCTCAACGACTTTGAAAAATAAAAAGCTCCTCTAAATAAAGGTTCAACAACTTTGAAAAAATAAATGCTCCTCTAATTAGAGGCTCAACAACTTTGAAAAATAAATGGTTCCTCTAAACAAAGGCTCAATGACTTTGAAAAATAAAATGCTCCTCTAAATAGAGGCCCAATGGCTTTGAAAAATAAATAAAGTTCCTCTAATCAAAGGCTCCACAACTTTGAAAAATAAAAGCTCCTTGACAATCATGTCTAGAGGAGTCATAGATAAAGTCTGATGAAATTTCTAATGGAAACTCAAAGATTCACAATTTGAGTTCAAAATTTAAAGGTTCAGATCCGCAAGAACCTTTTAACTTCGTAAGAATTCACTAAAATTTAATTCTTAAAATTTCAATTTCACAAGAATACGATTCGTAAAACTTTAGATATACAAGAATTCAAATTTGCAAGATTTCAAGATTCACATTCGTGAGATTCTCATCCAAAGTTTTAATTCAGGAATTCACATGCAAATTGCAAGGCTCACATCCAACATTTAAAGATTCTCATTTGAATTTTAGAGATTCACATTTAAAAGTTCAAAGCTTCTCATTTGAGTTCAAAGGTTCACATTCAATAAATCTTAGAGTTTCATATCTAAAATCTCAAAGGTTCTCATTTAAACTCTTCTTAAAGATTCTCATTCGAATTTGAAGATTCTTATTTAAAATTCAAAGATTCTCATCAAAAAATTTACAATTTTTTTTTCAGTTGACTCAAAATTTTGTATGTAATGAATGTCATGATCAATGATGCAAACATTTTTTAATGATGCAAATGCAACAATCTAGATTCTCACAATGCCATATTTTCAACCATGATTTAAATGTTTACTACATAATGCAAATGCATAGCTAAACCAAAGTTTCAAATATTCTCCAAACAAACAATGTAGACGTAATGCATGTAATGCGGATATCCGTGTCATGAAATTCTAATTAATTATGGTAACATAGTTCTCAAGACCCCACCATCCCATATTTTTCCTTATATAGCTCTTTAGCACTTTAGAACAAGTTTCATTAATTGATCATCATTGTTTTTATCACTTGATCACAATTCCTAGGCTTGTCAGCATTAACAATTTCAGAATAAGTTTCATCTATTGATCCACATACCATTTAATCACAACTCACAAACTTCTCAGCACCAACAATTTCAGAATAAATTATGTCAATTGATCCACATGATATTCATCACTTGATCACCATTCACAGGTTTCTTAGCACTAGCTATTCCAAAAGGAATTTTGTTCACTGATCCACATTATTTTATCATTTGACCACATCTCACAAATTATGTCAACCAATCCATCACTACACATGTGTCATTTTTTCAAGTTTCAAACATTTTTTTGCCCCATCATCCTGGATTTTTTTTCAAATGAATGCAAGAATCTTTTATGCATATTACCATTCATTCATTATCATTTCAAATCATGACAAATACAATATAATCATACATTTTCTTAATTCATTCTAGGGATGTAAGAATAAAAAAACACAAGGTGAATCAAGGGAAGGTAATAAATGAAAAGTGAGTCTGGTATAAAAATAAATGAACAAAGGAATGAATTCAAAGCATATCAATAGGGATGGTATTGAATAGTACAACAATGTCAAAACAATGAATACTTAGACAACTATTAACATTAATTCAAAATTTTTTCTCAAAAACTCATTCCAATGACTTTTAGAGTCATTTTAAGCTCATTGAGCTTTTCTCCAGCTTTGAAAGATCTTCAGATGTCTTTGACCTTCTATCTATGTGAACTGTCTATTCAACTTTCAACTTAGAGACTTACCCAAATCGCCCTTTCGAGTTTTCAATTTGAATATTCATTTTCTCTCCTTTTCATTTTTTTTATTTTTTTATTTTTTTATTTTCTCATTTTTCATTTTTTTTCTTCTCATTTTTTCATCCGTTAGTAATATCTCCTACCCATCAATCTCTAAAACAACGTAGCCTAATTTCGTTGTTCTATCATGAGCATGCCTTAGCTCAACATATGATCATTTAATTCTAGTACTCACATTTAATCCAAATGGACTTTTAAAAGTTATAGCATAGGCCATAGTGAGGAGTTAGAAAAGAAATGGATAAAACAAGCTCAAAACATATGTTTAAAAAGGTTCAGAACTAAAGGATCATTTTTCATCATTTGATGCAACTTGACATTTTGCCCTATTCTATATCATTTCACTACTTTTTCCTTTTACCATCTCATTTCTCACAAAAAGTTCTCATTACTTTATCCCAAATCACGTGTGGCATTCATTTTTTTTCTCTTTTTTTTTACTTCTCTTTCTTTGAGATTTTTTTCTCAAAAATTACCCCCTAGTGTGAAAAGTGATCCTTGGTCGAGGATTTAAAAAAAAAATCATAATAGGCTCAAAAGGGGTAGCAATGAATGGTTTTTCAAATGGTAAAAGAAATATGGCCATTTTTTCTCTCAAATATGAATGCTTTCTTTGAAGATCATTTATGGAACAAAAACAAGCTCACAAATCTTTATAAAAGACTAGATATCTTCAAGACATATTAATTTTACCCCTACTAATAACTTACTTTTTTTGCTCAAATGGTCTTCGTAGATTAATGTGAATGAGTTCTCAAAATTAAATTTTAGAATTATTATTATCATTGTCTAAACATTCATCATTGAAATTTGAGAATGGGATAAAAAAGATAAGGGAAAAAATAAAATATGGAATAGTAGTTGGATGAAAGAGAAAATGTAATAAAATGTATCATCCTTGCCTTTAATTGAAATGATAAAAAATGAAATCTTATTGCATGAAAGAATTCCTAACATTACTTTGAAAGAAAACCCAGAATGACAATCAACATTCAACTAGTCTTAACATCATTATGCTCATATGTGATCAAGTGAATGATTTTTCTTGACATCTAACCCCCTGATTCATTGCAGCTCTCCAAGTCTTTTCAGATCACACTCATTCTTAATCTTCACTTGAAACACTGACATTATAGTTAGACAATGGATTGTCATTAACATTAGGTATTGTTACCCCTCCTTAATCAAAGATTATCATTCTATCATTAATCAATCATTGCACCTTATACTTTTGGGCAGTGTAATTTTCCATGGAACAATTGGCAATTCTATAGTGGTAGTCACAATGGGCTATAAGATCATATCACTAGAGATAGGTTGGCTTAAGTGACTATAAACGGCTAAGAGCAATCAAATGGTTGTTGTAAAGCTCTCGATATAACTCCATATAAGTCATGGAGATTGGATCAAATATAAGATTTTTTCGGGTAGTTCATTGCTCTCGTGAACTACTTGTTGGGTTAGCAAGACAAAACTAAGGCCTTGCGGAAGGTTGAATGTTAAGGTTGTATATAGGAGCTTGCTGATATATTGGTGGATAAAATGGTAATGGGGCTGACCGGTATAGGTAGGATGAGGTATTGTTCATAGTATGATGGTATGAGAAGTAACCTTGTAGTGGATAAGGTTGATAACTCATGAACTATCTATCTAAGCTTATGGCTTGACCTTTAGTCTTTTTCTTTTTTAACACCTTCTTGGTTTCTCTTCTTTTTAACTTGCCATTTTTAATGGCATTTTTAATGATTTCGACTAAGATCACCATATTGACAAAATTTTTTATTGTATTCTCTATTATCTTTTTATAATAGAAAGATTTTAAAGTGCTGACAAACAACATTGTGGTCTCTTTTTCAGTTAAAGGGAGTTGCACTTAAAAAACTACATCATTCTATCTCTAGACGTATTCTTTAACTGACTTATTTGAATTTAATTCCAAATTTTTTATTTTTTTATTTTTTTTGGTTTTCTCTTTTTTTTGTTTGAAAATAAATATTATTTATTGTTATTAAAACTTTATCTAAATTATTCCACCATTTGGGATAAATTCAAACAAAATTTTTCACCTATGAATTTTATAAAAATTTATCATTTGAAATTTCTATAAATTTCATCGTTGGATAATTAATATTTATTCTCAAAAAATTTTATTTTTATTTTTTTTTCAAATTTAATCATGCAAAAATACTAAAAAAATAAACACATAAATAAAATACTAAATAAAATAAAAAATATCAAAAAATTAGAAATGGCTCAGCTTGGCGGCTAATATGGCTCGGCTAAAGGCACAAAAAGTGACTCGGGAGACATGACTTGACGGCTCGACTCAGCTCAACTCAAGGAATTGGCTAGTACGTTGGTCAAAAGTGGGTCAGCACTATGGGTCGAATCACTTGAATGGAAATGCGCAGATCCCGATAGGTCTCTTAACGCCAAAATAATGTTATTTCCAAAAGGTATATAAGCCTAAATCTCGATTTTTCCTTCAGACCTCCTTTTTTTTTCTCTCTCTTCACCCCTTTTTTCTCTTTCTCTCTCTAAAACCCCTCAAGAACACTGGTTGAATTTCATCAAATTTTAAAAAATCTTGTCAGAATCTGGGTTATTCGTTAGAAGTTTATCGAAAAGTTCATCGATTTTTAGAAAGCAATCGTCGAAAACTGGAAAGCTTGCCAGAATCTGGGAATATGGCCAAAAACTCACTGAAAAATTTAACCGGTACTGAAAAATTCATTATAAAATTTAATCGACGTCAAAAAATTTACCAAAAGATGGAAATTTTCTAGAAAATTTCCAAAAAAATTTTTTTTCACCCCAAAATCCTTCCAACAAATTTCTAACTGCCTTTCGTGGGCGTTTTCTGATTTTTCTCTAATTTTTTATTTGTTTTCTACTCTATCTTCTGTGTTTCTGTATGTGTGTTTTGTGTGTACCGTGGAAGCATCTATTTATAGGGTTCTGATCAAAAAAACCCTATACCCTAAAAGAGTTCAATTCCCTTTTAATTTCAACTTCAGTATTTAAATCCAATTTAAACTCCTCACACACATAGTTTCACGTAAATTTAACCTGTTAGTTTTTTTTTCATTTTTATTATTTATTATTTTTTTAATTAACAAAAACAAGATTGAGTAGAACTCCAGACAGATTGCGGTGTCTACAATTATTATATTTAAATAATAATGAAATCATTAACTTGAGTAACTATTATAATGTGCATAATTATTTTGATACTTTCAAACAAAATAATGTTTGATTTTAGTAATACAAAGCATAGTGATCTTTAATTATTAAGAATTAATGATTCTTATATAAACAAAGTGATTCCAAATTATGAGTGATAAGATCATCTTAGTAATAAGATCACTTCAGTGATTAAGTTACCATGATGATCTTGAAAATGATACCAATGTTACCTTAAAGTAAGTGTAGGTTGTTTAGTAGGCTCAATATTTTTAATCACAATCACCTCATCATCATTTAAGTTATTTACACCTTTACCAACCTTAGTTGGTTCAAGTAGAGCATTTGGAATATCATTATCAATTTGACAAGCCAAATATTCTACATATATATATTTATAGGTTTACCCAACCTTAAATGACCACAAAATCTCTCATACTTTCATTTGCTTCCATTAACAACTTCAACTTTGTACCTAATGTTTTACCCATCTCTACATAGTAAAATTTAATCTTATTGGACAAATCATAACCTAAAAACTTTAATGTTCCTAGTATTGTTCACTAACAAATTCGATCAAGTTCCTCATCAAACTCATTTACATACCTATTCATATATTTAGCAACTGTACGAGCTCTTTTGAAATTGTCTTCATGATGGTACCTGATTTTGCATAATTCCTAACTCATACTAAATGATAAACATATGTTCATAACACAAATAAATAGATAATTTACATAAATTATTAAATAAACATGGCATATGGCAAACAACACTTATTTTCATCAATTACAAATACAAATATTATTAGCAATAACTATTATGCAACAAATGCAGAAATAGTAAAAATCTTTTCTAACATTACAAACAACACTTGAAACAAGGTCACATTGAAAGACAATACAAAAGGGCCACATACCATTACCAAACACCTGTTATAACCATCGAAGATTCTAAATCACATACATACAAACAAGGTAACAACCTAAGTTATTTTAGCAACAAAAGTGGCAAAAGTGGAGTCAAACCCTAAATGTAAATGAAGTCAAACCTTATGCTTAAAAATGAAAAAAAAAAAACCCAAAACCCTAAATCTAAATCGATAAGCCCAACAGTAACAAACTTGGGTAAAATGGCGATAGTTGAAAACTAAACCATTTTAGGCCTTTCTTTGTTGAACTTAGGGTTTTAATTCAGATTTGAGAAAAATAAGAGAGTGAAAAAGTATATGATTGGAGAACAATTTCACTAAAACAATTTGGGAAAAAAAATAGATTGGAGAATATAATAACATAAACTTGATTTTCCTAAGTTTTTTGTTTAACGATTTAGTTTTTTTTTTTTTCAGCTTTGGTTTTAGTAATTTGATTTTTTTTTTGGTTTTTTTTTTATTTTAGAAGTAAAGGTGGACAAAATATATACACGTTGAAAAAATCCAAGTAAGTTTCAAGAAATCAATTAATATCGTTCATTTAAACACGTTATTGTAATCAATGCCACATCAACATGGTCAACAGCTGCGTCAGCTAATTTAACGAAAATCAAGTAATAATGTTATCAATTAGACTAACATTGTTAAATTAAACTAATATGAGGATCTAATTTTTGTAAATTATTGTATAGGGACTAAAGTTTATATTTCATATAAATGCAGGAACTAATTGCATAATTTGACCTTTTCTTTATAGTTTGATGTCAAAAAACAAATGTTGACATGGAGTCATATTATTGGTTGAGCATATAGCTGACTTAGTTGGAGTGACCTATGTAATAATTTATCTTAGTAGGAATAACTTATGTAATACTTTATCTTAATTTTGATTCAATTTTAAAATAATTATAGATGAAAATTTTGTGAAACATCTTTAGAATCTTTATTTGCTTTCTTACCAGATAGCGATTTTGTTATCTGCTAACTTTAAATTTTTTACCCAAATTAAATGTGTAGGTTTATTATTGCATATTCTTTTTTAGTAATTTTGTTCCATCATCTTAACTTTTACATAAAAATATTGGGATAAATTTAGATTTTAGCCTAAAAGATTTTTTTTTTTTTTTACATTTTATCATTGACCTACTTTCTTTTTTTTCGTTGACCTACTTTTCTTTTTCTTTTCTTCTTTTTCTTAAATTAATATTATCTTCAATCAATATTAGTTCACCCTTTGATTTTTCCTTCAAATTTTCTTCTTTAATTCATTGAAAAGTTAGGTTAAGATTGTAAAACTTCAAGCTAGATAAAAAAATAGAAAGATAAAAATTGGAAGAAAAAGAAAAGTAGAAAATGAAAAAATATTTCTTTTCCTTTCCATTGATATGTATTGTGCTTGATTGGAAAAAATAAAAAAATTTAAAAAAAATGTATTTTATTTCTATCCATTGTCTGATAGAATTAATGAAAAATGAAAGGAATTGGACATTAAAAATTAATTTAATTTACTATCATAAACCTTTTATATTAAGATAAAAAATAAAAATCTAAAATATTATAGGCAATCTTTAAATATACAACAATACTCACACCTTTCCCATTTGCTTCTTCTTTTCTTTTTGATTTAGAATGATTTGTAATTGTGAATAAGTGTGAAAATTTGACATCTTTCCTTTTTTTTTCTCACTTTTCTTTCATACAAACCACATTCAAAATTCTTTTTCTTTCTGCATTTCCATTCCCTCTATTCATCCTTTTACTTTTCCATTATACCAAGCACACCCTAAAAGAAATTAATAATGATTTCTCTTTGTTTCCTTTGCATACTAAATTTAATGAAGAATTTTCATAAGATCAATGAAATTATTGGAAGTATGGAGATTTTGAACTGTCATATGCAATACTTTCAACATGCGTAAATATAAAGTTAAATAACAAAAAAGAATTTGCAAAATATATATAAAATAGAAATCATGAATTATAAATTTAAATGCAAAGCATACATAATGTATGCCATAAATTGGATTGTTAAATAATGCAAAGTAGTCCTTAAATTGGATGTAGCGATTAGCCTTTGCTTTAGTTGATTAGCATTTTGTCTCTCGTCATTGACTAGATGGTAGTTGATCCAATCTAAAGTTTTCATCAAGCTGCTCATATCTGCCTCCAACTTTTTTTTATCCTTAAATTATGATCTCTCTTTATGTATGAAAAAGTATGTAAGTATGATTAACGAGATAATAGAACCTTAAATTTCCTTAATCTTCTACTTAACCTTAATTAAAACGTGGTTTAGTTTTTTATTCTTGTATCATTTGTTCTACAAAAATGTCCTTGAATCATGACAAATTGTTATTGTTTGAGATTTCATCTCAAATCAAAGATGAAAAAGAAAACAAAGAAAAATAAAAATAAGAAAATATAAACCATATTTCCACAAGAAACATTAATTATAATTCATCAGAGCACATATAAATACTAAAAGTCACTGCTTTCTTCCACCTTAAACAAGTAAAATTTATATAATTACATTAATTTTATCTTATCTTATCACATCTCATCATTATTCATTTATTTATTCAGATCAGTTCTTGACAGCAAGAAAATCCTATGCTGCCAATAGATATTTTAATCAAGCAAACTTTTTAACATTTAGGATATGCAACTCCACAAGTGCTAGCAACCCTTTTGGAGTTGGGATTGTCGACAAACTGTTTAAGAGTTGGGTTCTTAAGGTACCCACAAAAGCATGGCTGCTGCTCCTTCAGCTTGCTGCAACAAGTGGCTGATGGAGGCTTTGAAGACGTGATCGCCGCCAAGCAGGGGCTGAGCTGCGAGGCGTCACATGTCACTGCTTCCGCCGTGCGAGTTTCACCTGAAAATAGCAGCACCACCAGCGCCACTGCACAGAAGGAAACAAAGGAAAACGTATTCATATTTTTCATACACAAAATCCCAACACTGGTGACAAAAAATAATAAAGTTGAATTGTATTTGGTGCATTTTTGGCATGAGCTGCGACACAATTTATAGGAGTTGGGATGGTAATTGTTGTTGTTTCTTTAGCCCATGATTGACGGTGTCAAACTGTCATGACTCATTAGTCAATAAGTCAAGTCTTTTGGAGGTATAAACTTCAAACATGCGGGTCCTTTGGGCAATTGAAGAAGGTAGCTTTGCACATCTCACCATTGCACGATGGGATTTTATGCTTACATTTAATGTAGAAAAATTTTGGTATAGCTCTACTGTACTTTCAATTGCAGCATTTATGATTATTATAATTTAATTAATTAATTAATTAAATTTTAAAATTAATGACACCAGTTATAATTTCAAATGTTCTATGATAATTTTATACAAATTAAGCAAAAATATAGTAGAATAGATCATGCTTCAATGTAACGCAAGTTATAAGGTAAAATTTTTGTTTATAAATATAAAATTATCTTTTAGAAATCAAAATCAAATTGAAAACATTGATATGTATATGAATTTAAATTTAATAAATATAAAAAAACATTAAAAAGGGGACAACTCAATGTGGTGTCTCCACTAGCCTGCCAAGAGGATGATAGGGGTGGCTCTTGAATTGACACCTTGAAAAGCATTAAATAAGTTCAAAATATGGTTAGGCAGTGCCATAATTGCAGATCGTGATGGGCCTATCAAAATATCTGTATTGCATTTATAAACTTACCAATCAACATTAAAAAACTTAAATCACATTAACACGGAACAAAGCTTTTTGAGTTTATTTTTATACATAAATAATTTAATTTTTTTATTTTATAAGTAGATTAAGGGATTAACATATAAATTATTTTTTTAAAAATTTATATTTAATATATTATTAATATATAAATTTTATATATTATCAATAAATTAAATTAAATTATTTTATTAATAAAAGAAATTAAATGATATAATTTTATTAATAAATAATTTTTAAAAAATATTAATTTATTTATATAAAATTTGAAAGTAAGAGAAACTCAATCTGAATACGCTAAATGCATGGTGTCTGCCTGTCGGGTTACTGTCCGCTGCTGGTTATGACGAATGAGTGAAAGAACAAAGAAATTTAAATAAAAAGAAAAAAAAAACGGGAAGAAAGAAGGAAATTATTGTTGTTGTGCACTAAAACTTGACTAACAAGTAAATTTCTTGTTTAATTGTTTTAAGATTTGGGCTTCGTAACTAATAGATTCAAATTATTAAACTAATATAATATTAAAAAAAATTATTTCGTAGTGCGAGCACTTTAGGTTTTATTTGGGACACATGATTTCAGTTTCTTTTTTTTTGTTTACGCCCAGATCCGCTCTTGCCCTACCATGTGGTTATAAAAAAATTATTTTTTAAGTTGTTATTTAATTTTTTTAATATCACATGGATGTTGTTTTGTGACCTGCTAACTTAGACATGTCATGTGACTATAGATAAATGACACAAATGTTTAATAAGATATTTATATATTTTAATGATAAATAATAATAATAATAATAAATATTTAAAAATTATATAAGCGAAAGTTATTTTTCACTTGGGTAACAAATTTTAGGAAGAAAAAAGTAACTAAAATAAAAAAAAAAATCTCCAAAAGTTAAATAAAAAATAAATGTTTTTTTTTTCTCTTGATGAAAGCCAAGCTACTTTTGGTGGTGCATTTAACCCCACATATTGAGTAATTGTTGCAGTCTTTAATGGGAATGCCCGAAAGTTAATAGATCAAAAGCCTATCAGTGGAAGATGAAATGCTTTCCAAATCATAATGATGCTGATGTTGACTATTCTAGGCGGCATTAACCATTCAATAATAATAAATTGATTGATGGGTTATAGATCTTATTCATAGTTGGGCAAGTAATCATATTGCAATATATATGAAATAATTGATAAAAAAAAATCTCAAATCGGATGCCTATAGTCTCTGGTTGGTTCTTCCCCTTTAGACTTCGTTACTGCAACAGCAAGTTACCTGATAACCATCATTAAACATATTTGTTGGATGTATTTGATAGTTAAAAAAGTATAATAATTTTTTTTATTAAGTGTGTTTAGCATATAATTAAAAATAATTTTAATATTTATATCCATTTGATTTGATATAATTAGTATCATATTAATTCGATCATATTATTATTTTTTTTATAATTTATTATCTCTTATTTATAAATACAAATATTATCATTAAGATAAATTCAATTTACCTTTAATTTTTTGTACTATTTTTTTTTTCAATCTTACCTATTTTAATTTACATGTTAGAATATAAATATATGAAATATTTTTTACTTTTACCTCTAATTATTTTTCTTTTTAATCTTTTTAAAAACGTTCTTAGATTGAGCTCAGCATAAACAATATTTTTTTTAGATTACATTCTTCTTGATCAGTTCTTGGCCGATTATGTGGTGAGTTTTTACAAGAAGGGAAAAATTTTTCCTCTTTCTATCACTTATCTCCACTTAAATATTCAACTTAATAAAAAATGCAGACGTAACTTCCATTTAAGGAGTTCGATTGGAATATTTCTTTTTTTGTGATTAATAATTTTAATTAAAAATATTTGAATTAAAAAATGGGAAGAAGATTAAAGTAAATTAGGCTCAATTCTAAAACAAGACCAGAAGCACAATTGGGAAGAAAAAACGTAGGGATTTCAAGTAAATTTAGCTGTGAATAGCATTGCATCGTCAAGGCTGCAGGAATATATTTCCTTGGAACTGGACATTAAGTATGAACATGGAAAAAGGTTTGTCTAAAACTTTTGATCCATTTGTTGAAATTGTGTAAGGTTGACTCGGTCGCAACAAGAAAGTTCGTAGAATTAATTATGAAAATGGAAAAGTGAATATTTAAGTACTTCAGAGAAAGAAATCCATGACGATGAAAAAAATATACATGGTTGGTGGAGCGTCCAGTTTGGTGATTTTGGGATTTTTCAATTCCAAAATCTATCTTATGAGATAGACTTTTCCTCTTATTTATAAAATAATCACCAGTGATTTCCTCAATTGCTATAAGATAACTTCCATAATTTTTTTCAAAGTTTATTTATAAATAAAAATTATATTTATATAATTAATTATTATATTATTAAATAATTAAATAAAAAATTATAATTTAATTAAAAAATTAAATTTACATATAATAAAATTTAAACTTAAAATTTAAAAAAAAAAATTTACCACTAAATTAAGATCTCGTTAGCTTTAGACAACTTAAATGTGCTACAACTGTTAGGTAATTTTAACCTTTCTCAGCCCCAAAAGTTGACTTAAAAGATAAGACTTTCCCTCACCACTTGCCCAAACTCGTAGATAGGGGATATGCTATTTTTAATTCCCTTATTTGAAAGAAAAATTTTTTTTATATTTTTTAAAAATTAATTTAAAAAATAATTTTTAAATTATAATTATATATTTAATATGATATTTAATTTTAAAAATTTTTAAAATAATATCCATAAATTTATTAATTAATGTGATATTTATAATTTTAATATAATTAATTAAAAATCATAATATGTAATAAATAAATAATTCTTTAAACATCATTTTAATTAATAAATTTATAATTTATATATCATATTAAAAATTTTTAAAATTTAAATATCACATTAAATATTTTATTATAATTTAAAACTATTAACTCAATTTTTTAACAATTTAATACTTAAAAAATTATTTATTTATCATATATCAATATTTAAAACTAATAATATTAAAAATAAATATTATATTAATTAAAATTTCATATATGATTCATATATTATATTATATATTTTTTTAATTTAAATTTTATATTAAATATTTTATTATAATTTAAAACCTATTCATAACATTAATCATTTTTTTAACATTGCCGAGGACTCACTAGCATGGGCAAGCATGTCAGAAAATTTTTTTTTTTTCAACCATTTGCCCTCGCGCTTGGCCTTTTGTAATTTGTCATTTTCTCCCAGTAATTCTGTCTGCCTGTGAGATTGTTTCAATATTGCCGAATTTTGACAACAATCCGGCGGTAGCCTGCACAGCTCAAGTAATTATTAAATGTATGGACTGCGTCAATTTGTCGTGCTTCTCGGCGCCGGCCATAATAGTTTGATTTAAAAATTTGACCCACATGTTGTAAAATAATTTACATCTTAATAATTTATATCTTTATATTATATTTTTAAAAAATTATATGTCGAAATATATTTTTTATTTTTATTAAAATTTTAAATTATATATTTATTTTTTTTATCATTTTCGTATTAAATCTTAGATTAACGCTCAAATTGAATCAATTTTCAGACAAGTTGAGATTTCTGCACAAATTCAGTTGTGGATAACATTGAGTTGCCTAGGACTCAATATTTAGTTGTACATTTCAGATTTCAGCTCTCATACTTTGTTTATTTGCTTGTTGAACTTTATAAATAAATAGACTTGACCTTACAAACATTACAGAATCCTGAAATACAGGAGGAAATCCAGTTGTTCAGACTACAAAGCTTTCTGACTAAAGGATGGAAAACTCTTATCTCTGGCTGAAGCTTGCCCAACATACTTCAACATACCATTGTCATGCTGGTTAATCTTTTAGTTGAAGTCACCATTAAAATTTCTGAATCCTTTCTTTGAGAGAGCAGATCCGGTCAATTTCTGCAGAATGTTAGATATTGGTCAAAATGAATAGGCTAATTGCAAAAATACTTTGTACTGAATCCAAACACAACCAAGCAGTTTGAATCGTAATGAAAAATAAATGTACATATGACCATCAGCCTAAGGCTATACAGATTCCAGAACATTTGGTTATAGCAGACTCCATTAATGCCCATTCAAGAACCAATGAACGGTGGAATGGAGCCATGGACCATGGAGAAGTGATAGCAATGGGCAACTGGTGATGTTTACTACATGGGCTAGTATACTAAACAAGTAAAGCACAAAGATCATCAGATCATAATTTTAATCATGGAAGTCTGATTACAATAGGAAAGCTCACCATCAGAGAATATCCCATTTGAGAAAACCTCCTTGCCCTCTGCTATTTACAAACTTGTAATCAGCACCAGAAACTAGCACAGGAAAAACTGAATATGTTAATATGTTTCTGGAAGCCCAAAACCACATATAAACCATACAACTCAAAAGGGCATAGACTACAAACAAGTGTAGGAATTAAAGCAATTGTATTGTACCTTCATAACCTCCCACAACTGGATCTTCTGATAACAAAATTGGGGCACTAATATTAATATATCTGCAAACAAAGTTGCATCACCTTTGATTGAGTTCAAAATTCCAGATAAATGCAATAGATAACATCAAATGCAAAGTTAGTATTCCCGTAAAAATACAAGGAAGAGGCACAATTACTTGAAGCAACCAAGCCCTGCGGCTAAATGACCAGCAACACCTGTGGCAAGTCTAGTTTCAGCCACACTATCTATCATAAGGTTCAATCCTGATTTTTTAACCATCTCAACAATTTCAAGGGTCCCAAGAACCCCAAATTTGGATAGTTTAATGTTGATGACATCCACAAGATTTTCCTCTACAAGTTTTTGAACATCAACCAAATTCCTGCAACTTTCATCTGCAACAACAGATGTCCCATACTTCTCTCTAGCAACACTACTCACATCACCTAGACCTCTCCAGTCATCTCTGTGTACTGGTTGTTCAAAGAGAATAGGAGTTACCCCATTTTCTGCAATAAAATGAATTATGAAAAACACTTCTCTAATCAGTGAAACAAATTACAATTCAACTAAGTCCATTGCATTACAACAAATTGTCATATTTATCTCATTGTAAGCCAACTTGTCAGGTTGAAAATTTTTTACCGTTTAGCTTTTCAAGAACTTCAATAGCTTCCTTTGAAGTGTACCCCTCATTTGCATCCAAAATAAATAAGCAATGAGGGTGAGCTGCTCGTATCGATTGAAGAACTTCAATATCTGCATTTAGGTCTCTGCCGACTTTAATCTTCAAAGTCTTAAATCCTAGTTTGCAATACTTAGCAGCCAGATCAAAAGCTTTAGCCGAGGAAGTAGTTGGAATCTGTATATATAGAAATTAATAAGACAAAGTCTCAATCTCAACCATGAAACTGCAGCATTTCACCTACAATCTTTTATTAGCCACTCACCACAAAAAATTATTTAGAGTCTACCACTTATAAGTGTGGACTCTACATAAATTTTTTATGAATCCTACAAAATAATGAATTATAATTGATTAATTGCATCATAATAATTGTAGATGATAAGTTCCCGAAATTGATCATCAATGGACTAAATTAAACCACTCATATTTAAATGTAATGTATATGATTGTCGTTGAGACTTAACAGTAGCAGCAGTTGACAAGGTATTGGACACTCCTCCAAATAATCTCCATAGGGGTACATCAATGCTATTGGCCACAGCATCAATCAATGCCATTTCCAGTCCAGCCCTAACCTTCAAACACAAATACAGCAATAAGGATCCAATGCATAGTTCAAGAAAAGGGAAGCAAACATACACAGTATCATCTCTTGTATCTGTTTTTGAAAATTTTGTTTTTCAAACTTTTAAACACAAAAAACATATTTGGTAAATAATGTTTTTATTTCATTTAATCATAATAGAATTTGATAACATTAAAATAATTAAATTTGTATAAAAGATAATAATAATAATATAAAAAATAATCAATAATATTAAATAAAATTATTTAATATTAAATTTTATAACATAATAATAACTTGAATTAATATAATTCTTACATTATATTCAATAATATTATTTAATTTAGTTTTTTTAATTGTTGGAATATAAATTGGGTCAAGGGAACAAAAACCATTAACAAGCGTTATCTAATTCATAATATGTGATAATTTAGAATTCTATTCCTTAGAGAATTCCACTTAAGTGTTATTAGAGTCTTATTCCAATAGAATTGAACTATATAAATAGACGAATATACTTGTGAAAATTAATAAAAAAAAATTAATCTCAATTATTCTAATAAAAAGTATCTATTCTAAACTCTCTCTATATGAAAGAAATTGAACAAATAAAAGGTATTAAAGAAATTAAAGGGACAGGTCATAGCATACTCACTGAAGCAAATTCACTTCCAGGAACAATCTTTGAAATCTGATCTAAAGCCAAATTCAAAGATACAGGGGGACCCTGCCCCAGAAATTCACATGCCTCTCTCACTTTCTCAAGAGCAGTGGCCTGGTTCCAGTTAACCCGAGGAAGAACTGACACCTCACCCCACCCAACACACCCATTGCTCAGTTCAACTCTGACAGCCACATTCTCGACCTCTTCAAGCCTTGAAGATCCAATGGTCAACGGTTCATCAAGCCTAACATTCAATGGCCTCCCTTCAGCACGATGTACATCAACCCAGAAAATCTCAGTCAAGTTCTTCAATCCAAAGCCTGTTCTATTCCTTTCAGTACTCTCAGCAACTGCTGCTTCAGTAATCAGCTCGCTGCTGCTAGTTCTACAGCTCGCAATTACACGACCGAGCAAGTTTCTTGGATGTCTGTGCACGCATGGAGCGAAAAACAAAGAGTTTGTTGGACAAAGAGAAGAAGCGAAACCAAGTGAAGCCATGGTCGAACTCAGCATTCTTCCTGATTAGTTTCTTGAAGTTCAGTAATGTCCAAGTCAAGCAATGTCATGCTTTATTTATGAATTTTTTGGGTGTTTTACTATCATATTATTATAGTTAACAACAAAAGAAAACATTATCTTGCGGCTAGAAACCGTCATTTTTGTTTAATTATTCGATAGATACTCTTTGTAGCATATTTTGGTGATTGGTGCTGGTGACCTTTGGAGGTGTCTCCACTCTATGCGTTCCAGGTGCGGTCCGGAAATGTTGGCCCGCTCAATGTGTCAGCCCAATTCATAGCAGGTCGTATGCTAAATTGCTAAGCCTCGCTCAGTGAGTTTGACAATGCGATGGAATTCGAATTTTCACCGCGTTGCTCATCTCATATATAAGTCTCGATGATTTTAAATATGATATAATAATATCATAAAAATATAATATAAAAATAAAATATAAATATGATATAATTTAAAATTATAATAATTATTATATATAAATTTAATAAAATAAAAACATTATATTTTATATTTTTATATAAATAAAATTATGATACATAATTTTTATATAAAACATTATATGAATACATAAATTATACTATTTTACACTACACGAATATACTAATAATCAAATCCAACAGCATCAAACATTGCTTAAGTATCGTTTAGAATTAAATATAAAATTAACTTTTATTTTATATATATTTTTTGTTAATTTGATAATTAAAAAAATAAAATTATTGGTTTAGTATTTTAATTTTTATTTTGTAATCTATTTTGATACTTAAAACGAATGCTTTTACCCCTCATTTGCATCCAAGATAAATAAGCAATGAGGGTGAGCTGCTCATACTGATTGAAGAACTTCAATATCTGCGTTTAGGTCGCTACCCACTTCAATCTTCAATGTCTTAAATCCTAGTTTGCAATACTTAGCAGCCAGATCAAAAGCTTTAGCCGAAGCAGCAGTTGGAATCTATATATATAGAAATTAATCAGAGAGTCTCAATCTCAACCTCAACCATCTGCAAGTATTTCACCTACAATTCTTTTTATTACAATCTTATAATTAGTCTTTAAATAATTTTTTACAAACCTTAGGCAATGCTGAATTATAATTGATTAATTATATTATAGTAATTTTTGGAACTCAAATCCCATAAGAAATTTATTTAAGATTGATTAAATATTACTTGATAAATAAAAAAATTTATAAAAAAAATTTAAGAGAAAAGTATTCTTAATAGATAAAATTTGTATGCTTATAAATAAGTATAATCTTTACAGAATTAGGTATGAAAAAAAATATAAAAAAATTATAAAATTTATTAATAGATACCTCATAGAACTATAAGAAATTAACGTCTTTATAGATGTTTTATAGATATGTATGTTTGACTGGAATATGAGAGAATAAGATAGTCTATATAGATATGATGCATAAATGCACATAAGTATGTATTTATTTAGATTTAAAATACTTCATAGGATTAGAGGTGATTGAGAGAATCTATAGGTATTGATTATTGGGTTATTGATTTAGATTATTTGTTTCTAATTCTTTACAACTAGTGGATCTTTTCTCTTATTTGTGACATAGCCCAATTAACCTAAACCACATTAAATTATTATTGCTTGTGTGATTGATAGATTGATTGTTTGATTATGCTTCTGTTAAAAACAATATTCAATTAATTAGGATTTTTTTGCCTAAAAACTGGTATCAGAGTTACTATGATCCTAATAAATAGTATTAGAACTGAAGATTCGAGATGTAGGAAAAGGCAAGCCCGAAGAAACTTGATTCAAGGAAAGAGTTTGAGTTCATGTTTTGAATGTTTGTGTAAAATGTGAATACATAAAGAAGATTGTTACGAAACTTTCATTGCAGATGGAGTCAAACATCTCTAATATGGAGATTGATGATTGATGAAATTTTAGTCAAGGTGAAGATTGAAAATAATAACTCAAATCTCATAAAAATTTTGTTTGAAATTAATTAGATATAACTTGATGGATAAAAAGACTTACAAAAGAAGAATTATAAAAAAAAAAGTTTTTTTAATAGGCAAGTTTATATATTTATAAATAGATAAAGTCTTTATCAGATTAGATATGAGAAAAAAAAGTAAAAAAATTATAGAATTTTATTAGATAGACACTTTATAAAACTACAAGAAAGTGTGTATGTTTTAATAAATTACAATAGAATGAGATGGTTCACATAAATATAATCCATGGGTATATATTAGTGTGTATTTGTTTGATTTGAAAATATTTCATAAGATTAGAGAAAAATGAGAGAATCTATTGCTATTAATTGTTGAATGATTGATTAAGATTATATATTTATAATTCTCTGTAATTAGTAGATCTTTTTTTTTATCCGTAAACGTAAATCGATTTAATTTATTCATATTAAATTATTATCTTTTGTATAATTAATTAATCATTTGATTGCTTCGTTGGTGCCAACATTCAATTGATTGGGACTTTCTTGATTGATATCAAAATTGTCAATTATCTTAATATAATTATATGTGATGTGCTCCCAAAATTGATTATGACTAAATTAAACCACTCATAGTTAAACATTCATTGTAACGTAATATATATGATTGTAGTTGAGACTTAACTGTAGCAGCAGTTGACAAGGTATCGGACACTCCTCCAAATAATCTCCATTGGGGCACATCAATGCTATTAGCAACCGCATCAATCAATGCCATTTCCAGTCCAGCCCTAACCTTCAAACACAGAGACAGCTATAAGGATCCAATGCATTGTTCAAGAAAAGGGCAGCAAACATACATAGTATTTCTTATATCTGTTTTTGAAATTTTTGTTTTTAAAGATTTTAAACACAAAAAATATATTTGGTAAATAATGTTGTCATATATTGAAAACATGAAACTTCATCTGGTGAATAATGTTTTTATTTTATTTAATCATACTAGAATTTGATAACATTAAAATAATATTATAATTAAATATAATATTAAATAATATAATTAGAAATTATTAATTAAATTTATATAAAAGGTAATAATAATATAAAAAAGTCAAAAATATTAAATAAAATTATTTAATATCAATTTTTTTCATAATAATAACTTGAATTAATATAATTCTATATTATATTCAAAAATATTATTTTATTTAGTTTTTATTTTTTAATTTTTGGAATATAAATTGGGTCAAGTGAACAAAAACCCTTTAACAAGCATTATCTAATTCATAATATGTGTTAATTTAGAATTCCATCAATAGAATTGAACTATATAAATAGGCATATATATATTTGTGAAAATTAAGAAAAAATATTAATCTCAATTATTCTAAAAAAAAGTTTGCTATTCACTTCCAGGAACAAATAAAAGGTATTCAAGAAATTAAAGGGACAGGTCGTAGCATACTCACTGAAGCAAATTCACTTCCAGGAACAATCTTTGAAATCTGATCTAAAATCAAATTCAAAGTCACAGCGGGACCCTGCCCCAGAACTTCACATGCCTCTCACTTTTTCAAGAGCAATGGCCTGGTTCCAGTTAACCCAAGGAAGAACTGACACCTCACCCCACCCAACACAGTCATTGCTCAGTTCAACTCTGACAGCCACATTCTCGACCTCTTCAAGCCGTGAAGATCCAATGGTCAACGGTTCATCAAGCCTAACATTCAATGGCCTCCCTTCAGCACGATGTACATCAACCCAGAAAATCTCAGTCAAGTTCTTCAATCCAATGCCTGTTCTATTCCTTTCAGTACTCTCAGCAACTGCTGCTTCAGTAATCAGCTCGCTGCTGCTAGTATTACAGCTGGCAATTACACGACCGAGCAAGTTTCTTGGATGTCTGTGCACGCATGGAGCGAAAAACAAAGAGTTTGTCGGACAACGAGAAGAAGCGAAACTAACACACGTTGAAAAAAGTCTAATTAATGTTGATTAACAATTGTCATATCAACATTAAAGGAAAATTTTTAAAATTTGTAAAAAGTTTTTATAAAAACTTAAAATATTTTTTAAAACTATTAAAAATTAAAAAAACTTAATAAAAAATGTCTTAAATTAAAAAAAAATCACAAAAACTTAAAAAATTGAAAATAAAAAAATCGAAACTTTTTTAAAAAATTGCAAAAATTTATAAAATTTTTGAAAAAATTTTCATTTTTTGAATCTTACAATTTTATTTTTTTATATATATTTTTAATTATTATGAATTTTTTATTAAAATTTTAAGTTTTTTATTTTTAAAAATTTTTAATGATTTAAAATTTTTTAGTATGTTTCAGATTTTTAAAACTTTTTAATTTTTCATAATTTTTTAAAATTTTTGGAATTTTTCAAAAAATTTTAGATTTTTCTAATTTTCAAAAGTTTTCAAAAATTTTTAGATTTTTTTTAACTTTCATTTGTTTAATTTTTTGTGAATTTTAAATAAATTTTATTTTTATTAAAATTATCCTTTTATAAATTTTTAAATTTTTTTAAAATTTTTGGATTTTTTAATAAATTTTTAAGATTTTTAAGATTTTTTTGAATTTTTTAAATTTTTAAATTTTAATTGTTATAATTTTAAAAATATATCATTTTTTATTTTTATAATTTTTTAAAATAAATCATATTTTTTAAAAAATTTTCAAAATTTATTTTTGAAATTCTTTTGTTAATATAACAATTGATAATGTGATGTTGCTTAAATTTTTTTTTTACACGTGTTAATATCTTATTAGATATTTATATCACATTAGTAAAATGATTAACAGTGTTGATCCAAAATTTCAAAGTGAATAATGGATTGAAACTTTGAATACTAAACTAATAATTATATTTTTTTTAAATACTAAATTAACAAAAAATATATAATATAAAAGTCATTTTTATATTTAAGTCTATAGCTTACCAAAGTCAAGATCACAATATATGAAAAGACTTAAGCACCTTTTCCATTTCAAAATCTCACTCTACTCTCTTGTTAATATTATTATACTCTAATATCATGTTAGCATAATTTTTTTAAGATAAGATACAAATTTATCATTATATTTAAACGAGTGATTTCAATTTGTTACAGCAATTTAATTGATGTAATTTTATCTCTTTTTTTTTTAAAATAAATTTATCATTATATTTCAAAATTTTAAACTGTTGTGGAATATTTAGTAGAAAATTTTCTTAAAAATTATTTTACAATTTAAATAATTATTTTGAAAATGATAATACGAGAAAACCGATTTTTTATTTTATTTTTTAAGATAAGATATAAATTTACCATTATACTTATGAATAGATCTGGTAATTTATGTTATCGTATCATGTAAAATCTTATATTTAAATCGTGTTTTATTATAAAATCGTATGTCACAATTCATATTGATATGAAAACATAAAATATAAATTTTATATTTTATTAAATATATTTATGATTTTTTAAAAATTTTAAGTAGTGTTATCTCTATATTTTTTATTCATATAATTTTTATATTGTATGATCGTATCGTATTTTAAATTGTCAAGTCTATTTATGAAGGTGATTTAAATTTATCATTGATTTTTTAATTGGTGTAATATTATCATTGTAACTTTAATTTTAGATAATATTTGATATGGAGTGATCAATCCAAAAAATCATGATAATTTATGCATAGCGATTAGATCACCGTGTTTGATAACTATTTAGTAATCTTATGCGACGATGATTTTGAATCACTAAGAGTAATTAAATCACTACATTGAAAAAGTGATCTAATTTTCGCCTAAAGAGGTGCGAAACTTTTATCATTGGGGTGAAGTGATATGTAAAATTAATAATAATAAATATTACTCATTTAATATATGAATTAAAAACTTATTTCTTCTTAAAATTAATTTAATTTTTTTATATTATAATTTTTATATTTTCAAATAATATTCATTAAAACAAGTTTAAAAATATTTTGTGTATTTTAAAATTTTTAAATTTATTTATAAAATAATAGTTTAATTTTAATAAATTAATTTTATTTTCTAAGTCAAATAATTTTTACATAATTTATACTATAAAACTAGTTTATTATCAATAAATATATTTTTAATTTAATAATTTAATAATATTTATTATGAAGTAAATAAATATTTTATATACATATTATTATTTTTAAATAGCATCGAAATCATCATTAACTTGTGTAGTTATTATAATGTGAATGGTTATTTTCATATTTTCAAAAAAATAATTTTTAATTTTTAATAATACCAAATATAATAATTTTTAATTACTAAAAATTAATGAGTTTTAATTAAATAAAATGAGTTCATAAAATCACCTTAATAATAAGTTCACCTTAATTATTAAATTATCATAATGATATTGAAAATAATACCAAGTACTACCTTAAAATAAATTTATCATCATAATTCAAAATTTGGAAATATTCAACAAAAAAATTCTATTAGATACTGTTTTACAATTCAAAAAATAATTTTAAAAAAGATATGTCAGGAGAAAAAAACAACTATGAAGCTAAAATATGATTATTTATTTATTATTTAATTTAATTTTTAATCATAGTATTTTCTATTCAATTGAATGCCACATAATCCAAATTTTTTATTTTTTTATTCTTATTTTATCATGACATTTTCTACTACTTATAATACAACATCAAACATTTTCAATTGGTCTTTGTCTTTTCCTATCATTTTTTTAATTGTAAATAAATTTTAATAGAATTTAATTGTAAATTTGCTCCAAATTAAAAATATAATAGTAAAATTACACAAGTTGAAAAGTAGTGATAATTTAACTTTAAACCACTCTTACAAGTAAAATAATAAATTCGTACCTTATCATTTTTCTTTTATCGATCATGACATTTCTTTATTAAATAAAATTTCACATAATCCAACATTTTTTTCTTTTTATTTTTTCTTCTTTCATCATAGCATTTTTGGCTAAATATAATACCACAACATACTTTTCAATTGATCTTAATCTTTTTTTTTTTCTCATTTTCAATATTTTTTTAATTATAAAACAGTTTCTAACAAAATATTTTACAAAATATTTCTCAACTTTTATATCTTGACCAAATTTTCTCTAAAATTGAAAATATTATGATAAATTTGCCTTAAAATTAAAAGTTTAGTGGTACAATTATACCAGTTGAAATATTAGTGGTAAATTTGGAACCCTCTCGTAAGTAGAATGATAAATTTATGCCTTATTCATTTTTTTTTCCAAACTTTTATTTTATTATGGATTAAATCCCTCTTTTGCATTATGCCACAATTTGCATGGGGTAATTAGAAAAAAAAACTATTTATAAGAGAAATAATTTTAAATTAATTAATATTATAAACAATAAATATATTTCTATTAAAATAATGATAGTGCTAAAAAAATCAAAATAATTACTTTAAAATATTGTTTTTAAATTTAAAATAATAAAATTTAATGTACTTAATCAAACTAATTCATGTATCTAACTAGAAATTAAATGAAAAAAAAATAAAAGGGGGTAGATTAAGAAATATTTAAATTGTTACTGGATTTGGTTCAATTATATATATATATATATATAAAAGAAGTCATATTTCGGAGATAAAAAAAATGTTATAAATATTAAAATTTGAATCTAAACTCATTAAATATTATTTTTAAAATATAATTGTATGAATTAAATAAATTAAATTAAATTTTTTTTTTTTTTTTACATTCTTCGCTATTCCACTAATTTTCATCTTTCTATCTTTCTAAAAAAACCTCTCATTTCCCTCGTTTTTCTTTCTCCACCGTTATTTTTGCTATTAATCACAAATGAAAATCCCATCGCTTTATTCTTGTCTTTTTCCTTCAATTTTCAACCATTTAATTTATCCTAAAAATTTTCTTTCCCTATAAAACCCTACACTGGAGGTCCACAACCACATTTTTATCTCATGTTCTTCACTTTTTATACTAATTTTTAAATGAAACATTGAGAGTTTTTATTGGATTTTTCTCTCTTTTTTTTTTTTTTTATTGATCATTGTGTGTTGGTTTGTGCAAATCTACTTGTATTTTGTTGGTATTTTCTTCTTTTTATTTCTTCTAAGGCATAATTTTTTCAAAAAATTTCTTTATTTTTTATGGTTGAAATTGTAAAAAGAATTTCAGTTCTATTTTTTTAATTTTAAAAAATCTAGATTTATTTTTTTTCTTTGCTTTTTATTTTGTTGGCTTTATTTTTTTTATTGTATTTGGGAGATATAATTTTTTGAAAATATCTTGAATTTTTTTCATAAAAAAAACAAGCTTTGTTTTTTTATTCTTTTTCTTATTTACTCGGGAGACATGATTTTGGCGAAAAGTTTTTGTTAATTTTTTATAATTTAAATTTTCTTTTATTTTGCTTTTTTAAGTTAATTTTTCTTTTTTTTTTTTTTTTAAATTGCAATACATCATTGCTTTAAAACGCCATATGCCACTTTTCTATTTATATTTTAATGTCAATGATTGTTTATTTAAAAAAAACCAGATGTAAGCTTCATTTTTATTCTGTTCCCGTTACAGTATAATTAAACCTTACTTTTAATTATTTATTTTTATAAATTTTTAATTTAGGTTAATAATTGAGAATTTAGGTTATAGTACGGTTATCTTATGCCTTCGCTTTTTACTTTTATATTCGAGCATTTTTTCAATTATTATTATTTTTTTTAGTGAATGATGTATGGTTTATTGGTTTGTTTTAGTAATGATTAGGGGTGTAATAAATTGATTTCTAGTTGCTACAATATTAAACTCGAATTTGAATTCGATTCAAAATTTAAAGTTCAAAATTCGACTCGAATTCGATCAAATTTTATTTTTTTAGTTCTAACTCAACTCGAAATAAAAATTAAATTACTTAAATTCATTCGATTATGCTCGATTAACATATAAAAATAAGTTTGATTTTATATTCGATAAAAGCTCGATTATTTGTGCTTAAATTCGAACTCGAATTTAAGATATTTTATTAATTAAAATAATAAAAATATATTTAAATATAAAAGTTCAATTAGACTCGCGAGTTATTCGAGTCAATTATAAAAATACTCAAACTCAATTCGATTGATAAGTCGAGCTACTCGAGCTCAACCTCAACTTGATAATAAAATCGAATTCAAGTTTTATTTAAATTGAATTCAAAT
Source organism: Durio zibethinus (assembly GCF_002303985.1). The sequence continues at coordinate 20,567,605 of NW_019167893.1, forward strand.
AATTTACGAATATTAATATATCATTTACACATTTAATAATGATTTGTGTGTGTTTCCTATTAAATTAAAAACCATATAACATATAAAACTTAAGAAAAAAGTTAAAGAGAGATAAGGATTGATAACATGTTATAAAAAGATTGGTTTTATTTGTGATGGAGTTTTCAAATGAATCAATTGCATTTGAAGGATGTTGGAGCGTGAGATACAATGTATTAAAAGTTTATTTTCAATAAAAATGACGTGGATGTATCGAAGTCATTGATTTATTTTTATTTTCAATAAAGATGATGTTGATGCATCGAAGCCGTTCATTTATTTCCTGTTGAATATTCATTATATATTCATAATTTTTATTAGAATTATAGAAGTTTAAATTTATGATACAATAAAAATATCACAAGCATATATATATATATATATTTATACATATATAAATTATAAGCATATTTAAATAGAAAAAACAAAAATTAATCTCATTCAACCGAAATCATAAGTTTTAAAATTAGAGAAATATGTCAAAGTACTGTTTTAAAAAAAGTAAAAATAAAAGTAAAAAAGAATGTGATTTACCTCTCATTAAGGATTCAACTATTGGATCACAAGTATTAACCATGATAGTATCATCTAACATGCTAATGAAAGCAAATGTTGCATCTTCTCCTTTGTGTCTATTTACATTATTTTCTCTCCTTCTACATTAGGCATGTAATTGGGATCTTGATCACACTTATGAAATTCTTCATCTTCAATTGAATGCATCTTCATATTCTCCATCTTATTTTCACATACCTGTTCAATTATGTTACTAACATGATCGGGTTAATTTTGGTCTGCTTGTAATATTTAGAATTTGTAAGGGTAAAATAAAAATTAAAAAAAAATTATTGAACCAAAAAGAGTATATATTCTCACTTCAAAAATTACTGTCAACACCCAATTACTTTTCACACCCTAAATTCAAAACCTAAAAAATAATTTTTAGTTATTACATCTCTAAATCACATTTTTTATTTTCTCTAAATACCCCTCACACCCATTTTTCCATTTCCTTCTCCATCTTTTATTCAACCTAAGCCGTCAAACCCTAACACTAAAAATCATCCTATAAACTTCAATCCAAACCTTAAAATCACAAGTTTCGAAGTTAATTAAACTACCAAGCTTCAATTTAGAGATAAATTGCATGTGATTCTGTTTGATTTTGACAAAATATTTATTAAATTGAAATATGATATTGAGTTTTCTTTTTGCATAAAATCATTAATTCTGAATTTGCATTTTTTAATGCAAAAACTTTTAAAAAATTTTTAAAATATAAATTTTAAAACTTTCATAAGTTTTCGAAAATATAAATCCAAAAACTTGTAAATCTCAAACTCTTCATCCCATCGATTTTCTGTCCACCTTGTGTATCAATTTTTATAATATACTAGATAATAATTGTAATTTCTATAGTCTATGATTTGTGATAGATATGGGTATATATGGAAAGAAAGATAAAAACCAAAGAAGAAGAGACGAAAAAAAGAGGCAAAAAAAAAAAGGTTAAAGTCGATATAGAACTTGAAAGATAATTTGTCAAAAAATGATTAAATGATCATTTAGAGATATTGTTATAAACGCAAATTTGAAATGTAGAAGGTAAATACTGGGGTGTGAACAAAAGCACCCAAAGCCAAAAGTTGAACCGCATAAATTGTTAAAAGTCTGTTCACTTGAAGCTATAGCTTCAACATTTGGTTGTCCAAAAACTATTAACTGCTTCTCGCATAATTTTTTTAAAACATTCCAAACACTAGGATTTTTTTTATTTTTTTTTTTGTAATAATTGCTTATCAAAAGTGATCAAAAGTACAACCAAATCAGAGTGATCAAAAGTCATGGACAAATTAACATATAACCATAGAATAAGTACAATCATTGCAAAAAGAGGAAATAGTTGTACTAATAGAACATGAAATTATTGAAAATGACAATATCGTATGAACCTTCATTTTTCTTACTATTCTAGTTAAATTTAGTGACTAATAAAATATGAAAAGTTTTTCCAAATAATGAAATTAATTTCTTTAAATTTTTGTTTTAAAAGTATAATAAGTCTTAAATTTCTAGAGAATGCCTATGCATTTTGAGATAACTTTTTTTTTACAAAAAAGATAACAATTTAAAAATTAAAAAAAAATAAACAATCATTAAAATTTAAACTTTAAATTTACTTAATGTCTTTGATCAATTAAATTTGTTACACACCCCAAACCAATTAATCCTTACAATTGCAGTTAACCAATAGAATTTTTGCTTGAGAAAGGTAAACTTTTAAATATCATTTATAAAATATTATTACAGTAAGCTTTTCATTGTTTTCTTTTCAGTTATTTCAGTCACTAAACGAATTAAATTCACTAGTTTGCTTAAACTTAATTTGTTTCTCTTAAAACTGTCGAAGAATGAATGTTCAATAACTAGAAAAAACAACACAGCAATTTATAGATAGCAATAACTAGAAACTTTTAAAAAGATAATAATGCATTGCTTATAACAGTAAGGCCATGCTTAGACTCTACAAAAACAAATCTTTCAAGTGCCTTCGCACAAATCTCATCTCTATTTTCTTCCTTCTTCGAAAGCGATAAGGAATGCTTTAAAAAAATAATTTATATAATGAAAAAAATGACCACCTGCTACCACTACGTAGCATCCTCATATATGACGTGAAGAGTTTTTTAAAAAGATATATATAATATAGAAGTAAGGAAGCAGCAGTCTCACTTGATTTCACTGAGTCTGGTGTGTTTCTTCTTGGTTCTTTGCTTTGCCTCTAAGCATGTCAGTGACCCTCATGATTCGCATGAATCTGGTATCCTCTGCCGGTGCAGGTGCTGCCGCAGCTTTTGGGGATTCAACTGGCTCAGTTGGTGATTCAGTAATCTCTTTCTTGCCTAGCAGCCCACCCTCACCAAAGAAACTAGTCACCGATGATGCAATCCCCAGGTGAGCTCCCATCACCTTACTCAAAGCCTCAAAAGTCCCACCCGACCTTTCTTTCAATATTATTTCAAGGGCTTCTTTGTGTGCTGGATCTAGTGCATCAGGGTCTTTGAACATGTTTTGTATGGTAGGAAGGAGGAAATCGCGAATGCTATTTGCTGAAAGATCTGCAACAAAATGAGAATAAGCACCAAAATACAACAAAAGAAACCTTATTGCAATGACCATCCCACCCGTCCAGAAGGCAGGATGACCAATAGGCCTGTGGTTTTCCACTAACATACACATAATCAGTGATTACTATGAGTAACAGTTCAACTGAGTTAATTCATTGTAAACCGAGAAAAGTTCAATGCAGGCACACAAAAGTTGATGCGACTAAAGCATCACCATAAGTAGGGCATATTTGATGTTTGTCCAGCTTGCCATCGAATCAGGGGAATAAGGCTCCAATAAGGTGTTCAAAGGAAAATATAGACAAAATTTATTCTTACTACAAACAGAATATAAACATAATATAGTGATTATATTATAAGAAGAACCTTTCAAGGAAAAATGGAAAAATGATAAAATTGTAGTAATCATTATTAATCCTTCTTGACTTCCTACCAGGCAAGCCAGCACATAATGCATGATGTGTATGGTTTTAATCTGAGATTTATGAATATCACTAGTGACGGAAAGGAAACCAACTTATGAGGCCACAAATAAAACCCAGCTATCTCGAACCAATCCCACTCCCCCCAACCCTGCCGGCACATCTCTTCCCCTTCCCCGGTGCCTTAGGAATGAAAATTGACTAGCAAGTGAATTTTTACTCTGTTCCCTCCCCTCCCCTTCTCTTTTCTGTGATGACAAGGGAAATAACAGAGAACAGATAAGGGGGAGAAGAGATGTCTCCAGTCACTAAGAGAAGCAAACCTGTTGCATCAACAGCACGAATGGCTTCACAAAATACATTAGCTCTCTGCCGACGATGCATCACATCAGTTGCAGAAACAGGCGTGCTTGTCAGTTGGAAAATCTTAGATAAAAGATGTAAATCATGTTAAGGAAACAATGGCTTCACACAATAATTGGAGACTGGCAACCACTAAAATGGCTAAATCAAAATGCACAATCAATGAATGAAGTTCTAAAAGTTGATTTTCACATGAAAGTCGAGGATATAATCCCTTAGTCTCTCTGTTGTATGTGGAACTGCTACCACTAATGAACGGACCACAGCAATGGTTGCTTCATGGGATCCATCTTCAAGAAAAGCATCCATTTGAACACGTATTTTATCAACAATCTGCAACATAATGAGTTAGCAAGAACAATGTATAGGAACAGCACCAGCATGAATCAGAATAAAAACCTTGTACCATGTCATTTTTAAAATGTTGTGCCACAGCTCCAAATGCGTCTATGCTTGCATACTTCACATTCAGGTTTTGGTCAGAGCCAAGGGTAATCAAGGCAGGGAGAACATGTGTAGATGCAACTTTTGCTCCAATATATGGCACCTGTTAAATGTATGAAGTCAATATCTAACTATCAGATATAGCAGGATATATTTGTTTCAAAGGAAAGAGAAACATACAATGACTTTCAATATATTGGCAGCACTGATCTTCATTTCTATATTAGAGCTTACAACCATTTCCCACAAGATATTGAATATCATACCATGATGCTCTTCAAATGTGCTGCATTATTGAAGAATATTTTTTGTGAAATTTTCAGTAATAAATAACAAATAATTGGGACAAAAGGTTTTTAATTACAAACCAAAGGAAGCGGACAGCATTAACAATATCAATGTTGTGTGTTGTAGACTGATTCTCTTTCATGGCACCTTCAACTAGTAGCTTTCTCAAATAGTCTGCTAACTGTTCACGCTTACCAGGAGATCCTAGAACACCCGCCAAGAGAAGTGGCAGGATACCTAGAATAGCAAGCCTCTCTGCAACAGCTGTTCTTGGTCTGAGACCTGCAACCAAGCAACAATTAAGGATTATTCAATGATAATATTTTAACAAGATTCTATGGATCCAGTACCTTTGATTCTTGAATGAATGTTGGGAGGGAAAAACATCAAATCAGCATCATCCCCAACCGCTACCAAGAATACAGGTAGCATTATGTGCGTCAAATAAGAATCCCCAAAACATTCAGAAACGGCTAACAAAAACTGCAATATCATGATATAGATTAGCAGCAAGAACACAAGCATTATTTTCAATAGAACAAGCAATGATGAAAGCAGAAAATCCCATTAAAAATGCAATATTGACCAAAATACCTTGGTAGTTCGGTTTCTTAAACTATCTTCTTTCTGGGGTAACAACCAAGCCAGCTGCAGCAAACCAGAAAGGCAATCGACATGCATCCATTCAAATGCAGGCCATTCGACATGTCCCCTAGTAGAATATTAAAATCTATCAAAATCAGATCTGTTCATAACTAAGCTATCAAATATCATCCATATGCTCATCCAAAAGTCAGATAGAAAAAAGTAAATGCAAATCCAGTCAAATCAACAAAGAAAAAACAAAAGCTTACCCTGCATACAGTTCAAGTATGGAGGTGGAAAATATTGTCCCATTTGACTCCGAAACAGATGAGAATGGGCATGTCTCAATGGCTTTCTGATGCACATAAGGAAGCAATTCAGCCAACATTCTTAACAAAACATCAAGATTCCAACGCTCTCGTTCACCTAAAACACGAAGGTGGGACTCCAATGATCCTTCAACTCCAGAAAGAGGTGGGCAACGCTAAGAATATTGAGGGAATGATATTAAAACATAGAAGTATTGCAAACTGGAAATGTGGTAGTATCCACTGGTAATTGAGAAATGAAAGGGTGAAAAGTTACCTGAGCAGAGCCTAAGATATGAGAGAGTAGAACTCTCAAAATATTGTCTAACTTGTTTCCCCAATTTATTATTGCAGGAAGTAGTTCTTTTAGTGTAGTTTCAACCACCACTCCAGATGGATCACAGGCTAATTGGAACATCAATTCCTCAACCTATGAATAAACAAATAAGGCATTGGAGAATTTATATATATATATATATATATTTTGTTATACTCTTTATTTCGTTCAAGCCATGATATGATATTATGCTAAGGGCAAAAGGCTCCATTCCCTAGACCATGGGTCATCAACCTGTTCTAGAGCTTACATTGTAGCCAATTCTGTCAAGTCAGAATTCTTCTCCATGATTGCCTCGAAGCATATTTAATGAAGCTGACCTTGAAATATTTATCCATAAGCGGAAAGAGTGGAAGCAGCAAGGCCAGGTTGTGTGCAGCAGCTTCTCGAACAACAGTTGCAGGATCTTCAATCAGTTGTTGCACAATAGATAAAATAAGAGAATCACGAATCTCAGGTTGGACAAATTCAGCAAGCTCTCCGCATGATTGAGCAACCAGCAACCTACGCTCCTCATACATATGATTTATCTGCATTTAGAAAACAAAAAATAAATAAATTGAAATCAGCTACTACAAATATAACTAAGACAAGCAAGAAATAAGCAGTGCAGAAACTCACTTGTTCCCAGCACTGGGGGAGCAATTCTGTTTCCGTTCTCATCTCCCCCACATTTTTGGCAAGGGTAACACATGCCTGAAATGAAGTTGAAAAAATTTAGCACCATATCCAAACTTGTATCTATTGGATGCTAAAATGTGATCTATGAATGGTAACATACATCCATTATGATTCGCCTCTGCTGTTCATCTGGACGTTTAATCAAATTGAAGAGTGTGTGTGTCAATGAATCTCGAGTGCTGTTATCTGGATGCCGCTCAATAGCACACATTATCAGCGGAAGAAGCTCCTAGAGATAAATAAAATAAATAAGGAATTAAAATAAATTCATAAAAAATAATAAACATGATACATTTCCGAGTAAAAGCTATTATAGTCCAAAAGTGACCTCCCGATGGTTAATCAAAACATATGGAACAATCTTAGGCAAGGCATCTGCAAGGATTTGAATCGTTCCCAAACCCTGTCAAAATAAAAACTCTGCATCAGACATGATATATTTATTTGAATTTCTATGATGGGAAACACAAGGATAGAGCAGACAAAGGGAGAACAGTCACAAAGGTTGGGGAATAAGGACTGGGAGGCAAGTAAGGTTTACAAATAAAAGAAATTATGCTATTCAAATGGAGAGCCTATCTAAAATGTAAACAGACATGAAAAATCTCATATACAGGATAAGAGCCCCAACCCACCCAATTGCCCCACCAAATCCACAGACAGAGAAATCACTGCTACCACCCTTGAGGATAAGGATATACTATCATTAAGAAAAATAAAAACTTGCCGTATTATCAGGAGCAGGTCCACAGCCAAGGTTTTCTGATTTTAAATGCAACCCACCATCTTCTGATGGTAGTTTCTCATCTTGTTGGGAAAGAATTCCAGCATCTGGGAAACAATCAGTACTGCTTGAAGTATTCATAACTGATTCTGGCAAATTTTCTTCAGGCTTGTGAGTGCTGGTCTCGAATGTTTGAAGTGGCATTAATGGCGTGTTGCTGTCTACAACTTCTGCCGCTTCAATAGGATGAGAGATTAGAGTTTTATTTTCATCCATCTCAACGACTTTCTCTTCTGTCTGTATTGATTCTTTCTCACCAAAGCTGGAATCAACTAAATCTGAAATATGTGTTTTCTCTGCCTTTAATCTTTCAATTTCCACCTGCAAAGACTTTATTTCTTCCTTGTAACTTTTGAAGGCCTGGGATTGAGTAGAGTCAACATTAGTAGCCACCGAATTTTGTACAGAATGAGATCCTTCAATGTGCATTTTCAGAGATGTGATTTCAGCTCTACAATCATTTAGTTCCTGCCTTTGGTGCTCACAGGCATGTTTCAGATCTTGTATCTGAAGAAATATGAAGTCAATGTAGAAATTACCATTTTAGCACTACCAAGGACCTGCTCTAAAAGCAATTATCTTAAGAGAGAACTACCAGCTTATCCTTGTCCTTCAGATCCTTCTGAGCAGCTTCCAAGGATTTCGTTAATGCATTCATTTGACCTTCAGCCAAATTCTTGTTTTTCATCAAGCACTCTTTCTCATGATTTAAACTCTCATTTGCTTTTTTTAATGAGTCATTTTCTCGAATCATAGAAATTTTCTCCTGCAACATAAGAGGCATTAGTGTCTTCAAAAATAAGAAATTCACTGCAAGTAGAAAGATCTAATGAAGTGTAACAGCAAATATTGTAGAAACGTTGATCCTTCGTAATCAAAATTGACATCTTAATTGCCAAAGATATTAAGTCAAGCAACATGTATCTACAACATGTAGAAGAAGTATCTATAACAAGCAATGTCAACCACATCCAAATGTAGTAAAAAAAAAAAAAAAGCCTTGTCGGCCAAGATTGCAAGTCAAAGATCCATTTTCATCTCTGATTGATATGTAAAGAGCAAAGATTGTTTTTTGATGAACAAGTTCCATAACATAATACTACAAGCAACACCTTTATTAACAAACTAGAATAAGTTTGAAGTACTTTGTAATGAATATTACAACTGACAGTTCAAGTTGATTTTATTGCACTCAGCAAGGGATTTGAAAAGATATGTACAAACACAACACAAAAAATGCAAAAAAAAAAAAAAAAGCGGGTGACTGAAATAATAATTTTTCCCTCTAAGCAAAGTCAACAGTAATAAAGAACAATAGCTATAAAGTAAAAATACGAAAAATATTCAGTATGATTTGATACGAACAGTCAAAAACAACTGACCTACCTCAGCAGCTTCTGAAGTTGAAGAGAGGTACTGATAATAATAATGGCGTAAGGCATCAGGTACAGATGCTGGTGAGTTTTCCCAAACATCTAGTTTCTGATCTGTAACCTGAGGTTAAACAATAAATCAGCTATGACAACTAGCTGTAAAAGATGCAAATTCACCAGATTACACTCCCGCTTCATATCCCTTCAGAGGCCTCAAAAGCTACTTGTGTAGGAGAAAAATTAAGACATACCAAAAAGAAAGATGAAAATCAGCTTCTCTGAATTCTATGATCATTACAGTCTCTCTCTCTCTCTCTCTCTCTCTCTCTCTCTCTTTGCTGATTTTACAATTGAAAAAGGTGGCAGAACACCCATAGAAAAAGCAGATTACTTAGGTTCTAATGTTAAATCAAGAGCCAGATCAACCCCAGGCTGTGTTTTCTGTCTTTTAAACTATCTTCATGTTCAGAAAATCTAAGCTTAATATGTTATAGGGCAAGTATTTTGTGCTTGTAGTTTCAAAATAATAATTCAAAATTTCCACAATTTTCAGATTATTGAGTTTTGCATTAAGCTTAGAGCATTTGGATTGGCAGGACAGCCAGCCCTTGCAGCCAAACCAATCACAAAGAACAGTTGAGGTCCTCTAATGCTAGTTGATGCAGATTTACAGAATTAAAAATAAGTAACAAGAAGAAAACACTACCAATAGTTCCGCATACCTCTTCATAAAACGTCATTGCAGTTAGTCGGTATCCAGCTATCAGCAAATATTCCTTGACCGCACAATTTAGATCTTTTCGCTCATTAGCCTTCAATGGGCCCAAATCAGAGAAGGGAGCATCTCTCTTTTGTCGATGGATTTCCAGTGCATGATTTATAGAATTGCTCCCACTTGATTCTACATATGCATCCAACATAAAAGGAATTAACAAATGCCAGAAGCATGGTGGCTAACTAATGATTAAAGCATGCACAAATAGAATAATCCTGCTGTGCCCAACTGCCCATATGTGGCCAGCGGAAATCCTACAAAGCCCACCAATTATGCAAAACAGTTGTCAATGAAAAGCAACTGCTGCAGAAATATGGGTGTCATTCCCAAATAATGTATGAATATCTAGGATGATAAGGAGAAAACTACATTTCATTCTATGCATAGACATAGTCATGCAAGTTTGCCAACCTCATGTAATGCAAAAAGAGCCAAAAGAACAATTTCCTCATTGTTTACTTTTACCACAAGTAACTCACCAATAGTGAACTCATATGATTTGGGTAGCTACTCTTGAGCATTTTGTTGCTTCTAATGATTCTTAGAGCCATAAATAAAATGCATAGAAAAAATGTATCATTCAAAGAGATTAAATTTTCTCTAAAAATATCATTTACAAAAAAAAAATAAAAAAGACTCTGTTTGATTGATGTTTTTACTATTTGCTTCCTTTTTCTGCAAAATCCTAACAAGAAAGCAAAAGGCAAAAAAAGTACAAATAAATAGAAAACAAAAGGCAAATAACAAAAGCATCAACCAAATGGATTGTAAATTCAAATATTGGATAAAAATTAAATGCTACCACTCAATTTATCCTGAGGGAGATCTGCTTTCCTTTGTAACTCAGTCTTGAGTTTTATAATGTCTTCTTGAGCTAAACGCAGTTCATAGTCACTAAGTGCTAATTTTTCTTCTATTGCTTCTTTCTCTGCTAGCAAACTCTGAGGGTCTACAACTGCATTTCAAGAAATAAAAGGATAGATGAAACTATCAATAAGGTTCACATATTCCAATTTTAATATTCTTACATAAAAATAAACTCATAGATTTCATTCTTCCAGAAAAGATCAAATTTTATTATATTTTTTTCTTATATACAAATTTGGATTTTCAAAAATATTAAAGCTCCCTTACCTTGTTAGTTTCGCTACTTGATTTCTATACAACACTTTTGTTAGGGGCATTTTAGTGTCCAAAAGGCAAAATAGACAATTATCCTCCAGAGTATAAGTTAGTTGACAAGTAGAGGCATTATGATCATTTCAACCAAGCTTACATGTCGGACCGACCTAAAATCCCAGGGTTTACGTCAACTCGACCACCTCAGTAACCTATAAGTTAGTGCTCCAAGATGCTAATTTATCATGCCCTAAGTAGACTATCAACTGCCAGCTCAGCTCGAGCTTACGAGATCAGCCCTAGTCCCCTATGCTGACCTCGGACATCCTAGACCCAAAATCCCCCATCACACAGTTATAAATAACCCCATCCAGATATCAATAAGCCATCTAACACTTAGCTTTTAAGTCTTTCTTCTGCTTCTCATTCCTAGACTCTGACTAAAGCATCGGAATACAAACGCCTAAATAACTCCCAGCCTTTGTGGTTGGCGGATCTCTCTTTCTTGTGTTTTCAGGATTTTATCCCTCATGGACAGTTCGACACAAACAACTTTCGGAATCAAATTTCCTCTACATTTCGATCTAATCATAAGTAACACTTAAAACACATTTCATTTTTTTTAATTAAAAAAGAAAGAAAATTTCTATGCCCAAATCATTTCCGATTCGATACCTGAAAGAGAAATTTTTTTAAAAAAAAGTAGTACCTCGAATGGAGTTGTAACGAGAGATTTGATCAGCGGGAAAATGAGAAGGATCGGAGAAGAACTCCTTGAGGCGAATAGCATGAGCGTCACGGCCATCGTCGAGAAGCTCGTGGAGTAATTCAAATGCCGTCAACAAGTAATTTTCTTCTAGTAGAAAATTCACCACGCAATTGCACAGCGATGATCTCTCTACATCCATCATCTAATTCTTTTCCAATCAATCAAATCACGCCGTTTATCAACATCAGGATCTAATCAAACATTTCTCTCAAAACAAAACCTCCCTTTTTATGGTAACGAAATGGTTTCAGTTTCAGAGCTCGTGTTTTCTTGAAAGTCTTTAAGCTGGAAGGCGAGGGAGAGACTTTCGATTTGGTGTGACCGAAAAGTATTAAGATTTCCTGGAGTTGATCTAGTATGGGCCGTTGACCTAATGAGGTTTTCAAATTTAGATCTGGGCGAGGTCGGACGTGGGCTGTAGGATCCGTCAGATTGAGCACGTGCATCGGTGCATGAGAGTTTGGAGTAGCGTTAGCATGACTGCATGAGAGTTTGTTTAATTGCTTTTCTTGTTTGAAACGGTAAATTTGGCTGATTTGGGTTGAACTGAAATCTTTTTATGAAATAATATTTTGAATTATGGGTACATTTGATCGATAAGACTATGCACAAGAAACAATAAGATAAAATTATGATAGACTTGAATTAAATAAAGTCATTTATTTTATATTATGTTTAATGGTTCAAAAGATTATATAAGATAATTATGACAAGATGATACCTCTTAAAAAAATATTTTAAAAAATGATTATTGTAAAAAAATATTCGATTCAATTTAAATTTAAATATTAAAATATGTTTTAAAGTTTGGATTAAAAAATAAAAATATTTAAATTTAATCAAATTATATTTATTATTTTTATATATTTTAAATTTTTAAAAAATAAAAATAATTATTTTATATTTAAATATATTAACATCTATTTTAAAATAATATTAAAATATAAATTTTTAAAAAAACTCATTAATTGAATTGATAAAATTTAATTTGATCAATTTAAAAAAAAATTAAATCAAATTTTTAAAATTTAAAATGTTATACATTAATAAAAAATCAAATAAAATTTAATATGATTTGAATCATTATTATTTTTTTAAATATTAAATGTGTTGGTTTTGAATTTTTGAATCATCAAGTCTCATAATTTTTTATACGATTATGACTAATATTAGAACCGTCAACAAAGCTCAAAGCAAACTCAAAAGAATCATATTAATATATATTTACCAATTACCATTAACTAAATTTTTTTATAAAAAAAAGACATTTTTTATAAAAGCTAAAAGCAATATGATTTAAATAAAAAAATTATGAACTTTGAATAATTAAAATTATCAAAATAAAGAGACTACAATTATATATATTATACTATATATTTTTCAAACAACTAATTCTTCACTAATAAAATTATTAAATTACCAAATCACCAAAATTGGGAGCTTAAACAGGCAAAGAGAAAGAAGAAGACAGAGGGGGGAGTCAGCGAATTTTTCCCAAACAAGTATAAACTTTATTCTGAAAAGCAGGTTATATTGCATAATTGGATTCCACGTCAGCATGATAATTCCAACTCACCTTCCTTCGTCGTTCTCCCCATCTCTTTCTCTTCCGTAAATATGTAACTACATATTCTCACTTCAGTATTTTTTGCTATTGTCAAAAATTTTTTTTAAAAAAAAGCCTTAATAAAATCTTCGTAAATGAAAAATAAAAAATCCATTGGTTCTGATAAAGTCTTCGTATTCTCTTTTTATTTTTATTTTTTTTCTAAATCATTCAAAACAAAGACTGTAACTACAGAGATTTGAGAAAAGAGTAATTTTTTTTCAAGTTTTGAATTTTTTACAAAATTATAATTAATTATATAAATTTTTATTTATTTTACTTTTTGCCGTGTGTGACTTGGATTCCATGTGTACAAATTATCTTATTTTGAGAATTAAGTCAAAAACTACCCTAATTTAGTAAATAAAATTAAAGAGCACATTGGTAGCGGAAAAAAACTCGGGAGTCAGTTATAGTGTTAGTCTCTAGGAGAGCTTATAATTAGGACAAGTTTAAGATGCTGGATGGAAGTTTTAAGTTGAGTTTTATTAAACTGGTTAGGACAAGTTTACTACAACAGGAGACGTGTCTTTTCTATGAGACTTGAGAATTGAGATTGCTTTGATGTCCCGTTTTTTGATTTATGGATTAATTGTAACGCTTTCAATATGTGAATATAATATTATATATATTTAAATTTAAATTTATGAAATATTTTTTTAAAATAAAATTATGAAATTTTCACATTAAAATATATAATATTCTCAAATTAAATATGAATTTTCACAAATGATATTAAAATAAATTATTAAATGTTAATGTTATACGGTAGGAATGAGTTACCTTTAAAATTTTAACATTTATGTGATTTTGGTCTTAAATCATAAAAGTCATTAAGTATTACATAATAAAGAGTAGTTATCTTTAGAATTTTAATATCTAATATGATTTTTGTTTTGTAATTGAATTTAACTTGACAGAAACGTTAAACTTTAAAAATAAATAAATTATAATGCTTATAATTTCAAATTAAAAAAATGTATAGATATAATATATATATATATATATAATTTAAATTCAAGTTTATAAGACATCTTTTATAAAATATATCCTTGAAACATTTGAACCAAACGATTAAAAATGAAGGTCATTGCTCGAAAAGTTCTTACATAAAACAAATTGGAATGCAGATGCTTAACTTTATGGTTTCTTGCAACGTGATGATGGTAAGTGTAATAGCTACAAAATTAAATCAAATGTGGTGCCTATGAAAATTATGCAAATTGACATTGATATTGCGATTTTTTATGAAATATTTTTTAACCAAACTTATTGAGATGATATAATGAAAAACTAATTTTACACAACATTTTATCTTAATTTATATAACATTTTAATCAATATTCAATTAATTTTACAACACCCACAAATATTTAACATCTATAACAATAGATTAAAGTTATGCCTTGAAAATTAAACTGTCTTTAGCTTCAATTTTGCACCTTTCAGATGATATGTGAACAATGTATATGTGTTTCAACTTTTCACGTATGTTTAATTTAATTTACTGTCATATTATAATATTAAATATATATTGAATAATAAATTTAAGACAAAAAATTTAAAAAACCATGATGAAAGAATCTAATATTCTAACTTATTGTTCAAGTAATTAATACATGACAATAAAATTTTTTTATTTAAGTATCCATTTGTTTTCTGAAAATTGATTTTCAAAAAATATTTATATTTTTTAAAAATAGAGATTTTTCGTTATTTAAATTAGTTAATAAAAATATTTTTATTATTTGATTGGTTTATAGAAAATCTATTTTTTAAAAATAATATTGATATAACTATTAAATTTCATTATTAAATATATTGAAATTATTTATTATTAAAATTATTAACAATAAAAAATAATGATATTTTAATAGTAATATTCAATATTAAATATTATATTAATAGTAAGCACTTAAAATAAAACTATTTATTATTTATATTAATATTTTAAAATATTTAATATAATATTACTTTCTTAAAATATTAAAAAATATTTATACTACAAAAAAAGTTGTATTTTATATTGAAAGTATCTATTATTAAATCATAAAAATATTATTTGTTTATATTTATTACTAAAATAGTAATACAAATAAAATTAGTCAATAAATATGAAAATTAAATATTTTAAATAGCTAAATATTAAGAAATGATTCAAAATATTTGTATTATTAAAATAATAATATTGTCATATTAAATATTATTAATTATTTAAATAATAAAATATTATTTACTATATTAATATTTATTAGTGAAATAATAATATAATGCTATTTATTATTGAAATATTGAAATATTATGTTTAGGAATATATAACATACAAATATTTAAGATTGAAATATCGAAAGATTTTTAATATTAATTTTTTAATTAAAATCAAAATTTTTTTTTAATTATATAATAATATTTTAGGTGAAGTCAAATTAAGTTCGAGTTTAAAGTATTATGTTTAAGGCTTGATTTGAGTATAATTACAAAATTATTTTAAAATTAAAATATTAAAAAATTTTAATTTTAATTTTAATATTTTAAGTAAAATTAAATAAATATTTTTTATTAACATAATAATATTTTAAGTAGGGTTAAATTAATTATCAGCTTACAAAATCATATCCAAGCTCCGGTTCGAGTAGAACATGTTCACGAATTTTGTTAGTTTTACCCATAAATAACACATTTATGAAAATTGTTGGATACTTTTGAAAAGGGAAAAAATAATCTCATTTTTCGTTGATTAATAAGTTATTTTTTATTGATCAATTAATTTTTTATCAAATAAAATATTAAAAAATACAAAAATTATTTTTTAAAAATTATTTTCGCAAAACATACAAAGTCTAAAGTTTTAGGTTTGAAATAGATTATACATACCTCTAAGTATAAACTCTTTCTTCTCTTTTGATAGTGGTAAAATATACTTAAGAAAGAAATTCTTGAGATTTACTTATTTTTGGGTGATTTGATGTTTAACACTATTTTCACTCAAACCCCTAAATAAATCTTATCTTAATATAAAAACTAAATAATTTATTTATTCTCAATTTTCTATATTAAAAAATTAAACTAATAAAATTAATGATTTTACAAGATTAAACAAATAATAAAAGTAGAAAAACTTGATTAATCGAAATTGAAATGAAAGACTAACATGTCCCATCCAAATTAATACAACATCTAAAACCTTTCTTTTACAAATTCTAATATATATATAAAAAAAGGAAGAAAAAAAGAAGTTGGAAGTGAAAAGTTTGGAGCTTGAGCCGCAACTTGAAATTAAGTATGTTAATTTTATTCATATTTAATAAAAAATTTAATTTTTTATTCAATGAGAATGGAGATTGATTTTATATTATAGGTACAAAGATGTGAAATTATAATTTTAAAATTTTATTAGGTATGAAAGTAAGGATGGTTAATATAATACTCGTTTCATATTTATACCTTATATATATTTATATATATTTAATAAATAAATTTTATATTAAATAATATAAATTATTATTTTAGATTAATTAAAATTAATATATTTTTATTGAAAAAATATATATTACATATTAAAAAAAATTACCTACGTATATAAAATAAAAATTAAAAAAGTTAAAAAATAAATTTTTATTTTTATTTTATTTAAAAAAGTTATCGGTATAAGAAATTCTCATACCTATTAAATATTCATAAAAATATGGATAAAGATAGATTTGAAATATCTATAAAATATGAATACAAAAATAAATATAATATAAAATTTAAGAAATAGATGGGGAATACTTTATTTTTTTATATTTACCCATTGACATTTTTACTTAAAATATTAAATTATTAATAAAAATATTTTTAATAATTTTAATTTAAAAATATATAAAATATAAATATAAATATTTTAATATTTTTAAACATTTTATTTTTTAAAAAAAGTTCAAATGTCTTTGACCATACAAACCAAGGCAAGTTGAACCTTAAGCAACCTTAAGCAAGACTGCTAAAAAATAGCCTAACCCGATCTAATTGTGACTCATGAATTGGTTTAGTGGAAAGTAGCATTAGCAGATATTTAAATCTTAATTCATTAATGGTATCATTATGGAAATATTTCATCCATAATTTTTATTATAATATTATAATTAATTAATTATAATAAAAATATATAAATGTCCAATATTTAAAAATGTGGACTCCATGGATAAACTTCACACGCGCCAACTATAATTCGTGAGTTTCTCACTGAAACTCATGTAAATTTCCTTTTTTTTTTTTTTTCTAAATTTATAACTTTATGATTCATTTCCGTTGACAAAAGAAGTAATGCCAGTGAAAATAATTTTACAATTTTATTAAAATCTGCTTGATTTTTAATATCATTATACATTTTTTGTAATGAAAATGGATCACAATTATAAAAAATATTTTTTAAACAGTACAAATAAAAAAAATCGTAAATCACAAAAGATGTACATAAAATTTTTAAAATGTTTTATAAATTTTATATAATATTAAATTATAATTAATTAATTATATTATGATAATAATTAATAATATACTCCCAACATCGTACAAATAAAATTGAATGGCATCTTCTGGCCGGTCATGTGGATTAGCTTCTAAAGACGTGGCTTCTCATCTGCCTTGATTGGTGTGACAGTTTCATCTCTGTCGTTACCTCCAAAATGTCTGGTTGGTCCCCCACAGCTTCAATACATAACATTTTCTCTGCCTTATGATCCATCACAAGAAAATTTTCAAATGCTGCTCAATGTTTGTTAACTACATTACTTCTTATCATTTATTGGAGAAATCATTGATAATAATACAGTTATAGAATAAATTCTACATTTCCATATCACAAAATGATATGTTAGGAATCAATTATAATATATATTTTATGAAATTAAAAAAAAATCCAATTTAAAGCTTATAGGTTTATGTGACCTTAATTAAAAACCCACCAACGTATCGTTTTTGGAAGTTGAAGAAAAAAATAGTGATTATCCATACTTTCATTTTAGAAGTAATAAAATAATATGACATCAAATTGATACGTAAAAAAATTAAAAATGACATCATTTAAAATTTTAATAAAAATTATAAATAAATTTAATAAAAATAAAAATATATTTTTTAAATTTGAAATGTCGACATAAGTTATAATATATTAATTTTTATATTTTATATGTATTTAATATAAAACATATACAACATAAATATACAAATTGATTAAATTTAGTGTCACTTGGATATTGCACTTAGATGCCAAGGTTTCTTTCTTGAGTTTATATTTGATTGATTGTTAGTATATAAATTTTATATATTATATGACTTTTCTCTCTTAACTTAGTTGTTAAGAGATTAGTTGAAAGTCATGTAAGGCGTAAATTCTACCCAACAATCCTTTCTCTCCCTTGTAAGGGCATTAGCTCTCTTTTGCAACAAAAAATATATATATATTGTTAGTAAATTTAATAATATTATCTTATTAATAAATATATATCAATTTTTAAAATAATTATATAAAAAATTAATTTTTTAAAAATTTATTAATTAATGAAATAATATCATTTGATTCACTTCATTAATAAGACGATATTATTTGATTTACTAATAATGCATAAAATTTATATAATAATAATAATGTATCAAATATAAATTTTTTTATGGTATATTTTATTATTTGCCTGAAAATTCCTTATGGCAAAAAAAAAAAGCGTATTTCTGTACCAAAATATAAAGCTTTGACAAATAATTGGAGCCAAAAAGGGTAACAAAAATGATGGCTAGCGTTGCACCCAAGAATATTATCCAATCATCAGGATTCACACGATTTTCCTCTCTGTGTCTGTCTGTCTGTCAGCCGTTTTATCTTTGATTCCATTTCCTTGGTGTTTGCCTTATAGGACTTAACGTCGACCTTTGTTTTGTAACTCATCCAAAAACACTTCAATTTCGTTACAGGTTTAATTTCCAGGCACCATTTTCCATGTCCTAACTATACTTAACAATTTCTTGGTATGTTCTCAGTCTACTTCTTTTTACTCTACATCTCTTCTTACTTGGTTTTAACTTCCTGTTCCAGTTTCAATTTGCCATTGTTAACCTATTTACAGTTGATGGGTAGTTAATAATCTTGAGTTTTGATATAAAAATGTATGCCAAGATTCTGTTTTACGGGAATTCCAGGCTTGTGTACGAGTACTTTATTTATTTATTTTTGTTTTGTTTTGGTTTGTCGATAGAATAGGTTAAAAATGGAGAGGAGAAGGTATGAAGATGGAGCTGCTGTTAATATGTATGGAGAAGGGATTCTTGATGGTAATTCTTCATTGAAGAAATCCCAGGAGAATTTTCCAGAGGTATAATTTTCCTACTGCCATGAAAACCCTCTTGTTTTTTTTATGCAAATTGGAATATATAATTTTTCAATTTTACTGACAAAGATGTCATTGTGGGATAACTCTGATGAGAAGCCTTCTTCAAGAGCAAGAGAGCTTCTTATGGCAAGAAGGAACATAAGTCGATATAAAGAGAGTAGAAGAGCTGCAGAATCAGAAAAGGTCAAAGCAGAATCTCAACTCTTCAGTGCAAGGAAAACAGTTAAGGATCTGGCTTCAATGATTGAGGAATCAAATTTCAAGGCTAAGGCAAGGATGAGAGATATTGAATCATTAAGGAAGAATAGAAACCTTGAACAGAAGGCATTGGCTGTCAGGAGTATTGGAAGTTATGGGTATGCAGAAGTGATGAGAGAATTGGAGTTGGTGAAACAAGAATTGAGTAAACTTAAGCTTGATATGGCTTTTCTTATGGGGGAGAAAGCAAGATCAGAGAAGGAATCTGAAGACTCAAGCTTTAGACTGTGGTCTAATGCTAGCTCTGTTGAAGCACTAAGGCAACAAATTGAGGCAGCCAATGAGGAACATGTGCTAGTTGAATTGGCCAGGATTGAGGCTTTGAAAGAAGTTGCAGAAATTGAAGCTCAAAGAGAAAAAGAAGGGGGTGAATTCTCGTTTAGTATGGAGCAAACAAAGAAGAAAATGAAGGACATAATTGAAGAGATTGATAACTCCAAAGGGTTGGAACAAAAACTGGCTCTCACTTTGTCTGATATCAATCTCTTACAAGATGAGCTAAAGCAAGTTAAAGAACTAGACAAAATGGTTCAGAGGGGTGATGGCTCGAAGCAACCAGATCACAATTTTCAAACTGTTGAGGAAGTGGAACCTTCATTTTCCTTGGAGTCAATCACAAAAGAGTTGAAGGCAGCTAAGAAAGAATTGGCTTCAATTAGAAAAGAAGGTTTCCAGTATATGTCCTCCATGGATATCATAAGAAATGAGCTGAAACATGTAACAGAAGATAAGGCACGGTTGAAGAAAACAGAAGAAAAGGCAGATTTGAAAGTTCAAAGTCTCAATTCAAAGATGCTCAGAGCCAAATCCAAGTTGGAAGCAGTAACTGCAGCTGAAGAAAAGGCTAAATCAATTGCGACCAATCTTTCCCTCACCCTTCAACAGTTAAGGACAGAAGCTGAGGCATCAAAGAAAGAGAAAGTGCTTATTACTGAAGACACTGCAACTATTAAGGCAGCAATCCACAAAACTGAGTCTGAAATAGACTTAACTGAGGAAAGATTGCAGGCGGCTGTGCAGGAACTTGAGGCAGTTAAGTCATCAGAAGCTTTAGCTCTAGAAAAGTTAAGATCTCTCATAGAGACGACAATGCAATCTAGAGCTTCAGCATCTAACCAGAGTTCCACAATCACTATCTCAAAATTTGAGTATGAGTATTTATCTAGACGTGCAGTTGGAGCTGAAGAAATTGCTGATAAAAAGGTTGCTGCAGCTCAGGCATGGATTGAGGCTTTAAAGGCTAGTGAAAGGGAGATATTGATGAAAACTGAAATAGCTCACAAAAATCTTAGAGAGATGAGAGTAGAGGAGGAGCATGGGGTATTTAGAAAGGAGAGATCACTTTCAGCAAAGAAAATGATAGAGAAAGAATTACACAATTGGAGACAGACTCGTGAGAAAAATGTGGTTGCACAAATCAGGCAATCACCTTCCCTTAGAAGATCCATGAAAAGCTATGGCAATTTGACCCCATCAGGAGGAGCAAAGTTCCATAAATCTGCATCACCTGCAACACGTGTGGGTGGATCAACTCCATTTATCATTAAGAAGAAAAGAAAGGTGATGCCAAATTTAGCCAAGTTCTTTAGAGGTAAGAAAGTTGACAAAGATGTGTAAGCTGCAGGTGAATCTTTGTGGTTCAAAAGGAAAATGTTGCATACTACAAGCATTTGATTCTGACAGTTATGGTGGTGTTTTCCCAATAACTGCTTGCTTTCCAAGTTTTATATGGCCTTGCTTCTTTTAACAAAAACTTGAATTTGGAAAGAGTGATTGAGGCATTTAGAAATGCAATCGTGGATGAGTTTATGTGAAACAGTCATGTAAATGAATGCAGACTATATGTCTGTAGCAAAGAATAACTGTTCAATCCCAAGTAATGGTTTTACATGTTCAGGTCCCCGCTATAATGTTTAATTGTTGATGTTTAACATGGTTGGTATTTGCTCTGTAGCAGTGACATGTTTACAGATGCCAGTTTCACAGAAATTTAAAGATAACCAGACGATACTCCTCCACAAAATCAAGGTAGCATGTGCAGTACTATCAATAAAAGAAGTCCTTCGGAATATTCTGCTTACTACAAACACATACTCAAATGTGAAGGTTTGCATAATTTATTTCACAATGTACATGCTATAAACAAACAGGTTAGATATAAGCATTAGTACTCTTGCTGACCATTAAGATATGAAAGTTAAAAATGATAAATGATTACAAAGCAGGACAGTGTTTAAGGCAGAGTTTTACAGTTTCAAGTACCATCTAATAGATTGATAAACTGTCCCTAAGGATTTTTCTTTTTTAATAAAGGAGGATGCAGCTTAGGAATTAAAAAAGGAATTGCAGGTACTGAGATGAACCCCATACCTGTTGAATGCCATTAGGGTGACTGCATGAACTAGCAAGGCTACACTCCAGGTTCAAGGAACTCTTTTTTTCTTCTTTTAAGTGTGCCAATAAATGCCTGAAAGTCTCAATACATAGCCAACTCCACAATCTATATACAACCAAAGTTGCTGGCTTAAGCAAAATGTTTCGTTCTTTGATTCTTTGAAATTCTCTTTTAAGGTTATTAGGGAAAGATAAATCATACATATAATAAGGCAGTGAAAAATCCAGTATTGAGATTGAAACATAAGCTAGTGGAAAACAAAACAAGGGTTCATGATGACATCAAATTACAGGAACTCTAGAATTAACGTAGAGAAAAGCTTTTCAGTTTCCTAAATTAAACCAAGTATTCTAGGAATCTGCCTGTACAATGTTACAGCTTCAGATAGAGCTTAGTTAATAGAATATAGCTATGAATCCTACAAGAAACATGTAACGCAATTTGTAGGACACCATTCCGTAAATGAGCAGCTGAAGCTAATATTCTAGAAGCAACCAAAACTTGTTCGACAGATTAGAGAAATTCCGACCAATAAACTTCACCTTGTACCATGTCCGAGAAAATTCACCTACAATTTTTTTTGCGATAATCATGCAATTAACTAATCACAACGAAAAATTATACAAGAATCTACTACTTAAAATGTGGGCTTTAAATAATTTGTTTGGACCATACAAAATGGTGAAATATAATTGATTGTAACTGATATGCTCACAAATGAAGCAAGCATAGATGGTAGACATTTAAAACTTCAAAAACTCAAACAGGTAATATCAGAATTATAAGTTTAGACTTTAGAAGGAAGAGTTAACAGGAAATTACAGTAATCTCAATCATGTTCCATACTTTCTGAGTCTCCTTTGTAAAGCTTTAAAAAATGTTTTTATAGTGAGCTTAATGTAGACTTGTCAATGATCGGACAAAGATAAATTGAATTTAAATTTGGTTCGATTAGTTTAGAATATTTGAATATGTTTAAATATATTTTAAATTTTAAATTAAATAAAAATATTTTTTGTTAATAAAATAATTTTTTTAATTAAGTTTGAATTTAAAAAATTATATCTAAAATTCGGCTTGAGTTAAACTTGATCGTTTGAGATTATTTGCTAACAATAATTGTTTAGCTTTTAATGAATTAAAATAAAAATTAAAAAAATCATTGAATATGTAAAAATTACAAAGTCGAGTTTTTTTTTAATCTCATGAAATTGTTATTAATTGATATCAATAATTTACCATGTAAAATAATTTATTAATAGGCTTAAATAAAATAAAAAGATAAATAAATATATCCACAATTATATAATTTATTAATAAAGTATCAAACTGCCATTTCAATAATAAAAAATAATTTATTATAATCTCAAGTACTAAAAGAATAAAGAAAAAGATAATATTTTAAGATGACATATGTATTATGCCATTCTTTCATCATTTTGGTGAAAGTTACACAAGGGTCCAATTCAAATGAAAAACTTCAAGTACTAATTATGAATTTTGGGCAAAAAGAAGTTCTCATAAATACTTAGAAGGTGCTTTATAAAGTAAATTACAATCATGTGAAAAAACTTAATTACTGATCATCAAGAGCAAGTGGGGCTGAAAAAAAAAAAAAACATGAAATCGAACCTGCTTTAATTTGTGAATTGTGATGAAAGCTTGAAGTTTAGTTAGTCTTTTCGAACATTATAATCCAAACAGTCCCAAAATCTAGCCATGTGATTGTAGACAATGCGTTCCATTTGTTCTTAACTGGGACCATGTGTGGGGTCATGTCCTAGTCAATTTGCTTAAAGCTGGAGTGTTGCTGAGCCATGGAAGAAAAAGTGAAAGTCATGAAGGAAGTCGTCCCTACCAAAGACTACCATGCTATCAAGTTATAAAGCACATTCAGCGGCATTTTCATGGAGCTATCATCGCCTCTAATCGCGCTGGCCTCTGGATTTGTCAACCATTTCTTGACTACTTTGATCAAATGAGTAATATGTCACTTGAAAATCTGTTAATTAACGTGACAATCGTTTTAACATTTCACTATAATTTACGGACTATAATTTACATTCGCTACATTAACCATATGAAAATTAATAAAGCTCAAGTACTTCATCGGTTTTGAGCAGCAGCATATAAACCCATGCACATGAAACTTGCTTTTTTTTCTGTAAATCTCCCAAAACCATTCCTTTACCTGAGATGAATTCGCCATTGCTTTTATTGATTCTCCTTGTATGCATCCACACGGCTCACCTAGGTGCTCTAAATGATGAAGGTCATGCTCTTCTATCCTTCAAACAGTCCCTGGAAAACAGCGCAGAAGGCTATCTGATCAACTGGAACTCATCAGATGTGAATCCATGCTCGTGGCATGGAGTTACATGCAGAAAAGAAAAAGTTATTGCTGTCATCATTCCAGATATGAGACTAGTTGGTTTTCTGTCTCCTGCGCTTGGAGAGCTTTCTGCAATTCGTCATGTTAACCTTGAGAACAACTCGTTTCGTGGAAGCTTACCTATCGAGCTCTTCAATGCAACTTGGCTGAAGAGATTGGTCCTTTCAGGTAATTCATTATCTGGACCTCTTCCACCTGAGGTAGGGAACCTCAGGAACCTACAAACCTTGGATCTTTCACAAAATTCATTCAATGGCTCAATACCTTCATCTATAGTTCAGTGCAGGAAACTAACCACACTTGTTCTCAGTCAAAATAATTTTACTGGCTCTCTCCCTGAAGGACTTGGAAACAGTTTGATTAGCCTTCAGAAGCTCAATCTTTCTTACAACAGCTTAGGCAGTTCAATCCCCAGTGATATTGGAAACTTGTCAGATTTGCATTTTACACTTGATCTATCTCACAATTTCTTCAATGGTACTATTCCAGCTAGCCTGGGAAACCTCGCTGAGAAAGTCTATATCGATCTCAGTTACAATAATCTTAGTGGTCCTATACCTGGGGATCTATTAAATGCAGGACCAACAGCTTTCATAGGCAACCTTTTGCTTTGCGGATTACCATTGAATATTTCATGTCCCCCAGGCATTCCAAATGAAAATCCTCAATCAGCATTTCATTACCCATCCCAGAGTTCAGGTGGAAGTTCCATAAAGAGAGGGAAAGAAAGTCACTTCAGTTCATTGCAGAAGATAAAAACTATTGCAGGTGTGATGGTAGCCGTCTGCCTCATTGGGTTCTTGTTCTCTTATTGGTACAAGAAGGCCTCTGTCTGTAGAGGAGTTCAAAATGTCACTGGCTATCGTCTTGAAGAGAAACTGACGATTGGGAGGGACATTTTCTGCTTTGCCAAAAAAGACATTGACACTCTATCAGAAAATATGGAGCAGTGCGACTTTGTGCCATTGGACTCACAGGTCAACTTTGATCTAGAGCAACTTCTTAAAGCATCTGCTTTTCTTCTGGGTAAGAGTGCAGGTGGGATTCTGTATAAAGTGGTGCTTGACAATGGACAAACTTTAGCAGTGAGAAGATTGGGGGATGGAGGTGGGCAAAGACTCAAGGAGTTTCAAACTGAAGTAGAAGCAATTGGAAAAATAAGGCATCCTAACATAGTTAATCTTCGAGCTTATTGCTGTTCTGATGATGAGAAGCTGCTTATCTATGATTACATAACCAATGGAGACCTTACTGCAGCAATTCATGGTAAATTACTAATTTCTCTTTGGAAACCAAAAGTTACATACTTTAAAGTGTTCACAACTACTCTTCATTTTCTCTAGATTTGTCTTCTATGCAAAATGTTTTCCATGTTGTTCTAGGAGTTTCCATGCTAATCATTCTAATTTTCAAACTATAACCAGGAAAAGCTGGAATCATACCTTTTAGACCCCTTTCATGGTCTCTTCGAGTAAAAATCATGAAAGGAATAGCCAAAGGCTTGGCTTTTTTACATGAATTCAGTCCAAAAAGGTATGTCCATGGAAATCTGAAGCCAAGCAATATTCTTCTTGGAGAGGATATGGAGCCTCATATTTCTGACTTTGGGCTTGGCCGCCTTGCCAACATAGCCGAGGAATCACCAGAGTTTCAGGTAGAACAGATGGCAATTTGGACATCACATCAGAGTTCTCCGTATGAGTTTACAACAATAAATTCTTCCCCAAATGGATCATACTATCAAGCTCCTGAAGCCTCAAAAGACACAAAGCCATCACAGAAATGGGATGTTTACTCATTTGGAGTAATTTTACTGGAAATGATCTCTGGAAAGTTGCCAAGCATTCAGGTAGGACCTTTGGAGATGGATCTGGTTCAATGGGTTCAACTCAGCATTGAAGAAAGAAAGCCACTCTCTTCTATCACAGATCCCTCCTTAGCTCATAATTGGGGTGAACAAGACAATATAACTGCCATATTAAAAATTGCATTAGCCTGCATTCATAAGAGTCCTGATCGGAGACCTACAATGAGGTATGTAAGTTATAGCTTTGAGAAATTGAACTCATACTCCTGAGAGTTCATGATAGCTAAAATCTATTCGTTCGGTCCACTAAACCCTCAGGTAGATCTAAGAACAGAGATAGCTGACTTGTTTTTGGAACACATTTTCGGATGTGTCAAGATAACGAGTCTTTCCTCAGTCAAATTTCAATATACATAAAAGATTCAACATGCTGTTATTCATTTAATTTCTCTTAGAAGAATGGATTCATCACTTACTATGAATGTTACAACATGTAGCAGAATAAAAATATTTATTTCTTAATGTCTGAGTTCATTGAGCTGAAGCAAAATGGATTTCACCAGCAGCAACCAGTTGAATTCTACCTTCTCTCATATTGACAATGTTTCCTTCTACCTTTAATGACATGTTTGATCATATTTTTCGTTGCCTCACAATAATAGCTGGTTAGCATCAAGAATTATTATAACTACTACCAGCATTCTGTCAGTTTACCTTCATTGAATGCTTTTTTGACAAAAAAATCAGATAAAATCAAGTAATCTGTTCAGGTCCAACACCTTTTAGATTGTCAAAAGTAAAAGAGTGTTTGTACTGTTGATTGTGACATTAAGATTAACATTTTCACTCCACATTTTCTGTAGTCTAATTTCTAAAATTAGTCTCAAAATCATGGAGAGCAAATTTCAAAAAAGAAAAAACAAAATTGACATAAAAAGTGCATATCAGGAATGCAAATTCAAGCAAGCCAAGTGGTCTACATTGACTATGATAGAACTATTCAAAGCTTTAAAGAGTGTCAAAGACCGAAAATCATATCAAACACTTACAAGGGTAATCTAAAATTTTATCAGTGAGTGAAACTGCAAAGTTTAAAGACAGTGATCAAGGACAAGAACCTCGATATAAACAAACAGGCAAAGCAGTGTATCATGCAATCCTCCCATATGCTTGTGCCATTTGTAACGATACACATTCTGTGAATTACCAAATACAAATAAACAGCATTCAGATGCACTTGATTCATGAAGAGAAATACCGGATCAAACAAGACAGGATCCCTACAGCTAGTTTGTTGCGTTTATAGAAAAGCTTGCAACAGATACATTACTCTCTTCAGGACAAAGTGCCATCAACCAAACCTATTAGTAATGCTGATTTTGAATTACTAAAGTCAGAATCTTTATAAGAAATTGCAGCTTGAGCAAGGCCAATTAGAGAGTGCTCTATAGTCTATACACACAGAGCAAAGTTAATTATCCTATAGTAATGTGCAGCTTACATCATAAGCAGCATTAAGAGTTACTTTTGATTCAGGGTCTTTAACTCCCATAGATCAAACTGATTCAAGTGGTGGCTGCAGCATATCTGCTGGGAATGAGCAAGGGACTATAAAAGTATCTTGAGTATAATAACTCCAATTTATGTTGCTTATTTAGGTTACACTGCAAAAATCAGTTTAACACTGGTTATTAATCATTTTTTTTTGGGTTGTTTTACCTTAGAGTAGATAAGTGTCAATTATCAGGGTTGAAGTAGATAAATGTCAATCATCAGGGCATTTATCATAACCAAAGGTTCTATTTCTCTGAAGGGGATGCTTGTACCCTCGTTTGCTAATATTAAATAGTTATTATTAAAAATAACAATTCTTGAAAAAATTTTAATTTATAGCTTTGTTTAAAGTCTCAAATTTTATATAAATTAAATTTTTTTAAAATTTTAAAAGCAAAATACCTAACGTTTGCTTTTACTTCAAGTAAACACTTTTATAAACAAGCCAAACACCGCTTAAACTTGCTGCATGTGACCAAACGCAACCCAAAGCTTATGGGAAGCCTATATAAACCATAGCTTTGTTCTTTTTCTCTCGCCATCCCAACCCGAAAGCTTAACCCTCAAAGCTTTCATAACTCTCAAATCTCATTCATATCTGTCGACGTCAGGAAGAAAAGCAACAACAGTGCATCACCAGGAATTTACTGCTGGTCCTGAAAGCTGTAAGAGCTCTCTCCACACCCTCCCTAAACTAAAATTTTTAAGTAAAATTTGTTGCATTATTGCAGATATAAGGCTTCTCTGTTTTGGGATAGAATAGTCTAGTTATGAATCAAACATTGATGGCAATAATGGGATTTCTGGTTTTTCTTTTTGTCGTCTGTGAAGACAACAAAAAAAGGGGTTTAACGTTGTAGATATTTGGTCTGAGAAATAGTATTTGATGATGAATGTTAGATGAATTTGTTGGTTTGCTTTAATTTTCTATTCTGTTTTTTCTTTTATTTTCTTTTCAATGAGTTTGAGTTACATGCATGTAGTTTTTTTTTTTTTTTTACAATTATTTACTATATTTATTTGTTTATTAATTTTTATCATATTAGAACAGATGGGCAGACGTAGGATGGAGATGAAATTGATAGAGAATGAGAAAGCTCGAAAGAAGGTTTTTGAAAAAAGAAGGAATAATTTGTTAAAGAAGGCCAAAGAGTTATCAATTCTTTGTGATATTAAGATATTGCTCATTATCTATGAACTAGATAAACAGAGACCACAGATTTGGCCTGGTAATGAAGAGGAAGCTGAACAAATCATCAATAGGTTCAAGCAGCAGCTGGTTAGAGGTGACTGGAAAACAGCTTGTGAATCTTTTTCAAGTAAGAAGAACAGATTTGATGGGAAATTTGCTATATCAGATTATAAGAGTATGATCAATCACTGCTCTAAGAATGAGCTTCAAAAGTTGTGTTATCAATTGGATGGTAAGATTGCTGCTGTGATGAATGCAATAAAATCAAAACAGGTCCTGACTGAAGGACCTAGATCACCAAAGATCTTGCCAGACAGTCAAGGAATAGGATTCTTAGACAAGGAGAGGGGAAAAGAAGTTGTTATCTACCAAGAGCCTGTTCATGATATCCAACGAGGTCAGAGTTTTCAGATGCTTTCCCATAACCCAAAATTCATGGAAAGTCCAATGATGATGACCACGATGATGCAAAATGGTATCAGCTATCCTGAATTTGATGGTAGTTCCAGTAATAGTAGTAATATTCCTTACGTTCCGTTGCCAATTGATTATGTCCATCCATCTTGGATGCCACCAGCTTACATTGATCCTAATTTCTCGATGAGCTACTATGATCCAAACAGCTACCATATTGCACCAGGCCTCCATTACCCAATGGTGCCAAGTTTTCCCTCTGAGTGGAATGCTTCAGACCAACCATTTTTTTTGTATTAGCCATCAAAGTGTCCAGAGCCTTGTTTTTGTGGTTAAAGACAAATAAATATATTTTTTATGCTTGATTGATTTCTAGAAATACAATATAGAATTGATATTCTTGGGTAGCTGACGTTTTATTTTCATTAACAACTTGTATATTGTTGTCCTAGTCTCTTGTATATGCTTTTTTTCCTCTTAGTCGAAGCAATAAGTTGATGATTAGTTGATGAGAAAACAAGTTAGAAAACCATGAGAACAACAGACGAATTGTAAAAATCAAAGCCAAAAGCAGCTAGGATTGGAAAGATTCAAAACTAAAACCGTAACCAATCCCTTGTCCAAATCCAAACCCAAGCCCAAGCCTACAACAGCTCCAACCCCAAACACAATTTTCAAAAGGCTCCAAGGCCACGCACCAAACCCAACTCCCCCAACAAAACCAAACCCAACTCCAATGCCACAATCAACCCCAGCACCGGCCCCAGGGCCTGATACATTCTCCTCTAATTTCTAGTGGCTTTGACGGAGGAAATCTGACCGTGGAAATCGTTTGCCTTTGTTTTTCATTTTTGTGTTTCCTTTCCATTTCCATAAGGAATTTGTGTCTTTGGATTTGGTTTTCATGGGATTTGAGCTAAGGGAAGTGCAGAGTGGAAAGGAGGTAACTTTATCAGTTGTGTTGGATAATATAAATGTCTGTGCATTTGTATTCCCAGTTGTCGGCTTCTTTAGTTTCTTATTTGAACTTTGAAGCTATATGAATCCAAAGTATTGGGTGGCTCACAAATCCACGTTTTTCAAAAATTTTGTTTTAAAATATTATCAATGTCCCTTAATTAACTCCGCTGTGTGTTGTCATCCCAGTCCGAATAAAGAAAGAAGGTTGCGATAAGACGTTAATTAATATAAAATATAATAAAATTATGATGAAAGATCGTAATAAAATTTTTTTATTTGATTTTTTATATAATCGATTTTAGAGTACGAGATAGAAGATTTAGTAAATTGTTGTTATTGTATTAATGGTCATTAATTATAATGAAATATTTAAGATAATATTTTAATTTTAAAAATTTTAAAAATTATTTAAATTATAAATTTATTAATTAATAAGATATTTAAAAAATTATTTATTTATCATGTATTATTATTTAAAATTAATCAAGTTAGGATAAATATAATATTTATTCACAAATCTATAATTCATCTGTTTCATTAGATATTTTTAAAATTTAAATATTAGATTTAATAATTTATTTTAATTTAAAAATTATTTATAATATTAAATTTTTAATATAAATATGCATTTTTTTGTGATATATAATGTTAATTTTTATTTATTTAGGTTCCGTATGATTCCAACTTTAGCTTTTTTAATAAAAAATAAATAAAAAACAAAAATACCAATCAAATGAATTTTTTTTTTATAAAAAATAGTTCTTAAAGTTAAAAAAGCAGGATTATGAAAAGTTATTGTCTATGAACCGGGTTTAAACAATTTCAGGTTAACCCACTTGCACGTGGGACATGCAACTTCGAACTTACTTTTGATTCTTCGCAAGTAAATCTATATAAATAATTAAAATTATTTTTTATTTATAATTTACATAGCGACATTAATTTTATCTTAAAGAATAATTTAAAGAGGATTTTTCAGAGTTAATGTTTATATTTGAAGTTAAAATTATCTTTGTCATATATTAAAAAGTTACCAACTCATATGTTTTTGCTTTGATTTTTTTTTTTGTTTTTGTCATTTTCTTTTTAATTTTAATTTTTTGTTATTTTAATTACTTGAAAATATAAAAAACTAAAAATAAGGATTAGACAAATAAATTTATAATTTTTTATAATTATTTTTATTTATTTGTATCATGTGAATTTTATAAATTTTTTCAAATAAATAAAAATTACTCCAATGATGAAATTAAAAAAAAAATTGTTATCAAAAGAATTGGATAGATTTTGGAAATATTTTAATAAAATTTTTTATTTTTTATTTTTAATAAATTATTTAGTAAAAAATAAATGTTGGTAAAAGAAATATAAAAATAAATAATTTTTTTTTCTATAAAATATTAAATTAATCTGATAATAGAACCTTTTTAAATGGTTATATGGATTTTTTTGAATAAATTTTTTTAAAATTTTATCATAATATTGTAGAAAACCTAATTATTTTTAATACTTTAACTAATGAAATTTAACTAAGAATAAAATACCATTTAGCTAAGATCCTTTTAAGATAATATAAAATTAATTAATAATATCTTAAATTGAAGTTGTGAGGCTGTTAATGCTTTCTACATGTAAATCAATTAATAACATACAGTAAAAGTTATCTCTAACTAAGTGAGAACAACTTTCAATTGAATTGTGAGTTATCAAATTGGTCTATATTTGTCAAATATCTATTGATTGATAAAGAAGTGAAATAAGTTATTGAATTTGGTGGGTAATGGATTTTGATTGGATTGAGAAATAGTGAGATGTGGTTTAATTGGATTTAGAAAAAAGAATGTGATTGTTTATTTTATGTAAGTTTGTAATTGGATGAGATTTTTATGGGATTTGAATTTTTATAAATTTTAATTAATAAAATTAAAAATAAAAAACATAATAAATATAAAAATAAAAATAAAATATATAAAAACGAAAAATAAAAATTAAGTTACTTTTCTTATTTTTCGTGTTTTTGATTTTTTCCAAAAAATTTCTATTTTACAATAAATTGAGAGGGAAAGAAAGTCACTCCAGTTCATTGCAGGAGATAAAAACTATTGTAGGTGTGATGGTAGGCGTCTGCCTCGTTGGGTTCTTGTTCTCTTATCGGTACAAGAAGGCCTTGTCTGTAAAGGAGTTCAAAAAGTCACTAGCTATCGTCTTGAAGAGAAACTGACGATTGGGAGCGACATTTTCTGCTTTGCCAAAAAAGACATTGACACTCTATCAGAAAATATGGAGCAGTGCAACTTTGTGCCATTGGACTCACAGATCAACTTTGATCTGGGGCAACTTCTTAAAGCATCTGCTTTTCTTCTGGGTAAGAGTGCAAGTGGGATTCTGTATAAAGTGGTGCTTGACAATGGACAAACTTTAGCAGTGAGAAGACTGGGGGATGGAGGTGGGCAAAGACTCAAGGAGTTTCAAACTGAAGTAGAAGCAATTGGAAAAATAAGGCATCCTAACATAGTTAATCTTCGAGCTTATTGCTGTTCTAATGATGGGAAGCTGCTCATCTATGATTACGTAACCAATGGAGACCTTACTGCAGCAATTCATGGTAAATTACTAATTTCTCTTTGGAAACCAAAAGTTACATACTTTAAAGTGTTCACAACTACTCTTCATTTTCTCTAGATTTGTCTTCTATGCAAAATGTTTTCCATGTTGTTCTAGGAGTTTCCATGCTAATCATTCTAATTTTCAAACTATAACCAGGAAAAGCGGAATCATACCCTTTAGACCTCTTTCATGGTCTCTTCGAGTAAAAGTATGAAAGGAATAGCCAAAGGATTGGCTTTTTTACATGAATTCAGTCCAAAAAGGTATGTCCATGGAAATCTGAAGCCAAGCAATATTCTTCTTGGAGAGGATATGGAGCCTCATATTTCTGACTTTGGGCTTGGCCGCCTTGCCAACATAGCCGAGGAATCACCAGAGTTTCAGGTAGAACAGATGGCCATTTGGACATCACAGCAGAATTCTCCATATGAGTTTACAACAATAAATTCTTCCCCAAATGGATCATACTATCAAGCTCCTGAAGCCTCAAAAGACATAAAGCCATCACAGAAATGGGATGTTTACTCATTTGGAGTGATTTTACTGGAAATGATTTCTGGAAAGTTGCCAAGCATTCAGGTAGGGCCTTTGGAGATGGATCTGGTTCAATGGGTTCAACTCAGCATTGAGGAAAGAAAGCCACTCTCTTCTATCATAGATCCCTCCTTAGCTCATAATTGGGGTGAAGAAGAAAATATAACTGCCATACTAAAAATTGCATTAGCCTGCATTCATAAGAGTCCTGATAGGAGACCTACAATGAGGTATGTAAGTTATAGCTTTGAGAAATTGAACTCATACTCTTGAGAGTTCATGATAGTTAAAACCTAAACGTTCCGTCCACTAAACCCTCAAGTAGATCTAAGAACAGAGATAGCTGACTTGTTTTTGGAACACATTTTCGGATGTGTCAAGATAACAAGTCATTCCTCAGGCAAATTTCAATATACATAAAAGATTCAACATGCTGTTATTCATTTAATTTCTCTTAGAAGAATGGATTCATCACTTACTGTGAATGTTACAACATGCAGCAGAATAAAAATATTTATTTCTAAATGTCTTAGTTCATTGAGCTGAAGCAAAATGGATTTCTCCAGCAGCAACCAGTTGAAATTCTACCTTCTCTCATATTGACAATGTTTCCTTCTACCTTTAATGACATGTTTGGTCATATTTTTTGTTGCCCCACGATAATAACTGGTTAGCATCAAGAACTATTATAACTACTACCAGCAGTCTGTCAGTTTACCTTTATTGGATGCTTTTTCGACAAAAAAAATTAGCTAAAATCAAGTAATCTGTTCCGGTCCAACACCTTTTAGATTGTCAAAAGTAAAAGAGTGTTTGTACTGTGGATTGTGACATTAAGATTTCACTCCACATTTCCTTTAGTCTAATTTCTAAAATTAGTCTCACAATCATGGAGAGCAAATTTCAAAAAATACAAAATTCACCTAAAAAGTGCATATCAGGAATGCAAATTCAAGCAAGCCAAGAGGTCTACATGGACTATGATATAGCTATTCAAATCTTTAAAGAGCGTTAAAGACCGAAAATCGTATCAAATACTTGAAAGGGTAATCTAAAATTTTTTCAGTGAGTGGAACTGCGAAGTTTAAAGACAGTGATCAAAGACAAGAACCTTGATATAAACGGGCAGGCAAAAGTAGTGTATCATGCAATCCTCCCATATGCCTGTGTCATTTGTAACGATACACATTCTGTAAATGACCAAATACAAACAAACAGCATTCAGATGCACTTGATTCATGAAGGGAAATACCGTATCAAACATGGCAGGATCCCTACAGCTAGTTTGTTGAGTTCATAGAAAAGCTTGCAACAGATACATTACTCTCATCAGGACAAAGTGCTATCAACCAAACCTATTAGTAATGCTGGTTTTTAATTACTAAAGTCAGAAACTCTATAAGAAATTACAGTGTGAGCAAGGCCAATTAGGGAATGCTCTATAGTCTATACACACAGAGCAAAGTTAATTATCGTATGGTAATATGCAGCTTACATCATAAGCAGCATGAAGAGATACTTTTGATTCAGTATCTTTAGCTCCTATAGATCAAACTGATTCAAGTGGTGGCTGCAGCATATCTGCTGGGAATGAGCGAGGGACTATAACAGTATCTTGAGTATAACAACTCCAATTTATGTTGCTTATTTAGGTTACACAGCAAAAATCAGTTTAACACTAGGTTATCAATCATTTCTTTGGATTGTTTTACCCTAGAGTAGATAAGTGTCAATTATCAGGGTTGAAGTAGATAAGTGTCAATTATCAGTGTTGGGATATTAATCCATAGAGAAGCAAGTAACAATGACAAAAATGATACTTACCCACACAATAGTTTCAGCAAGTAGGACCTCTCTCATGTAGAGTTGCATAGGCTTTAGTGGTGAAAGCAGCAAATGCAGATGACATGAAAAAGGTTGTTTGATTCCCATCTCCAGAAGAAATCCACACAATAGTCTTTAGGCGCCTTAAACCTTGTAGAATGTATATAAAAGTCACTCATTTAGCTCCTTAGTGATCACATAGGCCTGGGGTCTCAAGTATAAATAGAGGTGCCCATCCTCATAGGAACAACACACAAGAGCTAGTGAACTTGTGAACCAACAAAGCTACTCAAAGCACAATTGTCCATAAGCCACATTGTTCCAGCAATAGAAAGGATCTTGTATTCGTTCACCAATGCCTTCTTAGTGTGCTATAGTGTTCGATTGTCTCTAAGACCCAATTAGTCCTTGGTGAGTGGGACACTCACTCAACCTAGTTAGAGGCTAACTAGCAGTTTTCCACCTAAGACGGCATCATTGCAAGGCTTAAAATCGAAACACATGACAATTGCTTAGCCAAGATAAGTGTCAGCTAAAATGACGAGAACACACAGCTGTAGATCCACAATCACGATAACAAGAACAACTGTCAAAATCATGGTAGATGTAGAGGTTGGTAATCCTCAAAAGAGACTAGCAATCAATAAACTGATACAAGGGTAACCATTTGCACCATTAGTGGACCTTTAATAAACTCTACACGCAAACATTGCAAATAATGATTTTAATTTGAATAGTTAAAAACATATAAACCAAATTATATTTCTTTTAGAAAATATTCACAGTTAGAATTATCTAATTGTACTTTTAGAAAAGGAATAGGCAAATATTTAACATTTATAAAGAAAATCTTCATTCTTTTACTAATATTATATAACCAAAAGTTTTATTTCTTTGAAAAAAGATATTTGTACTTTCGTTTGTTAATATTAAATACTTATTATTAAAAATAACAATTCTTGAAAAAATTTAAATTTATATCTTTGTTTAGAATCTCAGATGTACTTTTTATATAAATTAAATTTTTTTTTTAAATTTTAAAAGCTAATACCTAACTTTTGCTTTTTCTTCAAGTAAACACTTTTATAAACGAGCCAAACACCGCTTAAGCTTTGGGCTTCTGACCAAACCCAACCCAAAGCTTATGGGAAGCCTTTATAAAAAAGGTAATGGCACACTCTTCCCTGCTCCTGTTTTCCTCTGTTTCTACTCTCTCCCGTAGCTTTGTTCTTTTTCTCTCGCCATCCCAACCCGAAAGCTTAACCCTCGAAGCTTTCCTAGCTCTCAAATCTCATTCATATCTCTCAACATCAGGAAGAAGAGCAACAACAGTGCATTAACAGGAATTTACTGCTGGTCCTGAAAGCTGTAAGAGCTCTCTCCACACCACCCCTAAACTAAAATTTTGAAGTAAAATTTGCTGCATTCTTGTAGATATAAGGCTTCTCTCTGTTTTGGGATAGAATAAAACATTGATGGCAACAATGGGTTTTCTTGTTTTTCTTTTTGTCGTCTGTGAAGACAACAAAAAAAGGGTTTTAACATTGTAGATATTTGGTCTGAAAATTAGTATTTGATGATGAATGTTAGATGAATTTATTGGTTTGCTTTAATTTTCTATTCTGTTTTTTCTTTTGTTTTCTTTTATTTTCTTTTCAATATGAGTTTGACTTACATGCATGTAGTCTTTTTTTACAATTATTTACTATATTTATTTATTTATTAATTAATTTTTATCATATTAGAACAGATGGGCAGACGTAGTATGGAGATGAAATTGATAGAGAATGAGAAGGCTCGAAAGAAGGTTTTTGAAAAAAGAAGGAATAGTTTGTTAAAGAAGGCCAAAGAGTTATCAATTCTTTGTGATATTAAGATATTGCTCATTATCTATGAACTAGATAAACAGAAAACTGAGATTTGGCCTGGTAATGATGAGGAAGCTGAACAAATCATCAACAGGTTCAAGCAGCAGCTTGTTAGAGATGAATGCAAAACAGCTTGTGATTCTTTTTCAAGTAAGAAGGAAAGATTTGATGGGAAATTTGCTATATCTGATCATAAGTGTATGATCAATCTCTTCTCTAAGAATGAGCTTCAAAAGTTGTGTTATGAATTGGATGGTAAGATTGCTGCTGTGATGAATGCAATAAAATCAAAACAGGTCCTGACTGAAGGACCTAGATCACCAAAGATCTTGCCAGACAGTCAAGGAATAGGATTCTTAGACAGGGAGAGGGGAAAAGAAGTTGTTATCTACCAAGATCCTGTTCATGATATCCAACAAAGTCAGAGTTTTCAGATGCTTTCCCATAACCCAAAATTCATGGAAAGTCCAATGATGATGACGACGATGATGCAGAATGGTATCAGCTATCCTGAATTTTATGGTAATTCCAGTAGTAGTAGTAATATTCCTTATGTTCCGTTGCCAATTGATTATGTCCATCCATCTTGGATGCCACCAGCTTACATTGATTCTACTTTCTCGATGAGCTATTATGATCCAACCAGCTACCATATTCCACCATG
Organism: Durio zibethinus; assembly: GCF_002303985.1. The sequence continues at coordinate 20,605,460 of NW_019167893.1, forward strand.
CCTTCATTACCCAATGGTGCCAAGTTTTCCCTCTGAGTGGAATGCTTCAGACTAACAATTTTTTTTTTTTTTTTGTATTAGCCATCAAAGTGTCCAGAACCTTGTTTTAGTGGTTAAAGACAAATAAATATATTTTTTATGTTTGATTGATTTCTAGAAATACAGTATAGAATTGATATTTTTGGGTAGCCGACATTTTATTTTCATTAACAACTTTTATATTGTTGTTCTAGTCTCTTGTACATGCTCTTTTTCCTCTTAGTCAAAGGAATAAGTTGATAAATAGTTGATGAGAAAACAAGTTAGGAAACCGTGAGAACAACAGACGAATTGTAAAAATCAAAGCCAAAAACAGTTACGTTCGCTCAGTCGTGTGCGTGTGTGTGTGTGTGTATATATATATATATATATATAATATGAAAGAAAAACTACATATGTTGACAATATATCAAACACCTGGACTGCAATTTTGATCAAAAACCAAAATTTGACTCTTATCGTTAATTAGTTTTGGATGCTTATCATCGCACTAATGAATTAAAAAAAAATCTAAAAAATTAATGTTACGAATGGTATTTAAATTATAATAAAATCATATATCATATATAATATATAATATATAATATTATATTATAAGATATATAGTTATCTAATAAAATTTGTTTACAGATACTTAGGTGAATGGTTTATTTGTTTGATATGAAATAAATATATTTTAAATAATTAATAGTTAATTATCTAAATATATATTATATTTTAAACCAAGTGTTGATCTAATTTATAATTCACAAATTAAAGAATCTAAAAGGATAAATATTTTAAATTTAAAAAAAAAATGAAGAAACAAATTCAAAATTAAATCAGGAAATAAAAATTTAAACTTTAAAATGTCAAAAAATATTTTTATCTTAATAAATTCCCTCATAATCTTTTATTTTTTAAATTTCTTTAAAATTGAAATATAATATTACTTTTTATGTTGTTTAAATTTGAAATACATTTATCAATTTAAATTAAATAAAATTTACTTCAAAACTCTATTCTTAATTATAAAAAAAATAAAAACTTTGTGCATCGCATGGGTTAAAAGCTAGTATTCTATATATTACCTGAATTTTAAAAATTTATAATGTAATATATAAATTATAAATATGTTAATTATCATAAAGATATGATTGTTTGTCTGTCATGTATCATAATTTAAAATTAATCATATTAGGGGTAAATACCATACTAGTTATAGATTTATAGTTCAATTATATAAAAAAATTTTAAAATTTAAGTATCATATTAAATATTTCATTATAATTTAAGGTTTATTTATGACATTAATCCTAATCTAAAATTAACACCATAGAAGTAACATGATTCTAATATTAATAGTCATTTTGTCTATACCTAGTAATTTGTGTTATCATGTAGTGTTTCATGTAAAAATGATTTCAAACATGACACAAATAATATTTACCCCACGATACAAATACTTAAATGTTATGAATAATCTAAGTATGAATATGATACATTTATTATGTGTTATACATGATATGACATGATTAATATGTTTAAAATTTATTTATTTAACATAACTTAAGTAATATGACATGAAACGATTAATATGATTAAATACGAATAATATAACACGATTACTCCATTTATTTAAACAAAAATATATCATTTAAATTAGTATTTAAATAACAACGTAAAAATTAAAATTTTATAATTTATTTAAATATCAAAATAATATGATAAATACAATTATTAATTTATTTAAGAAATAAATTAAAATAATTTTTATAATTTATATGTTATATATACTTTCATAAACAGTATTGTAATTTAAGCGTATTATTACTGTTTGATATAAATATTATTTATATTTTAATCATATTGACACAATTAAGATACACTAAATTATTTTTTATATTATTTTTATATCATATTATCGTATCTTATTTAAAATTATCATATTTAATTTCATCAATTACAAGAAAGAACTAAGATTAAACCATACTTTCCTGCCAAAGAGTAGGAGAAGTAGGATTGGAAAGATTCTAAACTAAAACTATAACCAATGCCCAAACCTACAACCAGCTCCAACCCCAAACACAAGCTTCAAATGGTTCCAAGGCCACGCACCAAACCCAACTCCCCCAACAAAACCGAAATGCCCACCAATTCAACCCCTTCATTTTTTAGTTCGAACTCGATTCATGATTAAAATCGAGCTACTCGAACTCGTTTGATTAAGCTTAATTAATATGTTAAAATAAGTTCGATTTTTATATTCGACAAGAGCTCGATTATTTATGCTCGAGCTTGAACTTAAAATATTTTATTTATTAAAATTAAAAAAAATTTAAATATAAAAGCTCGATTAGACTCACGAGTTATTCTAGTCGGGTATACGAATATTTGAACTCGGCTCGATCGATAAGTCGAGCTACTCGAGCTTGAGCTCGACTCGATAATAATCGAACCGGATTCAAATTTTATTCGAATCGAACAAAAGTAACTTGTGAGTATTAATGTATCCTTTATACCTCTACCCAACACTGCCCCAAGGGCCTAACGCATTCTCCTCTACTTTCTAGCAGCTTTCACGGAGGAAATCTAACAGTGGAAATCGTTTGCCTTTCTTTTTCTTCTTTGTGTTTCCTTTCCATTTCCATAAGGAATTTGTGTCTTTGGATTTGGTTTTCATGGGATTTGAGCTAAGGAAAGTGCAGAGTGGAAAGGAGGTAACTTTATCAGTTGTGTTGGATAATATAAATGTCTGTGCATTTGTATTCCCAGTTGTCGGCTTCTTTATTTTCTTATTTGAACTTTGAAGCTATGAATCCAAAGTATTGGGTGGCTCACAAATCCAAGTTTTTCAATTTTTTTTTATAATATTATCAATGTCCCTTAATTAACTCCGGCTGTGTTGTCATACCGGTTCGGATAAAAGAAGAAGGTTGTGATGGGTTAATATTCAATATAAAACATAATCAAATAATGATAAATATCAAAATAAAAATTCTTTTATTTGATTTTTCATATAATCAATCTTAAATATAAGATAAAAGATTTAGTGTGTTGTTATTATTGTATCAACGTCTCTTAGTTATAACAAAATATTTAAGATAATATTTTAATTTTAAATATTTTTAAAAGTTATTTAAATTATTATAAATTTATTAATTATTAAAAAATTATTTATTTATCATGTATTATTATTTAGAATTAATCAAGTTGGGATAAATATAATATTAATTCACAAATTTATAATTCAAATGTTACATTAAAAATTTTTAAAATTTAAATATTAGATTAAATAATTTATTTTAATTCAAAAATCATTTATAATATTAATTTTTTAATATAAATATGCATTTTTTGTGATATATAATGTTAATTTTATTTATTTAGGTTAGGTATGATTCCAACTTTTGCTTTTTTAATAAAAAATAAAAATAAAAAAAAAAAATACCAATCAAATGATTTTTTTTTTATAAAAAATAATTCTTAAGTTAAAAAAGCAGGATTATGAAAAGTTATTGTCTATGAACCGGGTTTAAACAATTTCAGGTTAACCCACTTGCTCATGGTGTAGATATTAGTTTTGTCCAGATTTATTGTTTTTATTTCAGTTTAATATTAATAATAATAATAATAATAATAATAATAATAATAAATATATTTTAAAAAAATAAATATAATAATAAAAAAGAGGAAAATGAGTAAAAAATCAGAGGGCTGGTACGGTGTCGCTGCTGCCCCTGTTAGCCCCCGACCAGCCCCTTATCCAACCTCTGTCCAGCCACCAAACCAGACAGCCATCCTACCACACCTATGACCACTATTTATCCCTCTATTTGAAGCTTTTTAAAACCCCCAACCTCTTCCCCTTCAACCTCTCTATCGGACACGAAGAGCTTACCCTTCATCACTGTCCAGCCTCCCTTTCAACAAGCTCAGTCCCCATACTAGCACTCCAATCCGAGCCTCAACCCTCACCAACCCATACCCAAACAGAAACACAAAAACAGAAACAAAAAACAAAGACAAACAATCCTTCTCGTAAGGAGGAACTTTAGCACCGAGCTCCCTGCAAAAACAAAAAAAAAACATATCAATTTTAGTCTAAAAAAAAAAAGTAGAAAACTTCAAGCCCCGATCTATAACGATAGGGGCTGTTTCTGACGAAAAGAGAGTCAGATCTGAAAAGAGGGCGTCGAGAGAAATTTCTGGTGACTTTTTAACCTTTTTCGGTCACCGACGATCATCGTCGGCAGTGACCCACACGGCGACCGACGCAGTGCACGGCACCAGATTTTAGGAAAATTAGAGAAAAACCTTAAAGCTCTGGATTTTTTTTTCCCTGCTCAATGGTGAAATGAACTAAGAAAAAAAATCTGATTTTTATAGAAAACATAGGGGCAAAATGACGTCGTTTTGAGCATAAGACCAAAACGACACTGTTTCAAGCGTAGAGGATCTGCACGTGGACCGAACCCGACTTGAGATCACGTAACCCGACCCGACGATCCGCTTCAGCCAGCCTTGAACCGGTTCAGACAAACCGTCAGTGAATCAGTCTGAACTGTTGGATTGCCTGAACCGTTGAACCGGTCAGATTGACCCAGACCAGTATTGACCGGACCGTTGATCGGTCCAGTTTAGGTAAAAAAAAATTTTTTTTAATTTTTTTTAATTTTTTATATATTATTATTTTTGTTATTTTAAATTTTTATATTTATACATGATAAATGTTTAAATTTATTAGGATAAATATCTAATTATTTTTAATAATAAAATGAAAACAATATAGGATAATAACTAAAAAAATATATTAAAAATGCTTAAATAATAATAATAATGGAATAATTTTTTTTTTATTTTTTCTGCCTAGATGGTGGAGAGAATTAAATCATGTTTTAAAAATAATAATTTCACCTAGATGTTGGGGAATTATTATTATAAAAATACTAAACAAGTTAATAATTTTGATAATAAGTTTTCATAAGAAATGATTAAAAAAAACATTTTAAAATAAGAAAATTTTATGTTTCTTAAATTAATTTTTAAAAAATTATAAAAATTGAACTTGCTCTGAAAGTTCACCTGGATGTTGGAGATTTTTAGAGATATTCGTGTTTTAATTAAACCCTAAACTTTCAAACCCTAAACTTAAACCTTAAACCTTTACCCTAAATCTATTTTAAAACTTTAAGGATACGTGTGAAAATTTCACATGAAATGGTTTGTTCCCGAATGCTGCCTAAATGATGGGGTATTTAGGAAACTCAATTTCATTAAGTTGTTCACACGAGTTCTTAATTCACATTAATAATAAGATTAATAAATAAAAAGTATAATAGTAAATTGGGATCTTAAATATAAACAGTCGCACCTAAGCTCTACCTAGATATTGAAGAGTCGGGATAGTCTTATTATACTTAAGAACCCAACTTTTAAATTGCATTGCATTTTACATGACATTCATTAGCATATACATATGTTAGCATGTTATCATCGATAATTGTTTGTATTATTCTCTCTTTAATTTACTGTTTGATGATAAAATATTTTATAATAAAAAAAAAGAATAATACTTTAAAATTTTTTTTGTGATATTATAAAATAAAATAAAAATAACATTCCGAAAGAAATAATTCTTGATATTCTGCCTAGATGTTGGAGAGTCACTAACAATTATTTTCTATAAATATTGTTATTTCATTTTAAGGATTATTGTGTTAAATCTTAAGCGAAAAGAGTTATTTTAAATTTTGCCTAGATGTTGAAAAATTTTAAGATAATTCTTTAACTTAAAGATTTTCTCAATATTTCTAAATAAAAAAATTTAGTAAAATTTTATTTTTTCAAATGAAGGGAATTAGTGTTAAATTTCAAATTAAAACTATTTTTATCTAACACTGAAAATAATGCGTAATTAAATGGTACAAATTTATGGGCGTTGTGGGGGTGCTAATCCCTTCCCCACACGTAATCGACTCCCGGACCCAACCTAATTTTTTCGTAGATCAAAATTTATTTTTTTGATAAACTTTAAACAAATTTTTATAATTTTATTAAAAAGATAAACTTTTGGGTGGCCAATCACACCCTAACAAAGATTGGTGACGACTCCCCTAATTTATTTTGATTTTAAAACTCATTTACGTTTGGCGGTCTCAAAACTATTGCAACAGCTTAGCGACTCCACTGAAAAAATTATTCGAGAGTGAAGCCAAAACTTTTAATTATGCGCTATTAAGAATTGTTGGATTTAATTGGTTTTATTTGACATTTCATTTAATCTCCTTTATTTTGATTTTTCAAAAATATATATGTTAATGAATAAGATAAATTGTATGTTAGTTGTTATTTTATTTTAATTTTGTGTTTATGGTATTATTTTGCACACACTTTGCATATTCATGCATGAGCTCTAAACCCGGGCTCTATCTCTTTTAGGAGGAAGTGAAGTAGCTACACTCTCGTGAGGTGATAACCTTCGTATTTGCTAGCAAAACACTTCCACTCAGATTGAACTCGTTTCGTTAGTAGCCTGTAATGGGTGAGGATCGGGGAGCCTTACTAGTCTATAATGGATGATGATGTGAGGAATAGTCTAGGAACCTTTAAACATGTAAATCTTAACCCGACATATAGTGAGTTGTAAGGTCTAACTTTATTATGGAGCCATACTATCCCTTTTACGAGAAAATTACCTAAATTAGGACAATATGTATATTCTGTTATGACGTATGTTATACTTGTTCATTCATTTACTCATTTTTATTTATTTGTTTTATTTGCATTATTGATTTATTTTATTGTCTTTGATTTTGTTGCATGTATCATATAAGTACCATATTTCTAGAGGGTATTGTTTTGGACCAATCTTCAGCAATAAAAACTTTCAGAAAACCTAAAAGATGTCGTCTGTGTATAAGAGCTATTTAGAGATTAAGAGCCATTCAGAAAGTACTCAAGAAAAAAAAAAGATTACTTAGTAAATGGTCACATATCGGTGCTGCCACAGTTAATGCATATGGATCTCAGTCAAAATGATATATCAAAATTGAAAGCTATTTGGAAACAGTGGGGAACAGAGAGAAAAAAATCTTTTTTCAAAAAATACAGGGATGTGGCACTGCTTATGTCAATGAAAGTTGATGAACAGCTGATGAGAGTCGTAATACAATTTTGGGATCCATCTTATCAATGTTTTGTATTTAACCAAGAAGACTTGGCCCTCATGATTGAAGAATATTTTTTTTTACTTTGGATAGAGTCTACCAATCAAGATAAGATCTATTGAAAGGAATATAAGACTACTGGATATAGAAAGAAGTTAGCCAAGATCATGCAAATAGGGGTTGAAAAGATAGACAAGCACAAGAAGGAAAAGAATAGGGTTGAGACCATTCCATCAGCATTTCTGCTCGAGTACATAAAAAAGTATATTGATACTGATCAGGGCTTGGATGTGTTTAATTTGGCTGTGTATGGATTGATGATATTTTTTAAGGTGTTAAGACATATAGAAGCATCAGTGATTGATTTTTTTGAGCAATTAGATAAAGGTATAAACCCTTCATCAACTATTTTGGTAGAGACTATTAGATCACTTAATTTTTGTCGGAAAAAATGGTGAAGGACGATTTACAGGATGTGTGCAATTGCTCTTCGTTTGGCTCAGGAGCCACTTTTGAGAAAAAGAAAAGACATCATTTCAGCCATTCTCCATTCATTTCGTCCCTATCAAAGAGTTTGTTGCTAAAGAATGGAGAAAAGATTGGACAAAAAATCAATGGTTGACATTCTTTCTGAAGCTCACTAACGAGGATGTAACATAGAGGGCACCATGGATACTTTCGATGGTCATCTTGTATAGTTGTGAAGATGAGTCATGGGTATTTTTGTTAGGAATATGAGGGGCAGTGAGTTACGTGCCCCTTATGGTTCAAAGATAATATGACTTATGGCAGTTCATTCCTATGACTCATAGGCTCGGTTCACTCGAGTTTGATTATGAAATACCCAGTTATGTGAAAAAAGTTCCTGAAATCATCAAAGCATGAAAGCAAGTCAACCGAATGAGCCTAGCTAAATTCATAGATAATGTTACAGAAGGTTACCTTACGTGAAGGATGAAAAAGGTTAATAAAATTAGGCCTCTACTAGTCGATGTTTCAGAGAAGTTATCAGCTCCTATTTTAGTATCGGTATTATCGATTTTTGAGATCGTTCAATGAGAGTTTGAGATTGGAACGAAAAGGTTAGAGAAAGAAAAAATGGCTATGATGGATCAGGTTAACCAACTGAGATATTATTTGATGATGAGAGATGATGCAGTACAGAAGTTGACTTAAAAAATGAAAAGTATTAAAAGAGGATCTATAAAATCTACATCAAGAAAATAAGAAATTGAGGTTGGATAGTAGACTTTTGAAGGGATCCAGGAAGGATATGAAAGAACTATGAGATATGATAGAATATTGGAAGAACAGAGCTTGAGAGAATAAAAAAATGATCTCCACATTCACCAAAGAACAACATGAATGGAAAAAAACTTTCAGGAGTTTTTAAAAAAATAGCAAGGTACTAAAGAGAAAGTGAGAAGCTGAAAGTTGAACTAAGAAAGGAACAGAATAGGAACTTCGATTTGCAAAGTGAGAAAAAAGCTCTAGAGCATGAATTAATGAGTTTAGAGCTTTAACTGACAAGCAATCAGAGTCACATATATAAGATTTTGGTTGAATGACAAGAGAGAGAGGATTGTTGGGCTTGTACTTGCAATATGGAGGTAGATGCTAGAAAGATATGGAGAGTAGAAAGTTTAAGGAGGTAACAATACATCGAACATTTGACTACTCAAATTTACAAGGCTATTTGAAAGGCAAGCAACATGGTTGAAAAGACAGAAGTTCTGGAACGGGAGATTATACCAACCCAAGACCATAGTCAAAGATTATTAAACTTTTTGTATGAAACTAGGGAGCAATTTGCTCAAATCAAATGTTTTTGTAGTTTTAATGCAAGAATGATTGGATGATGTATAAAGACTCTTATGGTTAATGAAAGTTTCTTTTTGTTTCGATCGATCCAAGACAGTACCCTAATTTACATTTCATTCATTTCATGCATGCATTTTAATACTAACAACAATATCAATAACATTATATCATGCGATCTAATTCATGATTAATAAACTAAGATTCAAGGATAGCAAAGTCGAGGAATCAAAATTTGTTAATTTCGCATAGATATAATACTTGTTTTCAGACTTGAGCTATGGAAAAAAAGAATACAGCTAGATTTGAAAGGGTCGAAAGGGCATAGGAAGAGATACGAAAAAGAGTGATGGAAATACAACAAAGCATCGAAGCACAAATGGCTGGATTAAGACAACTGTTTCTTGGTTCAATAAAAGAAAAATGAGTCGTTGGCGCGTCAAGGACATGAGATGAGGTTAATATGAAAGAGCCATTATACCCTCCGGGATTCACTCTGCCTCAAGTTCAGGTTTAAGTTTCTCAGGGTATACACATACAACCACCAAGTGCACAGCCATACCCCTATGTCAATCATTCTGCAAGTCAATAATTGACCTACTTGAATACTAATTCGAGACCCATCCCAGTTGATCCCATCATGGTACCGAATCTTGATGACCCTGTTGAATAAGAACAGTCTCACGAAATGTCAGAACCTGTTATAAATTCAAAAATTTGAAACAAGTATGACCAACTTGAAGAGAGGCTCAAAGCGATTGAATGTAGTGACATTTATGAGGTTATTGACGCCAATGAGCTTAGCCTAATGCCTGACTTGATTATCCTACTAAAATTTAAGACCCTAGATTTTGAGAAATATGATGGAACAAAATGTCATTCTGTTAATATTACCTTATTTTGTAGAAAGATGACGGGTCATACCCATAACGATAAACTATTGATATACTGTTTTCAAAATAGTTTGACTAGTTCAGCAGCTAAATGGTACATGAAGTTAGATCGAAACAAGATCCATTCATGAAAAGACGTGACCAAAATTTTTCTTGCTCAGTATAAGTACGTCTTGGATACGACCCCTGATAGACTGTCATTACAAAATATAAAAAAAAATTAACGAAATTTTTCAAAAAATATGTGCATCGATGGAAAGATACGGCAGCACAAGTCCAACCACCATTTACTGAAAAAGAGATAATTGTACTATTTATCAACACGTTAAAAGCCTCGTATTATGACAGATTGGTGAGAAATGCCACAAAAAGCTTTTCTGACATGGTAATCTCAAGAGAGATGATAGAGAACGCTATCAAAAATGGTAAAATTGAAGGGCTCAAAAAAAAAACAACAACTATCAAGAAGAAAGAGCAGGAGACACATGCTGTCACTCATAAAAATCTCTCACACTATCCTTTTGTCCCATATAATCCATAACTCCTTTTACTACCCTGTCACAAACCAAATTTCTCAACAACCATATCATTACCGAACACCCTAACAACTGTTACCCAAACCAAGCTTTAGCCCTCAACCATTCAATTACACCTTTGCACCTTCAACTCGACCATTTACCAGACCAACCTACCCAAACAGCAATAAAAAAAACTCACAGAATAATAACAATCAGGAAAGACCTTATTTTGACTCAATTCTCATGTCTTACACCGATTTTACCCTCAGTTAGTGAGAGGCCATCTTGTCGCTCCTTTTTATGTGAAACCATTAAAATCACCTTATCCAAGTTGGTATGACCCTAACGCCAAGTGCGATTATCATTACGGAGTTACAGGATACTCTACTGAAAATTACACGACACTTAAACATAAGGTATAAGGTTTGATAAATGATGAGCTTTTGTCTTTTGATACTAAATTCAAGCCAAGTATCAGTGGAAACCCTTTATCGGATCACACCGAAGGGAAAATCAATATGATGGGTAAAAAAAAAATGAGAAGATCAAAAGATACACAGATGAAGTGAAAACCCCTTTTAAACGGGTGTGCGATTATTTGTATGAGACGGGCATGATTCAACCATTATTTTTAGATAATAAAAGTCATGAAGACCCTGACCATTTTTGTAAATACCATGGGAAAATAATTGGACATTTGATCCAAAGTTATGAGGTCTTTAAGCAAACATTATAGAGCTTAATGAATGAAGCCATCATTAAGTTCTATGATGAATGTGATGAAAATAGTGTGAATATAGTCGGTGACGAGCGTCTTGGCAAGTCTTTTATCCCCAAACCTCACTGTTTACTATGATGAAAAAGCAGAGCTTCTAACTGAGAAAATCATCTCCTCTTCCAGAACACCAATGACCATTTATGTCCTTAGACCATTTATGTCCCTAGTCCATTCCCTTATCAGACCGACAAAATAGTCTCATAGAGATACGATTATGATGTAGTGATACAAGGGTCTAATATGACTTTGAATAATCCAAGTACGGAGAATACTGCTAACATAGCGAGAATAGAAAGAATGACTTGAACTGGTCGAATTTACACTCCTGAAATGTCAAAAAATGCCAGAAAAAAGAAAAGTAAGATAAGAGAAGAAGACACAAGGGAAAGTCGAGATTCTCAATCGATGGTAAACTTGAAAGTGCAAGTTAACAAATCGATGTTAGAAAAAAAAGCTTGTGAGTTTTTAAAGATCATCAAACACAATGAGTACAGTGTAGTTGACCAGTTAAATAAACTGCGAGCTCATATTTCTTTACTATTACTACTATTAAATTTTGAGCAGCATAGGAACGTTTTGCTAAGGGTGCTCAACCAAGCTTATGTCGAGCATAACATTTCTGTTGAGAAGGTAGATCACATGGTTGAAAATATTATAATCCTAAATTTCATCACCTTCAATGATGATGAAATATCTCCGGAGGGATGTAGTAGTGTTAAGGCTTTACATGTTATTATCAAGTGCAAGTCTCACACTATGGCCAAAGTACTGATTGACAATAGATCATCTATTAATGTTATGCATCTGACAACATTGGCAAAGCTTTTAGTGGATCCCTCTCACATGCCTAATAGCCATATGATTATAAGAGCATTTAACGGGGCATGAAAATAGGTAATTGGTGATATAGAGATTCTATTATAAATCGATTCTTGTACCTTCAACATCATATTTCAAGTAATGGACATAACTCCTGCATATAGTTATCTACTTGGAAGACCTTAGATTCACATGATCGGAGCTATACCTTCATCTCTATATCAGAAGGTAAAATTCATCATAGAAAGAAAACAAGTCTGTATAGATGGTAAAGAAGATTTATTGGTAACAAAGACCTTAACAACTTCTTATATTGAGATAGCAGAAGAAGTGATTGAATGTTCTTTTAGAGCTTTTAAAATAACAAATGCTACTTACATAAGAGAAGAATCAAGGATACCGATCATTCAATTGTCAAAAGCTACGAATATGGTGATCAAGCAGACTGCTGGCAAGGGTTGGTGAACCGAATAAGGCTTAGGAAAAGCTCTACAAGGAATTGTAAGAGCACCATGCTCGATTAAAAATAAAGAAAGATAGAGGTTAGGCTATAAGCCTACGGCTGCTGATAAAAAGAATGTAATGCTAGAGAAGAAAAAAAAGAGAATGGCACGCTTCAAAGGGTAAAATTTGATTGATGAAAAAATGGTGTTCCCTTATTTGTATGAAACCTTTCGTTTAGCCGAGCATGTCTATCTTGGGTCAACAAGAGTTGAATAAAGGGGACTGATAATGGGATTAGAAGAAGCTTTCTCACAATTTCAAATGGAAGCAGATGAAGGAGTCATGCAAGATGAAGAGATTTTTTTTCTTTTTAGGAGACTCGAAGAATGGTGTACCATTTTTGTTGTCCTTGAACCTTTTAACTTGAAAATTCTAATTGCTTCTGCCCAAGAGCATGTAGAGGTTAAGTGTATAGGCTTATTTTTCTTGTCTTAATAAAATGATGAATGCAATGCATTTCACTTATACCATGTTTTCTATTTTTTATTTTTCTTTTCTTTCATTACCATTCTCTTTGCCCTTGCCAAGATCAATATATATTTCTTTGTGATTATATCTATTTTCAAGTTTTCTAATAATGAACATTATGGATGACCAAAGCAATAACACCGGGTTTGATTTTGAAAATTTGACTCACATTAACGAGCTTGATAACGATGTTGATTCAGAAGACTATGATTTATCTCATGATCTGTTGAAATGGATGGAATAAGAGAAGAAATTATAGAACCCCACCAGGAATCAACTGACCCATTAAATTTGAGAGATGGTGACAATAAGAAAGCCTTGATGACCTACTTCAGCTAGCCTTGAATCGGTTCAGATAAATCGTCAGTGAACCGGTCTGAACCACTGGATCGTTTGAACCACTAATTGAACAGCTGAACCGATCAGACTGACCCAAACCAACATTGACCGAACTGTTGATCGGTCCTATTCAAGTAAAAAAAAATTTTTTTATTTTTTTTATATTATTATTTTTGTTATTTTAAGTTTTTATATTTATGCATGATAAATGTTTAAATTTATTAGGATAAATATCTAATTGTTTTTAATAATAATAAAATGAAAACAATATAGGATAATAACTAAAAAAAATATTAAAAATGCTTAAATAATAATAATGGAATAATATTTTTTTAAATTTTTCTTGCCTAGATGTTGGAGGGAATTAAATCATGTTTTAAAAAATAATAATTTCACCTAGATGTTGGGAAATTATTATTATAAAAATACTAAACAAGTTAATAATTTTGATAATAAGTTTTCATAAGAAAGGATTTAAAAAAAAACATTTTAAAATAAAAAATATTTTATGTTTCTTAAATTAATTTTTAAAAAATTATAAAAATTAAATTTGCTCTAAAAGTCCGCCTAGATGTTGGGAATTTTTAAAGATGTTCGTGCTTTAATTAAACCCCAAACCTCCAAAGCCTAAACTTAAACCGTAAACCTTTACCTTAAATCTATTTCAAAACTTTAAGGATACGTGAAAAATTTTCACATGAAATAGTTTGTTTCCGAATGCTGCCTAAATGATAGGGTATTTAGGAAACTCAATTTCATTAAGTTTTTCACACAAGTTCTTAATTCACATTAATAATAAGATTAATAAATAAAAAGTATAATAGTAAATTGAGATCTTAAATATAAACAGTTGCACCTAAGTTCTGCGTAGATGTTGGAGAGTCGGAATGGTCTCATTATACTTAAGAACCCAACTTTTAAATTGCATTTCATTTTATATGACATTCATTAGCATACATATGTTAGCATGTTATCATCGATAATTGTCTGTATTATTCTCTCTTTAATTTACTGTTTGATGATAAAATATTTTTTAATAAAAAAAAGAATAATACTTTAAAATTTTTTTTGTGTTATTATAAAATAAAATAAAAATAACATTTCGAAAGAAATAATTCTTGGTACTCTGCCTAGATGTTGGAGAGTCACTAACAATTATTTTCTATAAAGTTGTTATTTCATTTTAAAGATTATTGTGTTAAATCTTAAGTGAAAAGAGTTATTTTAAATTATGCTTAGATGTTAAAGAATTTTAAGATAATTCTTTAACTTAAAGATTTTCTCAATATTTCTAAATAAAAATTTTAGTAAAATTTTATTTTTCCAAATGAAGGGAATTAGTGTTAAATTTCAAATTAAAACCATTTTTATCCAACACCGAAAATAACGCGTAATTAAATGGTACCAATTTATGGGCATTGTGGGAGTGCTAATCCTTCCCCACACGTAACTGACTCGGATCCAACCTGATTTTTTGTAGATCAGAATTTATCTTTTTGATAAATTTTAAACCCATTTTTATAGTTTTATTAAAAAGATAAACTTTTGGGTGGCCAATCACACCCTAACAAAGATTGGTGGCGACTCCCCTCATTTATTTTGATTTTAAAACTCATTTACGTCTGACGGTCTCAAAACCATTAAGACACATAAGACAAGCAACTTCAAATTTACTTTTGATTCTTCGCAAGTAAATCTATATAAATAATTAAAATTATTTTTTACTTATAATTTACATAGCGACATTAATTTTATCTTAAAAAATAATTTAATGAGGATTTTTAGAGTTAATGTTTATATTTGAAGTTAAAATTATCTTTGTCATATATTAAAAAGTTAGCAACTCATATGATTTTGCTTTGATTTTTTTGTTTTTATCATTTTCTTTTTAGTTTTATTTTTTTTTGTTATTTTAATTACTTGAAATTATAAAAAAAAAACTAAAATATGGATTAGATAAATTAATTTAAAATCTTTTATAATTATATTTATTTGTATCATGTAAATTTTATAATTTTTTTTCAAATAAATAAAAATTACTCCAATGATGAAATTAAAACAAAATTATTACCAAAAGAATTGGAAAGATTTTGGAAATATTTTAATAAAATTTTTTATTTTTAATAAATTATTTAGTAAAAAATAAATGTTGGTAAAAGAAATATAGAAACAAATAAACTTTTTCTATAGAATATTAAATTAATATGATAATAGAACCTCTTCAATGGTTAAATGGATTTTTTTTAATAATTTTTTTAAAATTTTATCATAATGTTGTAGAAAACCTAATTATTTTTAATATTTTAACTAATGAAATTTAACCAAGAATAAAATACCATTTAGCCAAGATCCTTTTAAGATAATATAAAATTAATTAATAATGTCTTAAATTGAAGTTCTGAGTTGCTAATGCTTTCTAATATAAATCAAATCAATAACATGCAGTAAAGGTTATCTCTAACTAGTGAGAACAACTTCATTGAATGTGAGTTATCAATTGTTCTATATTTGTCAAATATCTATTGATTGATAAAGAAGTGAAATAAGTTATTGAATTTGGTCGGTAATGGATTTTGATTGGATTGAGAAACAGTGAGATGTGGTTTAATTGGATTTAGAAAAAAATAATGTTTGTTTTATGTAAGTTTGTAATTGGATGAGATTTTGATGAGTTTTGAATTTTTATAATTTTTATCTATAATAAAATAAAAAAATACAAAACATAATAAATATATATAAAAACAAAAAATAAAAATTAAGTTACTTTTCTTATTTTTTCTGTTTTGGATTTTTTACAAAAAATTTTAGTTTACAAAAAATTAAAAATTCATACATATTCTATCAAGTTAATTATTAATTTTTACCTATATTTTGTGTTTGATTTTGATTTTGTACAAACATAAATATTAATTTTAAATTGATTTTTTTTCAATCAACTTTAAATTGATTTTGATTGATTATAAGTTTTGTTTTCCAAATTACGTTTAACTTGAAACAAAGACAAAAAATAATGGGTATTTATAGTCAAAGTTGATAAAACTTGTTGAAATCCTAATTCTCGTTCAATTTGTTCGAACTTGAAATCTATGTAATTGATTTGATAAAAAAAATTAAGAACTAAAATTCATAAACTCAAATTTAGGATAATTTGAATCCAAATAACTTGAAATATCAATTTGAAATAATTAAAAATTAATTTAATTTAATTTTAAAATTTCATAATTTAAACTTAAAACTATTCAAATCTGATCATCCTAATCTTAAAATAAAACCCAAAAACTTTAAACTCATAATGACACAATTGAATGAAATAATTAAATCCCAAGTGGCCCAATCCAATCCCAAATTCAACCCCAATTGTCATCTCCTAAATAAAAAAATGTAGGCATAATTTTTTATTTGACTTTTCAAATGAGATTCTATTTAGTTTAGAGCATCTAAGTATTTATCATACAAAAGATAATTAATAAAAATTATAATTAAAATAATTAATTTATAAAATAATAATTTTTATCTCGGCCTGGGTTGGTTTCAAACTTAAAAACTCATACACTAATCTGAACTCATGGATTGTACATGTATAAAATACAGTATTATTTCTTATCAAAAGATTATAAACATATCAAATTGGTTTGAAAATTGATACTATCATATGTTCATTAGCTAGTTAATTTTTTAATCAATTGGCATGATATTAAAGCTGATATTTTAAAATTATACATTCCAAAGAATTTGTGGGTAAGGTAAATATAAAAATAAAATAGTTTGAGAATAATAAAAATTTTTTAAAAAAAATCAACAAATCAAATTCTTTTGTGAAAAAACCATCGTTTAATTTACAAAATTATTTAATATTATTTAAGAACCAGCATAATTGGTTTCTAGTCAATGAGAAATATTGAATACAATTTATCAATTAACCAATTTCTTGTTCATTTCCATAGTCAATATTGGAAATGGTTGTATATAATATATTTATATTTATATTTATAGTATTTATTTCTAAATCCTATTTGGAAAGCATCCAGAAGAAAATTCCTTTTCACACATCATTTGTAAATGCCCCTATAGTAAAGGCACGTGTTAGAAAAATTGGAAACATGTAAGTAATGCCAAAAATTTTTTAAAAAATAAAAATAAAAAATATTGGCAAAATCCAAATTTTATTTGAAGAATTTCAATGGAAAGGTCAAACATTTCTAGATGAATTTTAGACCTAAAGTCCTTTTACTTATCTCATGGCCTGCGTAAGTCTATACCTCATCTCTGCCTACAAAAATCATCTATTTCAAAAGTAGACTCATGAGCTTGACCGTATGGTCCGACTCATAAATAGCCTGATTGATATAATTTGTCCTAGCATGTACTTAATATTATTCAAAATTTAGTATATTAGTTTTCACACAATTTAAATCAATTGAGTATGAATCGATTAATCGTTAAATTAGTTAATATATCATTAAAATTAATATTAAAAATTAAAAATTTAAAAAATTTATGTATAATATTTTTTAATCAGATAAATAATAAGATACAAAATTTAAAAAATAAATTATAAACGTAAAAAAAAAAAAAACCCCAATTGGGTAGGAAATTAATATTTGACCTTAGTTGCATTCAAGAACCAATTAAATTGGGAAATAGTTTTATCGGTTTATTTTAGTCATCTATTTTCAATTGAGTAAAATGGAGCTCAAAAACAAAACTTTTCCTTCAAGAAAAACTATATTGATCGATCAATCTCCCTAAAATTGAATTTATTAGTCAAAACCGATTTTGCTGACCTCAAAGGTGCTTGACTTTGTCTGCCCTTTGAACATTCAATTTCTATATTAAAGGCTGGCCATAGATCAGCCATCTCAAAATTATCCTTTCCTTTCTCTAAAAAAAATGGATTTACGTCATAATCCTTTTCCTGGTACCTTGAAGAGATACTGGAGAAGAAGGCGATATGAAAGACTCAACGGCGAAGTGACCAGGAACAAAAAGAACGTAAAAATCAAAAGGTTTCGAGGTGGATCGCGAAGGTTTTGGAAGATCAAAGCTGTACCAAAGCTGCGTTGGAAGATAATTGCTTCGTCTATAAAGCTTTTGACGAAGCTCAAAAATGCTTATATGAACATGATGATCAATTTGGCTGGGAACGTTGGCCACTTGAATAACGATAATACGTTCGGAGGAAAACGAATTCCTAAAGCTCGAAAAGTTCCTATGATTTATTCCAGTAATGAGTTTGAAGAAAGGTTGGTTTATGAGATTTACAAGGCTTTAATAGCTACTCGAGAATTATACGGGTAGAACAACAATTGTAACATATAATTGTTAATTATTTTCCCAGTTTATACATGGTTTTTTTTTTTTTTTTCATAATTTACAGATGCATTAACTCAATATACAACTTCTCATTCAACTTATCTTTTTCATGGCTTATTAAATTTTTTAAGATTATTTTTTTTATTAATTTGTTTTTGTTATTTTTCTGTTATTGCGATAAGGAAAAAGATTATGGATTTTAGAATTTAAACTCTATACTTATTGAATATCATCTTTGAATTACATGAATCAAATAAGATAAATCTTAGGTTTAAATTGTTCTTGTAAACCCTAGGTTTACTTTGTTATTGTTGTACCAACAAGAAGTTTGCTCAATTGGTATGATCGATCTTCTTAACGCAAGTGTTTCAAATATACAACTTGTAATTATTATTTTTTAAGTTGTTGAATACAATATATTTTATTTTGATTTTAGGAACTGAATAATTTATTTATTCTTGAATTTTGATTACAAAATCAAAAATTATTCTTGTTATTATACTTTGTAATTTTATCTAAGGAATTACCTGACAATAACATTTACAAGATTTGTGAAACAATTTGTATTTGAATTGTAAAATATAAGATGGTTTCGATCCGCAAATATAAGTTAAATAATGAATTTACAAATCGGCAAGTGCTGGCACAATTAAGTTAAACACGTGCATTGGCGACGTTGAACAAAGTCATTATGACATTAACACTTTAAATATTTTTCAATTCAAATTTGAGGTACAATAGTCAAAAAGAAGATTTGAATCCAAATTGATTCTTGCGTAAGATATATTATTGGTCACTCAATTGTACGAGTATTTTTAAAATTATCATTTAATTATTAATTTTTTAATTTAATCATTTAATTTTAAATAAATATTTTATCTTTAATGGAGTACTTAATTGATACTATCGTATCAATTATCAAAATATCACGTAATATTATTACATTAATTTTTATATTAGTTATCAGTATATCCACATGATATGATCATTCATATACTAATGTCACGTTAGCACATTATTAAAAACGGTTGAATGACAAAAAAATATTTAATCAAAATTAAAGTAATTAAATTAAAAAAAGTTTAATAATTATATAACTTTTTAAAAAACATTTATATATAATTAAGTAATTAATTGTGTCTCCAAACTTTTGATTTAGTGACTAAAGATGTTTGAGGGGATATCAAAGATATGATTTCGAGCTAAGCTTCTCCCCTCCTCTTTTACTTGTACTAGGGCTTTGCTTTCTTGATATAATTAAAAAGAAAAAAAGTGATTAATTATGTATTTTTCCTTCTATTCTTTTAATTAATGTAGGCACTAATGGCTCTCACTGAATCTTTAATAACCCATATTTCTTTAGTGAAATAAATATTTTATAAATGAGATTTATAATAATATTATGTATAATAAGTTTACAAGGTAATGTAATTATAAGATTATGGCGTAAACTTATTATATATTATTATTAATATTATTAGAAGATAATTATGTAAATTAAAGGTAATAATATTTCATCAATATTGCATTACGAATATTAAAAATAATAATTATTTATAAATGACATTATTTATATCATGAAAGATTTACAGGTATAAATAATATATGTTATATATTAATATTTTTATATTAAAAATATATTAACATTTATGTTATCAGATATTTCATTTAAGAAAATTGATTAAATTATTAATAAAAATCATAATTTAATTTGATATTATATTTTATTTATACTTTTAAATAATTATATATAAACGTATTATTCTTAAAATATATACACAAATCTATTTAAGTTAAAACTTATGTCCTAAACTTAAATATTTAAGTAAGTTAAATACAACATTTTTTTTTTTTTACATTCATCCTCTTCCTTGCACACATATCCACCCTCAACACTTTTTCTTTTCTTTCTTTATCACTTAAAAAAATTTTAAAATAAAAAGCTTTTTAAGAACATCATCGAACCCCACACAAAACCCTTTCCTTTTTTACTGCCAAAGAACATCTCCGAATCTTTACTCAACTTTTTTTATTCCTTCTCTTTTTTTATAATTTGACCTCACTTTTTTTCTCCTTTTTTATATAAAAATCTTAAAAATTAAAAAATCGTAATTTCAGAGGAAGTTATAGTGAGCTAAAGTAGAAAAAGGAGAAAGAAAAAGAAAAGAGAGAGAACTAGCAACGGGTAGGGAGAAGGAAAAGGAGAGGGAGTAAGAGAAGAAATAAAAATAGGGATAAAGGTTTTCAAACCCCCGAAAACGGTGCCGTATTTATATTTTAGTTAATTTTTTTTATCTCTTTATTGTTCCCATTGACCTTATGTTTGTTTAATTCTTTTACTTGTCGTTATTTATTTTTTTTTTTGCTATTTTACCTTTCATTTTCTTATTTTTATTAGTTTTTTTTATTAAATTTCTATATTTATCTTTTATTTATTTATTTATTTTTGTTCTTTATTTATTTTATCTCTTATTTATTTATTTTATTTATTTATTGTTATAATATATAAATTGGTAAACTTATTATTAGATGTAATTTTTAAAAATTATCGCTTAATAAAATTTGTTTTATTTAAAATAGAGTTTCAAAATTGGCTTAAGCTTATTGCTCGTGGCCAAACGCAACCTAAAGCTTATGGAAGCCTATATAAAAAGGGTAATGGCATAGTCTCCCTACTGCAGTTTTCTTCTGTTTCTATTCTCTCCCATAGCTTTGTTCTTTTTCGCTCGCCATCCCAACCCTAAAGCTTAACCCTCGAAGCTTTCATAACTCTCAAATCTCATTCATATCTCTGGACTTCAGGAAGAAGAGCAAAAACAGTGCATCACCCGAAACTTACTGCTGGTCCTGAAAGCTGTAAGAGCTCTCTCCACACCACCCCTAAGTTAAAATTTTGAAGTAAAATTTGTTGCATTCTTGTAGATATAAGGCTTCTCTCTGTTTTGGGATAGAATAGTCCAATTATGAATCAAACATTGATGGCAATAATGGGTTTTCTGGTTTTTCTTTTTGCCGTCTGTGAAGACAACAAAAAAAGTGTTTTTAACATTGTAGATATTTGGTCTGAGAATTAGTATATGATGATGAATGCTAGATGAATTTGTTGGTTTGCTTTAATTTTCTATTCTGTTTTTTCTTTTATTTTCTTTTCGATATGAGTTTGAGTTACATGCATGTAATTTTTTTTTTTTTACAATAATTTACTATATTTATTTGTTTATTAATTTTTATCATATTAAAGCATATGGGCAGACATAGGATGGAGATGAAATTGATAGAGAATGAGAAGGCTCGAAAGAAGGTTTTTGAAAAAAGAAGGAATAATTTGTTAAAGAAGGCCAAAGAGTTACTAATTCTTTGTGATATTAAGATATTGCTCATTATCTATGAACTAGATAAACAGAAACCTGAGATTTGGCCTGGTAATGATGAGGAAGCTGAACAAATCATCAACAGGTTCAAGCAGCAGCTTGTTAGAGGTGACTGCAGAACAGCTGGTGATTCTTTTTCAAGTAAGAAGAAAAGATTTGATAGGAAATTTGCTATATCAGATCATAAGAGTATCATCATAAGAAAAGTTGTGTTATGAATTGGATGATAAGATTGCTGCTGTGATAAATGAAATAAAATCAAAACAGGTCCTGACTGAAGGACCTAGATCACCAAAGATCTTGCCAGACAGTCAAGGAATAGGATTTTTAGACAAGGAGAAGAGAAAAGAAGTTGTTATCTACCAAGAGCCTGTTCATGATATCCAACAAGATCAGAGTTTTCAGATGCTTTCCCATAACCCAAATTTCATGGAAAGTCCTATGATGATATCGACGATGATGCAGAATGGTATCAGCTATCCTGAATTTGATGGTAGTTCCAGTAATAGTAGTAATATTCCTTATGTTCCGTTGCCAATTGATTCTGTCCATCCATCTTGGATGCCACCAGCTTACATTGATGGTGTCAAGTTTTCCCCGAGTGGAATGCTTCGGGCTAACCATTTTTTTTTTTTTTTTGTATTAGCCATCAAAGTGTCCAGAGCCTTGTTTTAGTGGTTAAAGACAAATAAATATATTTTTTATGTTTGACTGATTTCTAGAAATACAGTATAGTATTGATATTCTTGGGTAGCTGACATTTTATTTTGATTAACAACTTTTATATTGTTGTCCTAGTCTCTTGTATATGCTTTTTTCCTCTTAGTCAAAGGAATAAATTGATGAATGGTTGATGAGAAAACAAGTTAGGAAACCATGAGAACAATAGACGAATTGTAAAAATCAAAGCCAAAAACGGCTATGTTGGCTCAGTTATATATATATAAAATATGAAAGAAAAACTACATATGTTGACAACATATCAGACACCTGGACTGCAACTTTGATGAAAAACCAAAATTTGACTCCTATCATTAATTAGTTTTGGATACTTATCATCGCATTAATGAATTTTAAAAAAAATAATCTAAAAAATTAATATTACGAATGATCTTTAAATTATAATTAAACCATATATTATATATCATATATAATATTATATTATAGGATACATGATTATCTAATAAAATTTGTTTATATAGACACTTAGGTAAATGGTTTATTTATTTGACACATAGGAAATTTGTCAGATAAGATAATTTTTCTTTTTATACTATTTATCAATTAAATGAAATAAATAAATATATTTTAAATAATTAATAATTAATTATCTAAATATATATTATATTTTAAATCAAGTGTTGATCTAATTTATAATTCACAAATTAAAGAATCTAAAAGATAAATATTTTAAATTTAAAAAAAGTGAAGAATCAAATTCAAGATTAAATCAAGAAATAAAAATTTAAAACTTTAAAATGTCAAAAAATATTTTTATCTTAATAAATTCCCTCATAATCTTTTATTTTTTAAATTTCTTTAAATTTTGAAATCATAATATCACTTTTTATGTTGTTTAAATTTGAAATATATTTATCAATTTAAATTAAATAAATTTATTTCAAAACTCTATTCTTAATTATAAAAAAATATAATAAAAACTTTGTGCGTCACATGGGTTAAAAGGCTAGTATTCTATATGTTACCTGAATTTTAAAAATTTATAACGTAGTATATAAATTATAAATATGTTAATTATCATAAAAATATGATTGTTTGTCTTTCATATATCATAATTTAAAATTAATCATATTAGAGGTAAATACCATATTGATTACAGATTTATAGTTTAAGTATTATATTAAAAAAATTTTAAATTTAAAGATCATATTAAATATTTTATTATAGTTTAGGGTTTATTTATGGCAGTAATACTAATCTAAAATCAACACCATAGAAGTAACATGATTCTAATATTAATAGTCATTTTGCCTATACCTCGTAATTCATATTATCATGTTATGTTTTATGTTAGAAATAATTTCAAACACGACATAAATACTTAAATGACAAATAATCTAAAAATGAACATGACACATTTATTATATATGTTGAACGTGACACGACATGAGTAATATGTTTAAATTTTATTTATTTACCACAACTTAAATAACATGACATGAAACGATTAACACGATTAAATATGAATAACACGATTAGACACGATTAATCTATTTATTTAAACAAAAATTTATCATTTAAATTAGTATTCAATAACAAATTATATAAAAATTTATAATTTATAATTTATTTAAATATCAAAATAATATGATAAATACAACTATTAATTTATTTAAGAAATAAATTAAAATAATTTTAATAATTCGTATGTTCTATATACTTGCATGAATTGTACTGTGTCTTAAACGTATCATCAGTGTTTGACACGAATATTATTCGTATTTTAATCATATTGACATAATTAAAATATAAAATTATTATATTTAAATTTTCATATCATTTTTATATCATATTATCATATCATATTTAAAATTATTATATTTAATTTTATCAATTACAAGAAAGAACTAAGATTAAACCATACATCCCTACCAAAGAATAGGACAAGTAGGATTGGAAAGATTCCAAACTAAAACCATAACCAACCCCTTGTCCAAATCAAAACCCAAGCCCAAACCTACAACCAGCCCCAACCCCAAACACAAGCTTCAAATGGTTCTAAGGCCATGCACCAAACCCAACTCCCCCAGCAAAAGCGAAATGCCACAGTCAACCCCAGCACCGCCCCCCGGGCCTAATACATTCTTCTCTAATTTCTAGTGGCTTTGACGGAGGAAATCTGACAGTGGAAATCGTTTGCCTTTCTTTTTCTTTTTTTGTGTTTCCTTCCCAGAATTTGTGTCTTTGGATTTGGTTTTCAGGGAAGTGCAGAGTGGAAAGGAGGTAACTTTATCTGTTGTGTTGGATAATATAAATGTCTGTGGATTTGTATTCCCAGTTGTCGGCTTCTTTATTTTCTTATTTGAACTTTGAAGCTATGAATCCAAAGTATTGGGTGGCTCACAAATCCAAGTTTTTCAATTTCTTTTTTATAATATTATCAATGTCCATTAATAAACTCCAGCTGTGCGTTGTCGTACCGGTCCGAATAAAGTAGGGAGGTTGCTAGAGGTTGATAGTCAATATAAAATATAATCAAATCATCAAAGATCATAACAAAAATTTTTTTAATTTAATTTTTTATACAATTGATTTTAAAGTATATGATAAAAGATTTAGTGTATTGTTGTTATTGTATCAATGTCTCTTTATTATAACGAAATATTTAAGATAATATTTTAATTTTAAAAGATTTTAAAAGTTATTTAAATTATAAATTTATTAATTAATATGATATTTAAAAAATTATATATTCATCATGTATTGTTATATAGAATTAATCAAATTAGGATAAATATGATATTAATTTACAAATTTATAATTCAAATGTTACATTAAAAATTTTTAAAATTTAAATATTAGATTAAATAATTTATTTTAATTCAAAAATAATTTATAATATTAATTTTTTAATATAAATATGCATTTTTTTTGTGATATATAATGTTAATTTTTATTTATTTAGGTTCGGTATGATTCCAACTTTTGCTTTTTTAATAAAAATAAAATAAAAAAAAATACCGATCAAATGAATATTTTTTATAAAAAATAATTCTTAAGTTAAAAAAAGGAGGATTATGAAAAGTTTTCGTATATGAACCGGGTTTAAACAGTTTCAGGTTAACCCACTTGCACATGGGAAAAGCAACTTCAAACTTGCTTTTGATTCTTCGCAAATAAATCTATATAAATAATTAAAATTATTTTTTACTTATAATTTACATAGCGACATTAATTTTATCTTAAAAAATAATTTAAAGAGGATTTTTAGAGTTAATGTTTATATTTGAAGTTAAAATTATTTTTGTCATATATTAAAAAGTTACCAACTCATATGTTTTTGCTTTGATTTTTTTTGTTTTTGTCGTTTTCTTTTTAATTTTATTTTTTGTTATTTTAATTACTTGAAAATATAAAAAAAAAAACAAAAAGTAAGGATTAGACAAAGAAATTTATAATTTTTTATAATTATTTTTATTTATTTGTATCATGTGAATTAAAATTTTCAAATAAATAAAAATTACTCTAATGATGAAATTAAAACAATATTGTTACCAAAATAATTAAAAAGAAGATTTGAATCCAAATTGATTCTTGCGTAAGATATATTATTGAATAAAAAATTTATCTTTAATGGAGTACTTACTTGGCACTATCTTATCAATTATAAAGTATCACGTAATATTATTATATCAATTATTATATTAATTATCAATATATCATATGATATAATCATTAATATATTAATGACACGTCAGCATATTATTAGAAACTAATAGTTTAGTGATAAAAAAAATCTAATCAAAATTAAAGTGATTAAATTAAAAAATGTATAATTATATAACTATTTTAAAAAAATTTATATATAATTAAGTGATTAATTATGTATTTTTTCTTCTATTCTTTTAATTAATGTAGGCACTAATGGCTCTCACTGAATCTTTAATAATCCATATTTCTTTAGTGAAATTAAATATTTTATAAATGACATTTATAATAATATTATGTATAATAAGTTTACACGGTAATGTAATTATAAGATTATGGCGTAAACTTATTATATATTATTATGAATATTATTATAAGATAATCATGTAAATTAAAGGTAATAATATTTCACCAATATTGCATTACGAATATTAAAAGTAATAATTATTTATAAATGACATAATTTATATCATGAAATACTTACAGGTATAAATAATATATATTATATATTAATATTTTTTATATTAAAAATATATTAACATTTATTTTATCAAATATTCATTTGAGAAAATTGATTAAATTATTAATAAAAATCATAATTTAATTTGATATTATATTTTATTTATACTTTTTAAATAATTTTATGTAAACGTATTATTCTTAAAATATATACACAAATCTATTTAAGTTAAAACTTGTGCCCTAAACTTAAATATTTAAGTAAGCTAAATACAACATTTGTTTTTTATATTCATCATCTTTCTTTCACACATATCCACCCTTAACACTTTTTTTTTTCTTTCTTTATCACTTAAAAAAATTTTAAAATAAAAAGCTTTTTACGAGCATCATCGAACCCCACACTAAGGGTGTAAATGATACATTAGTACTCGCAAGTTATTCGGATTCAATTCGAATAAAACTTGAATTTAGTTTGATTATTATCGAGTCGAGCTCAAGTTCGAGTAGCTCAACGCATCGATCGAGCCAAGTTCGAATATTCTTATATTCAGCTCGAGTAGCTCGCCAGCCTAATCGAGCTTTTATATTTAAATTTTTATTATTATTTTAATTAATAAAATATCTCAAATTTGAACTTGAACTTGAGTACAAATAATCAAGTTCTTGTCGAGTATAAGAATCAAGTTTATTTTTATATTTTTTGAATTTAATAGAACGAGTTTGAATAACTCGAATTCGATTACGAATTGAGCTCGAGCTAAAAAAATGAAATTCGATCGAGTTCGAACTGAGTATTGAGCCGTGAGTTGGGAGTGAAGCTCGAGCTCGAGCTCGAGCTTTTCACTGTATTGACTTAACTCGACTCGATTATCAACTTTTTTTACTGCCAAATAACATCTCCGAACCTTTACTCAACTTTTTTTATTCCTTCTCCCTTTTTATAATTTGACCTCATTTTTTTCTCCTTTTTTTATATAAAAATCTTTAAAAATAAAAACTCATAATTCTAGAGGAAGTTATAGTGAGATAAAGCAGAAAAAGAGAAAGAAAAGGAAAAGAGAGAAGTAGCGACGGGCAGGGAGAAGGAGTAAGAGAAGAAAAAAAAAAAAATCGAATATAGGTTTTCAAACTCCCGAAAACGGTGCCGTTTTAATTTTGAGTTAATTTTTTTTTATCTCTTTATTGTTCCTATTGACCTAAATTTCTTTTTATCTCTTTATTGTACCTTTTGACCTTATGTCTGTTTAATTCTTTTACTTATCTTTATTCATTTTTTTTTTTGTATTTTACCTTTCATTTTCTTATTTTTATTAGCTTTTTATTTAATTTCTTTATTTGTCTTTTATTTATTTAATTTTGTTCTTTATTTCTTTTGTCTCCTTTTTATTTATTCAATTTATTTTTTCCTTTATTTATTTCTAATGAATTATACTTATTTAAATCTCAAAATAATTTTAATATTTAGTACTTATTTAAATATCAAAATTTTTTAATATTAATATATAATGCATTTACATTAAATATTAATGAAAAGTATTAATATTTACATTTATCTTGTATATTCTTACGTAAAAATATTTTTATTATCATGTCTTTTGTACTTTTTTTTAAAAATTTATCATCGCACTTCATATTCTTATCATATTATACCCATATTATAAGTAGGGGTTAGGAAAAATGGAAAAAAATCGAAAATCAATTCGAAATCATAATATTCGGTTTGATTTGAAATGATTTTTTTATTTTATTCGGATTAAGTTTGAATATTAAATGTATATATTATATTTGAATTAAATTTCAAATTAAAAAGTAAAAAATGAAAAAAAAATGGAATCTAATTGAATTATATAATTTTATTTGCTTTTGTATCTATTTAAATTATTATTATTTTTATCTAAATTTATTTAAATATATTCAAAATAGCACTAAAATAATATATAAAAATAAAAATTAAATTAAAAAACCAATCAACTGAACCAAACTAGTAGAATTCGGTTAGGATTAATTTAAAAAAAAATCAATTCGAATTTAAATCAAATTTTAAAAATTCATAATAATATATATTATCTAAAAATTCAAATCAAATACAATTCCATCTAAATCATTATCACCTCAAATTATAAGTTTGTATCCATGCTTCAAAGGTGAAGAGCCATCACCTCAAATCATGAGTTTGTGTCCATGCTTAAAAGGTGAAGAGCCACATTTTTCATCTGCTTACATTTTCTTGGTTGGGGAGAATTACAATTCCATTCCCTTTACTTTCCTTGTGGCCTGTTTATTCTATTATTTGGTTCATTTTTTAGCAAATAATAGCTATTTTATGGAATATCAATTCTTTGAAAATAAGGAATAACAATTCTCTTTTCTCTTCTAAAATTTACAATTCTATATCCATAAAGATTTGAGAATAATAATTATGGACAATTTTCTCCTTATATATTTAGTTAATTATAAATTTGTCCTTACATATTTAATTATATAATAAATTAATATTAATTAAATTAAATAATTAATTAAATAATGTTTAATAATATTAAAATAACAAAAAATCTTATTAAATTAATATTTCATATATAATATTATTCAAACAATATTATAATATTATTAAATTAATATTTAATATCAAAATATTATTAACATGGGAAAGGATCCTATCCACTACTTAAAAATTAGTGAAAGTTTCCATTGTTTTACTTAAAAAGGTATTTGGTTCGTGAAATTTTATATTTTGGAAGAGAAAGTGATTTAAGGAGGAAGTGATAATAAAAGAGAATGTGTGATTCATGAGTTTTGTTGATTTAGAGAATGTAAGATTTTTGTATTTAGTTTATTGGAATGTAAGATTACTTAATAAAGTCTTTTACGTTTTATTTTTTTATATTTTCAATAAAAACTACATTTTTTATTTTAAAAAATTTCTCTTTAAAAAAAATACATTTTTATCTTAGAAACATCATCTTTATTGAATTCTAAAAAATTTATTTTTTATATTTTCAACAAAAGACTGCTTTTTTGTCTTAGAAAC
The DNA here is from genome assembly GCF_002303985.1 of Durio zibethinus. The sequence goes on from NW_019167893.1 coordinate 20,635,347, forward strand.
ATCTTTTTTTTCAACAAAAACTGCATTTTTATTTTAAAAATTTTATCTTTTCAACAAAAATTAAGTTTTTATCTTAAAAACGTGGTCTTTGTTAAAATTTGAAAAATAATATTTTTCATATTTTTAATAAAAATCTTTTTTATTTTAAAAATATCATTTTTTAATTATGAAAAATATATTTTTTCATGTTTTCAACAAAAACTATTTTTTTTTATCTTAGAAACAACGTTTTTTCAATAAAGACTGCATTTTTTATTTTAGAATATTGTCTTTATTGAATTCTGAAAAATATTGTTTTCATATTTACAATAAAGACTGCGTTTTTATCGTAAAAAAATTTATCTTTTCAATAAAAATTATATTTTTATCTTAAAAATATCATTTTTGTTAAATTCTGAAAAATAAATATTTTTCATATTTTTAACAAAAGCCACACATTTTATTTTAAAAATATCATTTTTGTTGGATTATGAAAAATAGTTTTTTTTTCATATTTTCAACAAGGACTGCATTTTTAAGATAAATAATGTTGTTAATATAATCTAAAAATGCAATTAAATGAGGGCAAGTGGAGAAAAAATTTTACTTTCTTTTTGGAATCTGAAAAAAATTTTAGAGAAAAGAGAGTTTTTAATTCATCCTACTTTTTCACTTTTTGATACTATTGGGAATCTTAAAAATCTTAGTAATCACATTCTAAAAAAAATCGTAATAATCACATTCTAATGAACCAAACCAAGAAATTAAATTACAAAAAGTAAATTCCGGAGGAAAATTATTTTTCCTGAATCAAATGTCCTCTAAGGGTAATAAATGCGCTTTCAATTAAATCTATGATGAATATTTGTTTGAATTATATTTATCTTTTTAATTAATTTTTATTTATTTTATATTTAATTTAAAATTATTAAATTTCAACTATATATTTAGTTGATAGTGCATTTATCACCATTAGATAAAGTAGTGAAAACTTTCACTAATTTTTAAGTTGTGGATATGATCATTTCCCTATAACTTAATATTAAATATTATAAAAAAATTAAATAATAGTGTATACTTAAATAATATTAAAATAATAAGAAAATATGATAATATTAGTTAAATAATATTAAAATATTATTAAGTTAACATTAAAATAATGAAATACTATTAAAATAATACTTAATATTCAAACATTACTAAAATATATTAAATATTAAATAATATTAAAGCAATATTAAATATGAAAATAGTAACTAAATTAATATTTAGTATAAAATATTATTCAAATAATACTAAATATTAAATATTATTAAAATAATATTTGGTATTAAAATATTATTATTTATTCAGTTTATATTAACATTTTTAAAAATTGATAAATTTATATTAATATTAAAATAATATTAAAATATTACAAAATTTTGTTAAATAATATTAAATTATTTTAAATTAACAATTAATATTAAAAATATAAATAATATAATAATTAAAATTAAAAATTTATTAAAATTAAATTTAATACTTAATATTAAAATATTATTAATATTAATATTTAATATAAATATTACTAAAATATTTACTATTATTAAATTGAATTTTTAATATTGTTAAACTAAGAATTAATATTGTTCAATAATATTTAATATTATTAAATAATAGTTAATTTTATGAAATTAAAATTTAATAATATTAAATTAATATTGAATATTATTAATTAATATATAATATGATTAAATTAATATTTAATTTTTATTAAACTAATTTCTAATTTTATGAAATTAATCTTAATTAAAATATTAATATTTAATATTACTTAATAATATATAATTATTTAATATATTATTATTAATTTGTTATTCATTTTAATAATTAATAATTGTGATAATAAATTACAAGGGTAAAATGATCTTTTAGATAAATTTCATCTAAATTTTTAGAACTAATCAAATACATTAATACTAATTCCACAATTATTCAGCGAAACTTCATAATATATATTTTATTTTATTCCTCCTAATTTTTGTTTTCACAAGTTATTAATTCCATTCTCTTTTTATTTCATTTCGCAAGCAAACTAAACGTGTCATTACATCCTGGAAGATTTTACCCAATTAATTTACATCTTTGTCCTTATCTTCATGCTCATGAAATTGGGCTTTGGGCTTATTAGTTGCTAAAGAGAAATTTGGACCTCATCACGGTAAAATCAATTAATGTATTAAAAAAGTGAATATTTTATTTATAATTTTATTTATTATAAGTATTCAATCATAATAAAAAATTATATAGGGATTTTTTATTTATAAGTGTTAATTTCATATAAAAATTTAATAGATCTCATATAATTTTAAATTGTTATTGATTAATTGTATTAAAATTATTTTAAGTGATATTTTCATAGAAAAAAAAAGGTATTCTATAATACTTTTTATTTTCTCTTCTTTCTGACCAAAATTTTCAATAATATAGTGCACAAGTGATTCGTGTGCCATTTTTCTATAATATAAAAACATGGATTTGTTGTTGGTGGCTATACGGGCAAGAAATGACCCAACGCCTATTCTTAAAAAAAAAAAAAAAAAAGTTCACTAAATTAATACCATATGATAACAACATCGCAACTCTCAATAATAAGAAAAAGAATTCAACGGGAAACGTGAATTAATTTTGATGTGATCATCTTCCCCGAAATGAAGACATGATTTAACGTAATTAAGAAGGCACCATTAAAAGCTAGCGAAAAATATATATATATATATATTATATTATATAAAACGATTAAAATCTAAACCTAATACTAGAACACAATTTGCTAAAATAATTGCAGTTGTTTCTTTTTTTTTCTAAAAAATATCATTCTTCTATCTATAAATTACGAATTTTTTATATAAAAAAAATTACATCCAATGTAAAATCTAGAAAATTAAGGGAAAAAAAAATAGAGCTTAGAGTTGAATAGTGGTAGTGGTTGTTGGCTATATAACAAGATATTAGGCAATATATCTTGATTGAAGAGGGGCCATGGTTAGTTAAAGCTGTGAAATAGAAGCAACAAACACATAGACAAATAATAATAATAATAATAATAATAATAATGATTAACCTTACTTAAAAAATGACTTTGAAGAAAGCATCTCTTAATCTTAGCTAACTCATTATAGTAAACAAATATGGAAACAAAATCCCTCCAAACCACTTCCCCTTCCCTATCCCAATCCCATCTATTCTCCAACTCACATTCTTTCTTACCACGCCAAAACATTCCCCCCCAACCAAACACTTTTTCCTCACTCACCTCTCTAACTAAATTCCCATATAAATATTATATGTCTAGATTTTGTCCCCATTATTTATTTCTCACCTTTTCTTTCTTCTACGGCAACTGTTTCACTATTCTTTTATAATTAAGGTTCCTTGTTGGGAAAATTTTGGCCCCAATTCAAGGATTTTCGAGTGTTCCTCCTTCTAAATTGGAAAATCCAAGGTACAAATTAACTAAAATTGATCAATTTATGCATCTTATCAAAACTCAAATTTAGTTTTTTTTGTTTGTTTTTATATTTGAACCAATCAGGGTTTAATTTTTAATAATATTTTTCGACATATTATCAACGTATTAAATGACTGTTGGTCAAATTTTAAGTTTTTCTGTAAAAATTCAATCATTGAAAATCTAAATTGATCTTTTGTATTTGTACTCGTAAAAATCGAGTAGTTGATTTCATTTTTCTTTTGAGGAAAAGAGAAATTATTCACTTGTTATTCAATTTTTTTCTTGTCTAAAATGTTATTTATTTTCTATTTTGATGCTTGCTTTTGCTTGAACCTAGTGCAGCAAGATATTCATCATGGAGAAACCAACAGCTCCATCTTCCAATCGGAATACAACCTCCGCCCCCACCGCCACCTCGTCCACCACCGTGGACAGCCAAAACTATGTATCACCCCCGCCATCTCCACTTCAAAACCACCACCAATATTACCAACAAGATATAGCTATGGACTTCTCTTCAATGTACAACTTCATTTTCCCACCAAAATCTGCTCTCCCTCTTTCCCTTTCCCTCCCACCTTCCTGTTGCTCTTCCTCGGATGACCTCCACCTTAATCTCAAGGTCACATCTGACGTCATTGCCACCGAGCACCGCCTCAACCAGGCTCATCTCGTTCTCGAGTATCAGCAACTATGTGACCACTACGACCTGTGCCGTTCTCGCCTCCAAAATCTCATCAGAGAGATCGAAACGCTGCGTAATGAGAATAGCGATCTTCGGGTGGCCAACATTGAGTTGATCAAGCTTTTAAGCCTGTCGTCCCAAGCTGCCACGGATAATCGAAACCTCCAATGTGAAGAACTGCCGGATTTGAGCGTGAAAAGGTGGGAGAGGAGGAATAACAGCGCGCAGAGGAGTTCACTGCCGAAGAGCGTTTCAGTGAGGTCAAGTGGTTATCTTAACGTCAACCAACAGCAAGGTTCGAGCAACCGGCAGCGAGTCGTAAACCCGTCGGTGAGTTAGTGTTTTTCCAATGCCTGTGAAGGAGAGAAATTATTTATTAATATATAGGTTCTTCTATTACATAAGTCTTTTCTCTTTTTTGAAAAGATTGAGAATTAATGGAATAATGCATAATTATGTAATTAGACTCTAATTTCTCGTATTTAGTCTCAAATATTTAAATTAAAAAATATTCTTTTATTAGAAAATTGATTTTACTATGATATTTTAAATAATAATTGTTAGTATTTTGTTTTTTAGAGATTTTAAAAATTATGATATATTTTGGTTATTTTTAAATTTATTTAGATAAATATCAAATTATGCAAGTATTTTTTGATAAATTATTCATATGATGAAATTATTATAGGTTGTAAAATAAATTCGATCATGAAAATTTATTTTAGAAAGCTTGAACTCAAATTCATTCGAACCTAATTAAAAAAAAAAATTAAACCCAAACCAAGTAAAATAAATCCGAACTCAAACTCAATTTGAATTAGAAAAGGCTAAAATGATTAAATCTTCCATAAATTTGAAAAATGACCTAACCTAAACTAACTTATACTCAAAATGTCCCAAACTTAAATATATTCAAACCCAAAACAACCTAAAACTTAAAATGACCTAATCCAAGCTTACCCCTCGATTGCTGCCTCTAGTTATAAGGGCCAACATAGGAGATTTGAACCATACATTCGGTTCTCTTTGAAGAGTAACAAAACAAAAGGTTTTGTTTTATACACACACACATATATATATATATATATATAAATGGAATTTGAACTTTTTTTTTTGAAAAAAAAAAAAAAAGCACCCAAACATTGGTTCAGGTCTTGTTAATTTATTTTGATTGTTAAATACATATGATACAGAAAGCAATTGTATATTGGGAGAAAAAGTACTTGGTATTCTTTTATTTTATCAATTTGAGTATAAAAGATGTAAAGAGGCAAAATTGCTTACTATTGTGACTGATGTTAATTTACAAGGTTCATTTTTTGGTAATAAATAGTATTAAAACCTAGTAATTGTAGCATATTTAAGAATCGTACTGAACCATATTTAAGCATATTCTTTTAATATATAGTAATATAGTTAAGCCGTTGTGCCACTTCTACTGAGCTCAAAAAATGAGTAGAATGAGATTTGAATAGGGATTTTATATATATACTTGAGTTATAATATATAATCTTAGATCTTTCTCACAGACTATGCCCTGGTTCAGATTTTCCAAAGTCAAGCATGAGAATATTTTATTATATATAATTATAATTTAATTTAATTTAATTTAAAATATAATTACAAATATTAGCATTCAACAATTCATTAAGTTGATTTTCTCTTTAAACATATATGTTTTGTATGATTCTTCTTGTATTTGCACGGTTTTAATAGGAAATATATCATAACTTTGTCAAATTAATATGCAGCCGCAGGTGTATGTGCCATCTGAGTCAAGAAGAGAAGACAAGGCAATTGAATTCGATGTACACAATCAAGGAACGGTTAAGACAGAGCTGTGCAACAAATGGCAGGAGACCGGCACATGCCCCTACGGCGACCATTGCCAGTTTGCCCATGGCATCACAGAGCTACGTCCTGTTATTAGGCATCCAAGGTACAAAACCGAGGTTTGTCGGATGGTCCTTGCCGGCGAGACCTGTCCGTATGGCCACAGGTGTCACTTCCGTCACTCTCTTACTGAACACGAACAACTACTAATTTCGCGTTAATTCAAATTATTCGGCTCATAGAACTGTAAATATTTTGATGCTAATAAAATCAGAAGTATCTGCAAGAAAGTAGTAGGGTTCAAAGTCTTAATTATAATAATCCAATAATTTTTTGTGATAAATGGGGTTACATACCGAAGTAATGTGTGATATCTACTGTTTTATTAATTGTATGTTATGTACGAGAATTGTTTATATATAAGAGGACGTGATGATCAATGTATCACATGCAAATTTTGTTTAACCATTTTTAGGACTTGAATTGAGGCAAGTGATATAAAAAAAATAATTCTTTTGATAAAAGTACACTGCAAATGTACAACAGAAATGCCAAACAAAAAACAAAAAAAAAATGGAAGAAGACCAACCAAAACAACAAACTTGAACGTTTGCAATGATGATGTTGTTTGGTGGCAGTGTGCGACTTTCAATTCAAGTTAGTTAAAGTATTATAAATTGTCAACATTTTGCCTTGATCAATACTTTCTCCATGTTTCCTTTGCATCATCACAGCTTTTGATTGCATGCGTTACGGTTTCTACCTGTTGGCCGCACCTTACATAATATTTCTTTTTTGTAAGATTTTTATAAACAGGGATGATACCATGATTCAATTTCCAGCCAAATACTATGATCTTGTTTGGAACACCCGATCTCCATAGCTTGTGCCAAAATGAATCATTTGCATTTCAATTTTCCAGACTTGCTCCAGACTGATTGCCACGACCGAGATTAATCATATGAGGCACTCCTCACAACATACTCCCCATTCTTTTCAAATCTCCATATGAGTTCATCGGGTTGCACCATCCTGCTCAACTGGCAGCGGCAGATTCAGGATTTTTTCTCCAAGTATCCAATTGTTGCCGTGGATATCGTGTTGGGTGTTGGTTGGCTGTGAGTTTTAATTGGATATTGGATGGTGAAAGTGAGTGGAGTATTAGAAAGTTAATAAAGATGCGTTCAACTTAAAATTCTGAGAATATCCAGGAAAAATTTTGAGGTGTCCATAACTTTTTTTTTTAATTTTTTTGTTTTTCAATCTTTGGAAGTCTCCATACACATTCTACTATAGCATTTGCATCCACCGCTATCAGCGGGATAGAACAAATCATCTCAGCATCCTCTGTTGAAAGCACCTTCTAGACCCGCTTATCTCTCCAGCATCTTGGATCAGGATCAATCAGGTCAGCCACTCTTGCATCAGTCTTTGATCAGTACATATGTCATGCCAAGCAGTCGAAGGGAGTAAGCGGGGTGTTTCAATCCCACATCAGAAAGAAAAATCGCTGAGAATATAAGCATTGGTACTACAAACCTCAGTAATCTAGTTTTGCTGATAGAGAATAATGGTCATGTGACACATGGACCTAGCATTGCATCCGAGGAAATCCATTTGTCTTGCCAAATCCTTATTTTGTTCCCATCACCAACCCTCCATTGAAGACCTTGCTTAGCAGCATTTCTGACTGTCCATATGTTTCTCCACGTAAATGAATATCGCCAGCTATGTTTCGTATATATATATTTTTTGTCTGTTTTCTTTAGTTTGGTGGAAGGAAAAAAAATTATTGACGATGAGCTCATCTAAATTAAGAAAAACTCCCCCCTACAATGTTCAAAGCTTGAAAAAAGCAAATGCAAATTTACATATGCTAACATAATCAAAGTTGTATTAAATTAATTGGTACCAAATTGAACATTTCAACATAATTTAAGTGTCTGATATTAATTTTAAATTAACCTTTTATTTTTATTTTTACTTTTGGGTGTAAGATTAAAGGTTAAAATCTTTGAGAAAAGTTTAGCATATATCATTTTTTTTTTTTTTTTTATACTTGACACGGCCAGAGAGTGAATCCTGATCATTGAACACTAAACGGCCAACCGCAAGGCTGTTGGCAGCGCATATATGCAAGAAAATATAAATGGTTCTAAACCTAATAGAAATTTATGTAGCAAATGGAACTGTTATTTAAATATTTTGTAAATGATGATTCTGCCTTTAAATTCACTGCATATACACTAGTGTTGCTTGTTGTCGATCAGAAACATGGATCAGAAAGTTCAGACAGCGAAATCCATCTTTCCCCTTCTTAAATTTTAGATGTAAACAACCGTATGCAGTAAGTAGAAAGGATCGAACATCAAACAATTGCTTGGAATGTCCAATTGAATGGAATGCAGTATGTTGAAAGGACTATACAATTGATTGCTTGGAATGTGAAGAAGTACACAGCTACAGGTCATGTAGAAATTATTGTTATTTTCAATCAAACAGCAGCATATGTTAGAGCATGCTCAATGATAGTTTGGGAGCATGGATTTGAAGATCTTAGCAAGTTGATGTAGCTATAAAACTCCTTTTTGTTTCTACTGTAGCAAGTTCTTCCTGCTTTTGCCTGAATGAAAATCTGCATTTATTAATAGCAGAAACTTTAATTATTGAGAGAATCAAGAATTCTTGACATCATCTCAATGAATTCACACAAAAGAAAAAAAAATGAACTGGTATTTAACTGCTTCTAGTTTGGCCGCACACAGTGTCCACATCCCTGGTAATGGAAAACTAAACTTCAATCAATTGAGCGGAAAAAATCAGTTTTTGCAGTTTTTAAGGATGAAAGCTAATCCCCACACCTGGAGATCAACTGGCTTCTGTTTTCTCACTGGTCTAACATACCATACAAGTGAAGCAACATGAATTTAATCTAATGGTAGATATCCTTAAACTGAAGTTTACTCCAGAAGGTGCTCAACTTTTCCAGGCCAACTCAGATGACAGACTCCAGGTAGGCTTAGAGGAATCAGATTCTTCTGCCATTCAATAATAATTAAATGACTTGCAAACAACATCACATTAATCACACCAGAAGGGAAAAAACCATTATTAGTAATTGCTAATATGAAACTATGACAGACAATATTGAATTTATGGACAGCCTCAATTGCCTGTTTTGCTCAACACCATGAAAACATCTATATTTCAACCTGAATCTGACGTTACCTTCTGTGCACGTGCCTTGTCCTGTTCTATTAATAAAAAGAACTTGTTCCTTCAACGGATTTTGAGTTAAAACAACTAAGCTAATTAATTATATGGAGGTCAAAAGCAATACAAAACGCACATTCATCTTTGTTGAAGCAAGTGCAATCATAACAAGCGCGTGTACTGATAATCAGTGAGTTTAGAATTCAAATTTTGAGTATAGAATACAGATGTGATTCTATAAACAGATTTGTAGCTTGTGATTCTACATGTAGGTTATAAATTTTCCTTACTGGGCAAGTTCATTACAGGTTTTGGTGAGAAGTAATGTTAATAACCTTCCCTGTGCACTGCCCATTCTTACTTTAAAGTGACGCTATACATGGTTAAATTAGCTCAACATTACCACACACTTAATGCTAATTCCTCAGCCTGCCCTAAAAATTATTGCTTGTTGCCTTAAAGTATTCACTTACCTTTCCACTTCGCTTTTATGTATCACCCTCACTCACTATTTAAGGGACTATCCCTTGAGTCTTGACATGAGCCATGGACTTGAATCAATCTATGGAGTTCACTCCTTCTGCAACCTCTTCTCCTCAGATTCATAACTTCATGCCAATGACTTCTTTCATGTTGCCTTTTCACCAGCCTTCCAAGGAGGTGAAGCTCATACTCCACCCTGATCAATTCTGTTCTTGTATATAATACCTTTTTTTTTTTTGCCTATATGAAGATCATATTTGATTTATGTATACTATCCTCATTATTCATTATAATCTTCTTTTTTTGTTTGGGGCTCCTTATGTGAAGGACGGTGAAGAAGTGAAGCACTCACTTCTTCTGCTTCAGAAGCGCAATTTAGAGTTGTTCTGGTACCAACAAATGATGGAGATTCATAACATATCAGGTCCCTTATTTATCAATTTATCTCAGTTTCTGCATCTTTAGTATATATAGATTTGTCAGATTACATTGTATAAATTTGATTTGTCTGATACATATATATATATATATATATATGACTAAGAACATAACAGAAATAAGAAAACCTCAAGCATAGGTTCTTTTTGAGTGTGAAACGAATGAAGGGCACTAATATGCTGTATTATGTCTTCCATTGCAGTCAATTTTATTTACCTTTCCCCTTTTTATTTTATTCTTTTATTTCTTTTTCCACTGATTGCTGTGTCTGTTTGCTTTTGTGCTGAATTTTAGTTTTCAAGAGCCACCATCAGCTACCTCTAGCAAGGATCAAGAGGATTATGAAATCTGATAAAGATGTGAAGGTTTATTACAAATTGATCTGATTTTATCCTTCATTTTCAACTTTGATAGATACATTATTCTTCATATCAAGCCATAAGTTTCCTATAGGGGATTTCATATATATCAAGCCATAATCAAATCCTATACAAACATCTAATTCTGTACAGATATTGAATGAGTTTATTACATAGACAGATATGTAGTAAATCAGATAGAAAAGCTTGAAAGATGTCATACATCAATGATCAAACAAGGATTCAGAAAAGAAGAGAAAAAAACAAATGAAATTTGATTTGATTTTGATGAAGACAGATGAGTAGTGATATTTATTCATGGCCTTAAAGGGGTAAATGCTAACATTTTGTTTTATTTACACAATCGTGGACCTTGTTACTTATATTTAACATGTTGCACTAGATGATCAGTGCAGACACTCTTGTCTTTTTCTCCAAGGCGTGTGAGCTCTTCATTATGGATCTAACCCTTCGTGCGTGGCTGCAAACTGAGGAAGGTAAACGTCGAACCCTGCAGCGATGTGACATTGCCAGGGCTATAAGGCAAGAGGAGGCACTCGATTTCTTGGTTGATATCGTCCCATTGATTAACCATAAGGTCTTCTTTCTTTCTCTTTAACAAAACTAATTGATTCAGTACATAGTACAGCACATCCAATGCTACAAAACTAGAGATGCAATTAGCCAAACTTGCATGATTTTTGATGCTCCATATCAAATTCTTTGGAAGGGCGAAATTAAAGAGCATGATTTCAATACTATGAATGAATTTTTCTAGGATGATGATGGAAAATTTCCAGAGGAAAATGAGTGTCATCCTGTTAATCAACTGCAGTTTCCTGTGTTGAACATGAATGCTGTGAGTATTAGAGCTAAAAAACGATTATTTGATTTATTGTTCATTTCGTATTGAAGTTAGAAAATTGTTGTATAATTCTACTTAGCACATGTTTGTTTTTGATATCCTTTTCTAGAAGCTGGTTATGAGGAGTCCAGAAGTTCAGCAACTCATGATTAAGCCACCAATGTCCTATGATGAGTTCAATTAAGGTATTTGTTTATGCAGTGAATCAGTAACAAGAGAAAAATGTAATCTGCAGCTAGTTAAAGATTGTGGTTCTATCTTATAACAATATATAAAAATAAATGAATAATTGGAGACTTATCTTTTGTATGATGGCTTTTGGATTTTCCTTTTCTTTTTTTTTTTTTTTAAATAAAAGATGTGGTAGATGTTATCAGACAACAGCATGATTTTGCATAACATCATCAACTTTATTGAAACATTTCTTCCTTGCTTTGTGATAAATATTTTCATCTTCTTTGAATGAATATAAAACATCTTTCTCAGTCTTTTAAAACAGTTCAAAGAAACTTGGACAACTACATCAATAGAAATTGCATACATCTTCTAATTAGAAAATTAGATTATAAATTTTTATGTGGTAATATGGATTTAATTTATAAGATATTATTTGTTCAAATTTAAAAATTTTACGATTTTATCTCACTCACAAAAAATATTTTATATTTATTCTTATATAACATATTGTATCATTACAATTAGCCAACGTGAGATTGTGACTTTATAATTTAATTTTTTATTTCATAAACCATTTTCATTTAACAAGTCTAATGAGTGATTTTTTACTAGTATAAGTAACTGTAATACCAAACAATACTTTCTGTGTTTAGAAGGATGCCCTTTTTCTAAGTACCTCACAAGAAACAGTGCATGAAGCTCGAAGTTCATCTTGTCTACATATATATACAAGTTTTTGACTATGTGCTATGCACGTGATAGTCAATTAAAATATAAGATAACAATAATTTAATTTTAATAATTTTATATAATTAAATTACATTAATCATTAATAAAATTTAAAATTCAAAAAAATATAAAAAAGCTAAAAAAGAAGTTCCATAAAAAATAAATATCTATCTCCATTTTGATCTTTTCATTGATAAACTTTTTTTTGAAGTTTTCACTGTATGGTCGTCATCTTCGTCCTTTTCATTTTTATTTTTGTTTTCATTTTGTTTTTTTAGAGGATTATTTTTTATTATAGTCAAATTGGATTGAACATTTTCTTTTTTTTTTTTTTTTGCTTTTTGTTTTTTCACAAGCTTTCATTTTTTTTTTGTTGATGAGTTTTATCTTCAATTTTTTATATTTTTGGGGCAATTAATTGTAGTTTAACTCATTCAAACTCTTGTTTTTGATCTATTTGCACTGAAAATTTAAATTCCTTATTTAGACTTGAAACTAGATTGTTGTAATAATCAGGTTCTCTTCTTTTCTTCGATTCTTCCTAAAATTAAATAATAATAACGTTATAAATAATATTTTAAATTAAATTAAATTACAACTATGCAAATAATAATTCATTACCTTATCATTTAAGTACTTGAGGTATTTTGAAATTTTACAACCAATGAGAGTTTTTGTAACTTGAAATAAAGTAAGTATAATACTTTAATTTTCATCACTGATCTCTATTTTTAACATTGACCTATTCACATGATATAAATTAGTTTGAATTTCATTTGATTAGAATAAAAAATACATACTTATTTTATGTATATAACATGCTGTTTTAATGAAAGATCTTACTTCAGTCCGATTTTGTAGTGAATTTTATGCAAATTTTGCACCATGCTTGGTTGATATAGAATATTATACTTTCACCTAAAAATATATAATCAAAATTAGTCATATATATTATATAAATATCAATATGGCAATATTAGCAATTATTTAACTTTTATTGACAATGATATTTGGGAATATCTTTATCAATTTTGCATTGAATTTATCAACATACTCATTCTTTGTTACAAGAATTGCACATTCCATCATATATTTTTTAGATCTAGCATTCTCTATAAGAAAAGGAAAGATGTTGTCAATCAATTTTCTATATGAAATTATATCATTCTTGTATTTTATCACCATTTCCTTTGGAAGAAGAATTAAGTCATTACTTTTTGTAGGTTCATAACCATTTCCTACTCGAAGCAAAAACTCATTGAAGGCATGATCTAATCTTGCTCTCATATTTTGTGTCAATTTCAATTTTTCATCTTACACCACAAATAAAACTTTGCAAAACTAACATTAACTGTTTCTACTCTTGTACCATAGGGAACAACAGGTAACACTTGATGAAAATCTCCTACAATTTAAAAAATCATTTTAATAAATAAAATTTTTTGATACTATGATAATAAATGTTAAATAACAAGAATTTAATTTTGATTTTGGTATAATATAAGTAAAATTTGATAACTTTTTATATAATTTTGATTTTGATAAATTTTTTATAAAAGTTTGATAATATTCGATACAATTTTAATAACTTTCAATATTAGTTTTCTAATTTATGATTAATTTTGATAACCATTGATAAAATTTTAGTAACTTGTTGATGCAATTTTAATAATTAACTTTATGATAACTTATGATATGTTTTTAGTAATCATTAATAAAATTTGTATCATCATATTTTAACAACGAATTCTTGTAGAAAGGCGCGGGTTCGATTTTAGTATAAGATAATTTTTTTTTATATAATAACATTATTGTGTAATTCAAATTTATAATTTTTTCACTAAACTTTTTATTGCATAGGTTCTTATAGGTTTGTAGTAGATTTATCTTAGTTTTTCAAGATGAAATTTCCAACTTCATTTTTGTTGGTAACTAAGGTTCAATTCCTACTAATTTTAAGTATAAAAAAAATGATCAATGATTGACAATTGAATTATCATTGATTTATTATTATATTATTAGTGATTTACTATTCAATTATCAATGATATATTGCTAAAATATTAACGATTTACTATTAAATTAGCATTGATTACTACTAATTTATGAATAATTTATTACTAAGTTATGAATGATTTACTATTATATTATTATTGATTTAGTTTTAGTTTAATAGTTTAATAGTAAGGTACTTGATCAACAGATGGACAATTATAATTCGTTGATCTAGAGTAACATTTGCTGCAATATGAATTTCAAAATCCTCAAAAAAGATATATCCTTTAATCTCCATAAAACTTGGGTCTAAAAATTTTCTTCTAGAATTTTTATTATTATCTTCGAAACTTTTGTACTTAAATTTTTATTGTATTGTGTTTTCATTCTATTTTGAAGTTCATTACCTGTGTTATAAAAGTATAGCTAAAAATAACACAAATTATTTTCTTTTAGAACTAATGTTGGAATATCATGATATATTTACCCTTATGCTTAAAAGATGTAAATATCTTGTCTTAAAGATGCAAGATCCTTATCTAACCTAGCTCTAAAATATGTGAATGAGAATATACTATTGTATGATTTAATGTGCTTTCAGAATTCAATGGCTTTTTCAATTTGAAATGCAAAAAGATGATATAATTTTTCTAGAATAAAAGTGGTAGCTAATTTCACTTAACTAGTTTGACAACAAAATGATGGAGACTCATATTGGAACTTTTTAGCACCATAATAATTATAACATGGAATATTTTGCAATTGATGTAATGGAAAAAGTGAAGAAGTGTACAATGTTTCCCCTAATAAAATAGTTTCATATTAAGTCTAAAGAAAATTGAAATAAATAAAATTGTATATTTTTCATTTAAAAATCATATAGAACTAACTTTGTTTGTCATATGAGAAGATAGAACTACGTATCACCAGTTATCCTTTTGTCTCTTTTTTTTTTTGCTTATGATAATCTTCTGTACTGTTTTCATCGATTGACTTATGTTATTTGAAAAAATTGTTATACATAAATTTTATTATAAATAAATATTAAAATATATAATTTTAAAAAATAAAACAAAATAAACCTTGATATCTTGTCATGTTCCAATGAATTTTGTTTCACTTTAAAAGACTTCACCAATGCATAACCTTTTTCTTGGTTTTTGGCCAAATTTGATACAAGAAATTCCAAGCAATCAACAAATAGTTTTGCAATGGAGATGAGCTAACCACTTTTTTGTAAAGAAGAGAAGATTTTTTACATAAAAAGACAAGAAAATAAACATCAATAAGTTTTATACAAAAAATCATATAAAAGTTTTCATTAAAAGATACTGTTTGATGTCTAACTTGATTTAAACTTTTTAATGATAATGACATTATGCATATTCTTATAATTGTAAATCAATTTGTATCATTACTGAGCATTTTTAGAACTTACATATACTTATGTTCTTAAGCTAGTAGGGTAGATTTTTTATCTATAAGAAGAAAAACGTATTCCTTATAAACAATAAATTTGAATGATGCTAAATCTGCTGATTAAGGATGTAAAAATGTAAAAACTTTTTTTTTGTTTGGTACTTATCAAATGGCATACTTAGTATTAAATATCCTTCAATGGCTATTAATTTAACAGTATATATATATATATATATATATGCAATGCATGAATGTGAACTTGTGCATGCATCTCTAATAGATGTATGATGTATGTTGATAGGTGTTTTGTGCATCAACAATGTCATTTTTAATCTTTAAAAGAATCTGTTGTTTATATTTATTCGAGGAAGCATTACAAAGAGTTAGAGAATTGGTTCATTTTGGAGGATTTTTAAATTGTGAATATCTGTGAAGGACATTAATTAAGGAATTTCAATAGATGGAGTCTAGTTACTCTTACTTTCTATTGTCATCATCATGTAATCAATAAATAATATTAATAAAGATTTTATCATGGATGAAGCATACATCATGTTCTGCTGACTTCTAAATATGCATAAGAATTATGTAAATGTAAATATAAATGATTGATTATTGAAGCAAAACTTTATGTGAATAATTATTGCTTCTAAGAAAATGGATTTTCATAAGAATCACACTAATATATATAGTAATTTAGCCTTCTATCTTCATTT
Source organism: Durio zibethinus (assembly GCF_002303985.1). Next base: position 20,651,733 of record NW_019167893.1, read on the forward strand.
CATTTACATTACTTTTCTGTTTTATTTCACCAGCATCTATGTCTTTAAGTCTTCCTATGTCAGTAATATATTACATGGTAGCCCCCTACAAGCCTTTCCTTCTTTTTCAATCTCTAATCATGGTCATACGTTTCTTGATATTTATATTTAAATGAAAATTGTAAATACTACATATCTTGTATTATCATTTTTAAAATTGGTAGCGATTTAGGTTTGTATCTTGTTTAATTCTTTTGCGTTAAGATATTTTTTTTTTCTAGTGTAGGATGACTCCACAACTATATCTTCTTATCAGACTTGTGAACATGGGTTTATTGATTATATTTCTTTCAAATACCTGGTGACACTTCCTCAGACATTGCTAATTGTATAGGCATATCAAGGGGATTCATATATAGTTTGAGCAATAATATTGAGGAGTTTGCTTTTTTGGAATCTATTTTGCTTTTTGTTCCTAATGGTTATCATTGTGTAGATCTATCTTTATATAAGGTGAAAACTATCTCTTTATATTTTTTGAATCTAACAAAGAATAGTCAAAATGCTTTTGGTTATTTAATGATTCAGCCTTCATTTTTTTTAGTTTGAGTTTTTTAGGATATTTTTTAACTTAATTGAAGTTTTTTAAAAATCTAAAACAAGAGGGATAAATTGTTGTGTTATTAAATGAAACAACTGCCTCTGAAAGCTCTAAAGAATCTTTTATGATGATCGTCCAAACTAATAATCTCTCATTTATGTTTATTTCAAGATCCATTTCTATAAACCTTTGGAACTTAAATCAACTATAGGAAAATGTCTCTACTGGCAGATCCTAACCACACTTTTTGGACTAAATAATTGATAGGACCTTTAACTTTATTGTTTCTACTACTCAATATTTTTAGATGTTAAATTAAGATTGATACAAAACCTAGTTCGACTGTTCCATAGGAACTGGTTAAAATAACCTATTCAAGTTGCATGGAAAAAGCCTAAAATTGGATAGACTAAATTCTTTGATGGATCTTGCAAAGCTAGTGGCAAAAGCAAATATACCTTGAATAAGCTGTTGTGATGATTCATGCACTTGATCTTCATCCCTACAATGCCAAAACCTTTGCTCTCCGAATTCCCAAGTCTTTAATCAGCTTATTCTACAAAAGTATTGCAAACATTCGTTATAATTGTATATTTGTATTTAATTCAATGAAAGGTGCCTAAGCATTAAACACTCTGAAATTCAAAGAAAAAACAATTAAATTAACTAACTTTAATTAAAAGTTAGTATAATTTGCAAAGTTTACCTATATAGAGATAGCAAAAAATTTGATATTGATGTGAAAAAAAAGATTTCTTGTTAATATTGCAAACACTTTTCTCTAATGGAGCTTGGATAATTAATTCTTTTTTGTATTTGTATTTAATGTGAAATTCTTTTTTTTTTTGACTCAATAGAAGTCTAATAATAATAATAAAAAGAGTTTAAATTACATTTTTTAAGAAGTCTAATAATAAAATAGTTCAAATTATAAATTATCTCAATAGAAATTTAATAATAAAAAAGCCATTTTAATTTAAATTTATCAAAAATTTTATTAAAAGTATTTTGGTTGTTCACTATTATTATTTAGAGTTCACATATTTATATATAGATAGATGATATATATATTTATATTGAAGGTTGTCAAGAATTAGATTTGATTATTAAAATTAAAAGATTAATATTATATTAATAGATTATATGATTGTTAATAAAATTTTAATACCTATAAAAAAATCAGGTTTTAGCAAATAATTTGAAATAATAAAATAACTAAGTGGAGTTTTACTAAGCATGTGTTTAAAGAATAAAATTTATCCTTTAATTCCTTAGCCTAGTAATTAAAGAATTCTTAAAAAGATATAAAAATTTTGACTTTGAACAAAAATCTCTTTCTTTTTCTTTATGGTTTTCTTATGCATCAAAAAAATTGATTTTTTTTGTAAAAAAAATTATGCAACTCATAATGCAAATAATAAAAATACAGGTGTGTATGAAGCAAAGTACTCAAACATAAAAGGACTACCTAGCAAAGACCAAAAGCTATCCTTGTTCGGTGGATTGTTATATAAAATTCTTCTTAATTAATCTTCAAAGCAAACTATGCATAACAGATAGTCAACTGAGTCAGGTTCTCTAAGAACAGATGAGCAAAGAAGAGACAATCAAATCAGAGAAGAAGGGAAAGGGAAATTTGAGCTACTGGAAATTACAGGAATGGGGTCTTTGGGATGAATCATCATCAAAAGCTAACTTGATTATTTTTCAAAGTTTTAGCCATAAAATATTCTTCCCGAGACCACCCATTCCAATGATTTCCAGAGGCTTTTCCCTTTCCCTTGCGTATATCTCTCGTGCTTTCGTCATCTATGCAACAAGGTATATCTTCATATAATCTTTAATTTCTTCTTATTGTTGCTTCTGTTTTTTCTTTTCTTTTTTTAAATTATTTTTAAGCTTTTTTGGATCTCATCTGTTTTGCTATACTAAATCCAGGCTACTTCTAGGTTTGAGGGATCTAACGATCTATGGGAAACTTGACAAGAAAAACTGGAGAATGTTCAATTATTCAGCCATTTCAGTTCTTTTTTTTTTTTTTTGAATTTGTTTTTGTTTATGTTTGTGATGATTGATGAAGGTAAAAAAAAAAAAAAAATGAAGAAATGTCCTTTCACTGAAAAAAGCATAAGATATTGACCAAGGTTTAAGCAATGTTAACCCTTTTGGAGGAATTTATGCTTTTCTTTTCTTTTTGCCAAACAAAAGAAAAAAATTTGCTGGTAACTTCCTCGGTAATCCTCACCATTCAGAATAAAATTTTTGAATTTAGTAAATAATAAAAAATTAATAAAAAAAATATGTATTTAATATTGGGTTGAAGATGGGATGAATATAATTTTAAATTTTTTTAGTCGGATAATATAATAATATTACATCATATATATAAATATATTTATATACATATGTAATAAATAAATTTTATTTTAAATTAATTAAAATCAATATTTTTTATTTAAATATATGTTAATATTTATATTTATAAAAAATAAATATTTAGTGGTATAAAGATGAAAAAAATTTAAAATACTTATACCATATAGATATAATATAAAAAATACAAAAATGATTGATGTTTTACTCGTTTTATATTTTATCCATTCCCATCTCTAATAAAAGAGGGATCAGCACCCAAATTGAACCCTTCAGGAAAAGGAAAAAAAAGAACTTTGAGGCTTATGAACCAACGTTTGATTGCATTATTATGTCATTTTATCACTAGATTTTTTTTAATCCTATTCCACCGGCTATTTACATGAGGCAAAAATTGGGAAATTGAGAAGAAGTATCCACTAATTTGAAGTATTCGAATCCAAAAGCAATCAAAATTAAGCTACTAAACTCCATTGCAATTGAAGTTTGAGATATTTGGAGTCTAAAGTAATCAAGATTAAGCTACAACTCCATTGCAAATAGCCAAATGCCCCTTAAAATTCTAAATTTATTATTATTATTAAGTAATGGTTTATGATTTTATTAGATATTACGTTAAAATTTTGTGATGATTTTCACGAATTTTGCTACCTTTCACCTGAGAAAAAAAATAAATAAATAAATAAAAAAGGCAATTTTATATTATGGGCTGCCACAGACAAAATAAACCTAAATCATCAATGAACCCAAAGAAAAAAATTACATGGACTGACTCTATGAGCCCAATAAGCATTATCCAACCCTAAATTGAAAAGATACCCAAATAATCTTGTTTAGCTAAAACAAGAGTCCTAAGTCATAACTCAGCCCAATGGTGAAAATATAGCTTTTAAATAAATAAATAAATGCAACCTTCAAAGCAATTTTTTTTCATTGAAGTTCAAATTTGATTCCTCCATAAGTCAAAATTTTTTTTCTCCCTATCCTAATTTTCATGAATTAAATCTTTAAATTTTTATTAAAGTTAATTCAAAGATAATTTATAACGATGTTAAAATTCTGTGTTAATTTCTATCACATAACCTTTTGATTAATGACATAGCATCCCAAACTATATTTTTTTGTTGGATGGTACACATTAGCACGAATAAATTCCTTTTAATCAAGAAATCCCAAAATTTTGTCTTATATAGAATAAAAATATTAATTATTATTTAATTAAATTAAATTAATCCATCTCATTGTGTCATATCATTACCACATCGCATGTTGTCAAAATTAAAGGCAAACTTCATAATACTGTTAGCAATTGTTTTTAAATAGATTTTTAGTAAAAATATAAGGATAAAATTCATTAAGGATTAATATCATGAATGATTTTTAAATTATAATTAAATATTTAATGTGATATATGAATTTTAAAAATTTTTAATATGATACATAAATTATAAATTTATTAATTAATATGATATTCATCATTAATACGATTAATTTTAAAACAATGACAGATAACAGATAAATAATTTTTTAAATATCCATTAATTAACATATTTATAATTCAGATATCGTATTAAAATATTTTAAAGTTTAGAAACAATTGAACATTTCAATATAATTTATTTTGTTAACCGAATTCATTACAATCGAGTTACAACTGGGGTGGAGGAACACGCAATATGCGAAGTGAAATACCACATAAGAGTCTTCTTTGTCTATCAATTGAATATATGTTTATTCTAATTAATTGAGGTCATGTCGAGGACTATTTTGGCTAGCTCTTTCCTTTTTCAGTATTTATTAGCTAATCGAATCTCAGACATTATTGCGATGAATATCATGTTATCGATTCCACTTGGCCAGCAAGACATAAATTCTCCGGCAACTTGATCATGTGTGTCCACATACAAAAAAGGAAATGTACTAAAGAAGGGTTAGAATATTTTGAACGAAAATAACCATCAATTATTTGACGAACAATTGAATTTTACGTCATAGATCGATGAGTAGTTGATTCTTTTCTTTCCATGATTTTTTTCTCCCTTAATTAGCTTCGAAAAAAAAAAAAAGGGAAGGATGTCCCTCCATTGAGGGAAAGAGAAAATATTAACAATAACGGATTTAGAATTTTTTACGAGAGTGTCCAATTAATATGTAAACGAATTTATTAATTTTATTGACAAAAAAGTTTCCAAACGAAAATTTAAGCGGTCCATAAAAAAATTTTCTTTCTTATTTTCTTGTTTTTCAATTTTTGGAGGTATCTATAGATACTATATATATATATATATATATTTTTTTTTTTTTTTTTCTAATTGTTGGAAGGGTCTATAAATACTCAACTTTTTCACATGGATCCCGCTACTGAAGATTAGGGATAGCAAAATGTGCTTGGGGGACTCAACCAAAGAAGGGGTCAAAAGATATATGGAGATGCTAAGAGCCTTGAATTAATATAGAAGAAAGGTAGGAATAAATATATTCTTCCCTCAACCCCATTTAGAGAATTCTCCGTTAGCTACTTTGTAAAATCCTCCAGCTATTAGGCAAACAATTTGGGAACAATTCAATCTAATCTAACTCCATGCATGCAATTGCTAGCATATGGTGATTCTGATTCTTAACCAACAGAAAAATTAGACAAATCGTTGATAGTGCGAAGAAAAAGGTGAGATAAATAATGCTATACGAACTGATCTTATTGACCACTTTTTATGTGCCAAAATGGTATAGGAATCACATTTTCGAGTGCACTCGATCTTTAAGATCCTTTACTTTTGTATTGTCAGATTGACAAAAGAATATCGTTTGCAATATAAAAGCATATCATTATATCGTAAGATGACACTATTTTCATTCATATATTTTTTGCTTTCTCCAAGCAAATCGGTTGATTGACACGTAGGTTCTTATAAACATTGTTAAAATGTTGTTATTTTATATATGCTAAATATTGAATTTTATATAATTTTATATTTAGGTTGAGTTTTTATTTATTTATTATCAATTTATTTGAGACTGGATACTTAATAAATGATATTATCTCACATTTGTTACATTTTTTATATTCTTATGTTCAAGCGCCTATTGAAGTAATAAACTTATTAATCATAAAATATTTAAATATGCATTTTGATGCTGCAATGAGACATTGTATGTTGGGAATAGTAATTTAAATCCCATAAGAGATTTATTTGGGATTGACTAGATATTACTTAATGGATAAGAATACTTGTAAAAGAAGAATTTTAAGAGGAAAAAGATTCTTGATAAGCAAGTTTGTATGCTTATAAATAGGCAAAGTCTCTATAAAATTAAGTATGAAAAAAAATGTAAGAGAGTTATAGGATTTTATGGGATAGATCTCCAATAGGACTACAAATGATTAACGTCTTTATAGATGTGCATGTTTAAGTGGACTAGAAAAGAATGAGAAGGTCTATATTGTATGGTGTATGAGTGTACATGAGTATGTGTTTGTTTGGGTTAAGAATACTTCATAGGACTAGAAAAGATTAAAAGAATCTATAGGTATTGGTTATGAGTGTTTGATTTGATTGTATATTTGTAATTCTCTACAACTAAGTTGATCTTATTTTTCATCTGTGGATGTAAGTCGATTGGGTTAAATCATGTTAAATTATTATCTTTTGTGTGCTTGATCGATTATTTGGTTTTGCTTCATTTGACTTGATTAATTGAGACATTTTAGCCTAACAAGTGATATCAAAGCTGTCGTAATATCTAATAAGTGGTATTAGAGCATAGTTCGAGCCATGGGAAGAGGCAAATCTAAAAGAGCTCTATTAAAATAAGAAGTTCGGTTTGTGTTTTGAAGATTTATTTGTATGAAGCATGAAGACACACAAAAAAATATGATTGTGAGACTTTCATTGTAGATGAAACCAAGCATCTCTAGCATGAAGATAGATGATTTATTAAAATTTAAGTCAAGGTGGAGATTGTTGATAAGAATGACTTAAATCCTATAAGAGATTTGTTTGGGATTGGTTATATATTACTTGATGGATAAGAAGACTTGCAAAAAAAGAATTCTAAGAGAAAAATGATTCTTGACAGGTAAGTTTGTATGCTTATAAATAGGTGAAGTCTCTATAGAGTTAGGTATGAGAAAAACATATCAAATAGTTATAAGATTTTATGGAATAAACACCTCATAGGACTACAAGAGATTAATGTTTTTATGGGTATCTATATTTAAGTGAACTAAAGAAAAATGAGAGGGTCTATATAGGTATGGATATGAATGTTTATGAGTGAACTAAATGAGACTAAGAGGGTCCACATAGGTATGGTGCATGAGTGCATATAGATATATATTTGTTTAGATTGAAAATATTCCATAAGAGCAAAAGAGATTGAGAGGATTTATGGGTATTGGTTATGAATGTTTGATTTGGTTGTATGTTTTTAAATCTCTACAACTAAATAGATTTTATTTCTCATCTATACAAGTAGGTCAGCTAATTGAACCACGTTAAATTGTTGTCTATTGATTTACTTGATCGATTGTCTGATTTTACTACCACTGGCTTGATTGATTGAGACCTTTTAGCCTAATAAGTTGTATAAGAGCTGTTGTAATCCTTAATATTGTAAACCTAACATCTTAATTTTTTATATTGAGGTTGGAATCTTGAGATTGAAAGAGTGATATTTATATACTGTAAGGAAATAAATAACTTAATTTGGTAATCAAGACCCAACGAGTCTTGATATGTAGGAAACACATTAAAAGTTTGCATTTTGGATTGCAAGTGTATCGCACGTATTAGATAATATTCTCAAGAGATTTAAATTGATCGGTCCATGAACAATTTTACTTTTCATTTTGCATCCAAAATACATAATTTATTTTTATACTCAAATTTGGACTTGAGTAACATAAGTTCATAGAATTATTCTTTGTTAAAAAAAATTATTGCTAATAGTAATTTCTTAGCTATACGAACCTATTCAAACAATAGTATTTATAAGAAAAAAATATAATTAATATATATTTTTGGATTTGATGAGAATAATATATTATATAAGAACATATTTTTCAAAATATATAATATCTTAAGAAAATTTCTTTTAATTTCCTAACAATGATACCACTGTTGTAATATACTTTTTACCAAAATGCCATGGATGATGAAATAATAGACAAAAATAATGACAACCAACAAGAAAATTGGGATTTAGGTGGTTTGGCATTAAGCCTATGTACATCCATGGGTGAAGATGATGAAAATTTTCACTATAATGAAACAAGATGAATATAAGTTTTTAATAATCAAATACTCCCTAAAGCCTCACCAATCTCTCAACACTAAGAGTTATACTCTTTATAGCCCATAATTCTCCCTGCCTAAAACCCAAGTATTATACTCCCTATACGTGTCATAGGTCGAGACTCAATCTTCAGACCCACGCTGTTTCAGGATTTGGGTATGTACTTATCTGACGTTTCAGATTAGTCTAACTGTCACGATTCACATTATTGTGAGGTATTGTCCACTCTGACTCCTTTGACCTTACGATTTTTTCTCACAAAAAGTGTCTCACAATGAGAAAAAATGTGTGAACCCTTATATCTTAAGACTAACTCTAGTACTCAATTGATGTGAGATTTATGACTCCTCCCTAGAACTGTAACATCTTCTCCCACTCCAACAAAGGTTCATCATTCTTAGTGGAACATCACTAATAACCTCCAGAGTTGGCTCTGATATCAACTGTTACAGATAGAGACTCAACCTTCAGACCGACACGATTCCAAGACTCAGGCATACATTCATTCAACATTTCAGATCAGCCTAATTGTCATAGTTCATATCCTTATGAGGTATTGTCCGCTCTGACCTATCCGGCCTCACGATTTTATCCTACAAAAAGCGCATCGCAAAGAGAGGAATGTGTGAACCCTTTTATCCTAAAATTAACTCTAGTACTCAACTGATGTGAGATTCATGACTCTTCTTTAGAACCGTGACATATGTTCCTTATGAAACTTACCTCTCTTGATACCATCTCTATGTAGAGATATTAATAGGTAGAGTACAAGAAGTGTATGGCATTATTCATCTATATTTTCGAATGTTTATATTAAAGTTATCTTCGTACTCATATTTAATAAATATTTTAAATATATCTTCATTCACTTTTATGCGTTTATTTAATTAGTATGGGTAATCATTATATCCATAATTTTAAAGAAATAAAAACCAAAATTTAATTTTTTAGTATTTTTATTTTTATGTTGTACATTTATATAATTTTTTTTAAAAAAAATATATTAATATATATATTTTTAAATAAAAATATAATAATTTTAATTAATTTAATATTTATATCATTTAATAAAAAATTTATTTGTTAAATATATATAAAAATATGTAAGTATGGATATGAAACGATCCCATATAATCCTTTATCATCTCCATCCTTGTATTTAATAAAATTAACACTCAAGGGTCCTTGTCCTTCAGCACAACAATGCACCGTCCATCCCCGTTTATAATTGTTAAATGGATTATCAATGAAGAGGCACGAACGTCAAAAAGAGTCGGCAGCCGAAATTCATATAAATTAAGAAAGCTCACCATTGGTAATTGATAAGCAACATTGGCGGCTTAAAGGAAGCAGCCGACTTGCACCCTTCAAAAGTTCTGCAAAGTTCTTCAAAGTTCTCCAACATTACAATTGGTTGTGGACCAAAATGTTTAAATTTGAATTTCGTTTGTAAAAAGTATCATTGAACGGCGGATAAATAAATTAAAACCAATTGCTGAAAACAAAGTAAATGGTTGGATTCGTTGTGCGAATCGAATCTCTAAGAGAAAAAGAAGGAAGAATAAGAGAGAGAAGATATGGGGTAATGCCAGGTGGTAAGAGTGAGAAAAAAATAAAAAAATAAAAAATCATTAAATGATGTGATTTAATTTTTTTATTATTTAATTTAAATTAAATATAAATATTAAACGTATATATTATATCTAAATTAAATTTTAAATTAAAAAATTAAAAATTAAAAAAAATTGAATCAAATTATATATTTTAAAAATATATATTTTAAATTTTTATAAAATAATAATAATTTTATATTAAAATATATTTAAATATATTAAATAATATATAAAAAATTAAAAATTAATGAATTGAATCAAACAAAATTAAATAAGTAAAATTCAATTCAATTAATTAAAATCGAATAAAAATTTAAATTCAAATTAAATCGAATTTTAAAATTTTATAATATTGTATAATATATAAAAAATTTAAATTAAATCTGATTGAATTTGAATTATTATCGGAATGTCAATGATAAATGGCCATAGCCAACCCCGGCCCCCTCCCCCCAACTTTATTATATATTGAGAAACAAAAGACGAACGACGAAATAAGATGAGATGAGAATAGCAGCCATTGATAGCAGGATAAGGCTTTTCTCTTCTCAACTGGCATGCACATTCACGCTATACCTTGCTCTTTCTAGTTTCCACCATTATTTCGTTATAAAATTCTTCAAAACATGTAATAAGAACTCTGTTTGGGTTGATAAATTACAATCGACTCCTAATGACGACGTTACAGATATGTGCATAAAAAATTAACACATAAAAAAAGGAAATAGTAATCAATTGTTTTTTTTTTTTTTTTATCTTAGAATTTTGTTTATGTAGAAATATGGGTATCGGTGAAATAAATTATAATAAAAAAATTATCATAAAAGATATTAAATTAAAAATTATATGTAATAAAAGTTTTAAATTATTTAATAGTTATTAAATTAATTAATAATTAAAAATGGTTAAATTATTTTTATTTCAAATAATTAAATAATTAAAAATTAATAAAAATAATAGTGATATATCAAATAATATTTTTATTATATTAAAATTTCAAAATTATTTCTCAATTTTTAAATAAAAATCTCCCTATTTAACTTCTACATTGATCTATAAGAAGAATAAACGATGTGTCACTTGCTACCAAAATGATATGCAACATCGATGTTGACATGTACAAATATTATTGAAGTCTTGTGACATCAAAATTAAGTAGGAGTGAAGAAAAAATGGGGAAAAAGAGGTAGACTTTCCCTATATAAAGGGATTTAGAAATCGTTTTAGGTCATCCAAGTCTCTCAAAGCAGAAACCTTCTTCTACTACTGATCTCCATTAAAGAGAGCTTGCTAGAGTCTGGCTCTAACTCTCCCTCTTCTCTATTTATTATATACACTTTTTAACTTGTTTTGATCTTATAGTATATGAGGAGGAAAGTGGGGTGACGTTGTTGACAGAAGATAGAGAGCACAGATGATGGCATGCAATGGAGTCTGCATTTCACTCTTTTGTGCTCTCTATTCTTCTGTCATCTTTGCACCCTTCATCCCCTCACTCAATGTAGCTTTCTGCATGTAGCTAGCTGATGATGACATATGCACTTGCATAATACTAATGGATAATAAAAATAGTATTGTCATAATATTCTTATTCTTATTTCCATCACATAATCTAACATATATTCTGTATTATTTGATTTTTTTTGTTGCTTTTCTGTTTTTGGAATCATTTTTCACTGTGGCGAGCTGTTCAGGAAGATATGATGCAATGCATTATCGCCTATTCGATTTGTAAATGCATGTATCATTTGCTTAAAGAGTTTGTTCGAATCCTTATTGTCTTCCAATAAATTATATAGACCTAAATCTCCTAATAAATTTATCTTTAGATGAAATTGGTTTATACGGTTCATTAAAGTTTATATATATATATATATATGTGTGTGTGTGTGTGTGTGTGTGTTTGTGATATAATATTATGCAATAAAACAAAGTTGTTTCTCATCTCACAAATCTCATCCCGTACATCCATCATAAGATTTGAATTTAAACCTTCCAAAATGAAATCATAAGCTCTAATTGCTAGGGCATCCCCTTGGGCACATGCCTTGGTACATGTTAATTAAGCATATATTTTGGAAAAACAATTATACTGTTGCTTAATTTTGTAATTCTGTCAATATATAGGTTAATTAGCCTTATCTTGCTCTGCTTGAAATGTTAAAAACAAGAGTTTTTATTTAATACATTATTAATATATAAATTATATATATTATCAATAAATGATATTATTTTATCAATGAAAAATTTTTTTAAAAATTGTATATTTATTTTAAGGGCTTGTAAAAATTTATGTTTACTCTCATTAATGAAATGATATTATCTAATTTACTAATAATATATAAAATTTATATATAATATTACATCAAATATAAACTCTAAATATATTGTTTATAAATGATTATTTTCTTTTCTCTAAATGAAAGAAATAACTAAAAATTTAATGTTCGAGCTTTTCCCAAGCCTGCGAGTCCGTACAAGTAAGCCCTGTCCTTGGAACCAACTCTAATGCTATGAGATACATGTCCTGTACTTTGGATTTTAAGCCCAAATTGATTGGGCCAAGACACCAAATCTCTTCATATTTTCATTTCTTCTTGGCTTTTTGGTAACAATTTCTTCTCATTTTGTTGAGGGCTCCACTGTTTATTTTCTTCGATAGTATGCCTCTTGCAATCATTTTTTTTTTATAAGAGATTAACAATATAATACACCATCAACAAATCCATTTGCTCTTAGAAAAAAAAAAAAAAGAAAAATCAAATCAATTTGCTATTACAATAAATACAAAAGGCATTGAAATGATCATAATTCATAAAACGCGGAATTAGGCTTAATATTAAATAAATATAATCTATAATAAAAACTAAGCACAATGAACCTGTGGCTTAGTTAAAATGGTTCACCCAAAATGTGGATTCTAGTAAGTTTGAGATTTGATCTTCGGTATTTGTAAATTTTTTTTATTTATTTTTGTTAGATTTTGACCTTTTATATAAACAAAAATCTAAGTTCAATTTTTTTAGTTTCTAAATAATTAATATTAAAAAAGGGGAAAAAGAAAGCAGACTCTCAAGTCTCAAGCCTTCGCTACTAAGAAATTTGACCATCCAGTTAGCTTACAAATTAAGTTGGATATGGCACTTGAGTTTTCAATTCGATGGAAGGTGAACATGGTATTAGGTAGGTCCAATCTTCTTTTTACATGTGACTCTCAGCAGTAGTTTCATGGAATATTCATGAAATTATCAAGATCCCACGTCTCTTTTTTCACCAAATTCCTTATGGGACAAGCTAACATTACATGATTTGGAACCACTGGTTTCAATTTGTCCCTTGTTTTTGCAAACGTGTTATTGAACCAAATATTCCTGGTTTCAACTACTAGTCCATGTACCATATTTCTGGTTTCTACATTCTTCTACCATTTCTTTATAAACAAGTCCAGCCCTATGCTCCAAACATTCATAAACTCAACTACAATTCTCACAAGAATCATGAGTCACCACAGGCATGCCCCACCTCCTCCACCAGACCCCTTTGCACCGCCCCCACCAGGGCCACCACCACCCCCGTTTTCTGATCACCGTCCAATATTACCACTTCCTAACCCTTTTGCACCACCCCCACCACGTCCGCACAGTCCACCAGGACCACCACCACCTCTGTTTGGGCATCCTCCACCTCATCCAGGTCCACCAGGACCTCCTCCACCTCCTGCCCCGGCACGTCATCCTCCGCCGCCCCCTTATTAGCTCATAGCATACCAATTTAAATAGATTCTCATTGTATTTATCGTATGAACAAATAGAAGAATACAGTATATTATTATGCACAATATTGCTGGATGTTGTATCCATTTTACATTATTGTAATCATGGCAATAAAGTTATAATAATCTTTATTATACAGTATTTGAGTCATTCATTGTAGCACATAAAAACTTAGCCACCATATTATCGGCTCATTATCGTGCACTCAATCTCATGTATTTTCTTCAATAGAAACAGAAATATAATTATAATTACGTTGTTCAGAAATATATTAGCATCTCATAATATTGCCTATATTGGCAGGTATATAATAGGACAGAAGCGAGATTTTCAAAACACGAATGAAACTTAAAGCATAATCTTATCAATTTATGTTATTATGGCAATCTCATTCACACCTACGTGCTGTTTGATGTTATGATTGAGATAGCTTAATCATTAAATTGATTTTTTTCTGTTTTTCTTTCAGAACCGAGTATAAGCAATTAAGTTCATGACATGGGATCAAATTCGTTTGAACTTTAGGACAATATTGTAGCGCTTGCATGTTTCGTGCAAGGCATGTTCTTTTTAAAAATAAAAGGATGTTAAAATTTTAATTTATCTTCTCGATTCAAGTATAGACATCCGACGTGTTATAGCTATTTTAGAGTTATAGTTAAAGATGTATTTAGTATACAAGATTCTGATATAATAGAATAACATGATATTATAAAACAGATTACATTAAATGATGTCATTTTATCTTATGTTTGAAATGTATAAAGATTAAGATAGAATAATTTTATTTATTAGTCAAAATTATTTTTTCTTAAAATTTATATAATTTAAATTATTGATATAAATTTTAAAAGTATAATAAGATATGTAGATTTAATCTCATAGATTAAAAATATTTTTTTCCAATTTGAAAAGATTGAATCATCCTACACCAGGATAATAATTAATCAATTTTGAAATCGTATCTCTATGTTTACATACAAACCAAATATAATATAGCATGATTACCGTATTATCTTATCAATCATTTTATCCACCAAATATGATTTAATTTGTTATGCTAAATACACAACCAAATAGGCAAAAGTAACCAAACAAGGAATACAAATTTTTCTTATGGAAAGGATTTAGGCTAAAATACTAAAAAAGCGCATGAACTATTTCATTTTTCTTAAATAAGTCCTTATGCTTTTATTGTATCCAAATAAATTTTTATTTTTTAATTTGTATCCAAATAAACCCTTATTTCAAATCAAAAATTGATTTATATTAAAAACTTATTTAGATATAAATTAATGGTAAGGTTTTATTTATGTACAAATTAAAGTTCAAGGGCTTATTTGAAAATAATAAAAATATAAAAATTTATCTAAATAAAATGATAAAGTTCAGGGGGTTTTTTTCAGCTTATTTTAGCTAATTTTTTTTTAAATTTTATAAACAAACTTTCAAAATTATAATCATCAATTCTTTTTTTATTTCTCTTATAGTCTCCAATCTCCAAAACTCAATACCTCTAATAAGCCTCTCTCACATTCTTTTAAGCTATCTTGTGTTTTTCTAAACGACACACATTTAACCCTAAACATAACCATAAATTTATAGGCATAAAAAACCTTAACTAATTTATCAAAATTAAGAGTTGATTACTAAGCACTTTTTTAAGTAATTTAAAAATTCTTGATCCTGCTAAAACTTTACTTGAGAAATCCTAACATAGTTGATGAGACTCTACTCAATAATTAATCATGATTTAGAAAATCTTAGTTAAAACTAAATTTTGTTAAATTATTTTCATCCAGCATGAAACTAAAATTTACTTTAAGCAAAGCTTGAGCCATGGGATTCATGCACAAAATACATGTGAAAAAGACATTATGTATGCATGTCATGTATGCTTAGCTTAAGTTTACTTTGCGCTATTATGAACTCATAAACAATGACACAATATACTTTTGTTGCTCAAATGATGTATCTAGGGTAGAGACATTTTAGTAATTTTAAATGCTAGGGATAAAAGGCTATGATCATAAATCATATAAGCATATGTCTTTTAAAATTAGATACAATTTATCATAAATATATCTAGAAATGTCAATTTTATTCAAACTCAAAGGAAAATATGATTTTTTTTTTATCTTAATAGGATAGAGATGGATATTAAATTTTAGTGATAAGGATGGGATATGTATGATTTTAAATTTTTTATCAGGTACAGTATGAAGAAGAGTAATATATCACCCATTTCGTACCTATATCATATATATATATATTTATATATATTTAATAAATTAAAATTTTATTTAATTATATAAATTTTATTTTTGATTTAGTATAAGAACTAATATATTTTCATTTAAAAATATATATATTTATAAAAAATTACTTAAATATGCAAGATAAAAATAAAAAAAATTAAAAATAATTTTTTTTTTATATTTTAAAAAAGCCATGGTTATAGAGATTATCCATATCGATTAAATACTCACGGAGATGAAAATAAATTTGAAATACCCATTAATATAGGTACGGGAATGAATATAATATAAAAAAATTGAAAAAAGGATGAAAATATTATTCTTGCCCTATACCTTACCTATTAACATCTCTAAATATATCTATAAGACATTTTATTTTCAATATATTTTTTTGAAATATTATTTTCGATTATCTTATATGCCATGTAAACACCATTTTATTTATTATTATTTATATTTTTATATTTTTATATATTTTTTTCCTTTTCTTTTCTTTTCTGACACCTTTCGGTTGGCCGCTGACGGCTTTGATAGTTGCTTGTAGTTGCATTGCCAGTTGTAGACATCCATCTATATTCGGGGTTTATTGCATCCATTTTTATTATTTTTGCCCCTATTATTATATTACTACTATACTATCATTATATTATTGTTGTAGTATTATATTATATTATTGTAATATATTGATATTATATTACATTATTATATTATGTTATATTATTATATTATATTAGGATATTATTATACTATTCTTATAGCATTATATTATTATTATATTATTATATTATATTAGATTATTTTTATTATAATATTATTATATTTGAAATTATTTTTTATTTTTATTATTTTCAAATTTTCTTTCCTTTCTCTTGATTGGGGTTGAACAAATTATGAAAACCAAAATTGAATCAGCTAGTCAAAGGTTTTTAATGCAGAATTATATATAGATAATGGTTGAATTCAATGGTGATCAAATCAATAAACAAAAATCACACTCAGGCAGAATCCAGTTCCAAGAATCAAGCTTGGGATTGATTTTGTTTGTTTTCTCAAACTGGTTCTAAGGTTGCTTATAAATTGGGCTCACAATCAAAAGGACAACGCACAGTGAAAAAAGAGGTAGCGAATTGCTGGTGATAGTTGTTTATGAAATCTTTGGTAATAGGATTCTGGGTTTCGATTTTGAAAAGTTTATGGAATTTTGGGTTGGTATTTAGGTTTTTGGAGTTTATAGTGAAAATTGGGAGATTTTTGGAGTTTTTTGAAAAATTTTGGAGGTTTTCTGGGTTATGATGAGTTTTTCGATGAATGTTTGAATTTTTCAATGATTTTTTCGATGAAGGTTGAAGTTTCCGGCTAGATTTCGATAAAAATTCTAGAAATCGATGACCAATTCCAGTTTTCAGTGGGGTTTACAACTTGGTTTTAGAGAGAAGGCAGAGAATCCTAAAGCCTAAAGCTAGAGAAAGAAGGGATTGAGCTTTTGAGGTTGAAACGTTGAGCTTGGCTTATATACTGATCCAGAGCAACTTCGTTTTGAACAGCCCAGATCTGCGCATCGACGCGACAACCCACATGAAGATCCACTTACAAACCTGATTCGTTTTGCAGGTTTTCTTTTATCATTTTCATTTTTTTTCTTTATTTTATATTTTTAATTGATTTCATTTTATTTCATTTTTAATCTCTTTTATTTGTTTTATTGATTTTTTTTACTTTTTTATTTTTACTGACTATTTTATAAAATTTTATGGCTATTTTTAAAAAAAAATAAATAACAATAATAACAATGAGAATAAACAAAAAAAATATTTTCAAATAGAAAATCTCATAAATCAATTTTTTAAAAAATATAAAAATAAACAAAAATATCAAAAGGAAAAAATTATTTTTATTTTCTAAATTATTGAAAGATTGATTCAAATTAAGTCTTACCAAACTATTGGGAGACTTAATGAAATTCTCAAAATTTTTTCATAAAATCTTTTTACAATAAAATCTCACCAAACTATTAGGAGATTTACTTCAAAGTAAGTTCTACCAAATTATTGGGAGACTTTACTAATTTTCTAGAGTAAAATAAATTAATAAATCAAACGACAGAGTCTCTTTAGAGTGAGACACTAGTCTTCATGAATGCTCTCGAAATGAGAGAATTATTTTAAATTGCTATCAAACTATTGGGACAATTGAGAGACATATTTTCAATATTAAATAATCTGGTAAATTATAAATATGATCGAGGCTTAGATAATCTGAAATTAAACTGGTACCATCATTTGGATGGGCGCTATAGGGGTGCTATAACCTTCCTCACATGTAACTGTACTATTAAACCTAAAATCTAGTTTATGGATCAAAATCTAATTTAGGTGGCCAATCACACCTAAACAAAAAAAAGATTGGTGGTGACTCCTCCCACCTATGTTTAGTGGTAGGTCTACGAATTTATATGTTATAATACCAGTAGCTTTGACAGTCACTAACAGTTGATTTGACAACCAGCTACCATCCTAGTCTTAGGCAAACAAAATCTCAAAATTTTTGAGATTTTAATCTTCCTTTTTTGCTCTATAAATAGAGCCATGAAAACCTTTGCAACAGGAAAGAACTACAAACCCTACAAAAAAAAAAAAACCCAGAAGCTTTGAAAAAAAAACCTTTTTGTAAAAAAAAAAGCCCTGCTAGATTTTTTTTAAAAAAATCATCAAATCAAGTAAGCACAAATGAAAGAACCACATCCCCTGGTTATAGAGAGACTCAGAGCCAGCACAATAAAAAAAAAGACAATAGTAAAACAAAAAAAAAGGTAGTTTTGGTTGAAACTTTCAACATCGATCTAGACCATCCATGAAGTTTTCTTACAAAAAAAGAGGTTAGATTGGGACTCAAGAGGCCATAAGGATTGTTTAGGTGAAATTTTAAGATTTTTTTGTCACTGGCCATGGTGGTCAATGATCGGTAATGGTGGTGACAACGGCAAGACGATGATTGATCGACACCCTACCTTTTGTCTAAAAAAAAAAAAGAGAGTTTTCTCTGAAAAAGGGGAGAAATGAAGGAAAAAAATTTGGCCTTTTATAGAATCGCTTAAAGCCAAAATGACATTGTTTGAGGAAGGACCAAAACGACACAGTTTTCAGACTTGGGGATCTGGGTGTGACCCATCGACCCAACCCAAAGTCCATGCATCTGACTCGGAGACTCGTTTTTTCATCGACTTGGATTGATATAGTTGAACAGGTGATTGAATTGCTAGAAACTCGATCTAAACTACTAAATTGCTGAACCAGCCCAAATCAAACTAAACTGCTGAATCGACGTCAAACCAATTGATCGAACTATTGATCGATCTGGTTCAAGTAAATTTTTTTTTAATATTATTTTATTACTTTAAATTTTATTATTAGTATTTATGCATGTTAAAATGCTTAAATTTGCTAAAATAAATTTTTGTTGTTTTAATAATAATTAATAAAAGAATAAATAATGAAATACATTAAAATTGTTGATAGTTTTGTTCAAATTTGGAATAACCTTATAAAATAATTGATAAAAAATTATTATTCAATAAAAAATAATAAAAATGTAAAAAAAATTTTATCTGACAATAAGATTTAAATGTCCTTTGAGTAGTGATACTTACGAAATCTCTATGTGAGAAAATTTTTTTTGAATACTACCAATGTATTGGGGTATTTATAAAAAGTTTTTAATATAATAAAAATTTTTCTTTTTTTTTTTGCTAAAATAGTAATTAAAAATTAACTAATTTGTTATAAATAAAATAAAGAATGAGGAAAAAAATTATCTAATGGGATTCTTAAAATATTTTGAGTAGTGATGCTTTATGAAATCCCTAGGTAAGAAGATTTTTTAAAATATTACTAGTGTATTGGAATATCTATAAAAATCTTCAATATGATAAAATTTCTCTTTTTTTCAAATATTTAAATAAAAAATAAAAAATAAATAAAATTTCTAAAGGAATAAAATAAAATGTGTGCATCAACATTTTGGCATTTTGCATTGCATGCACAACATAGTTTTGAAGAAAAATAAATCGAGCTTTTGAGGGTGAGATTCTAAGGTATTCCGATAAGCAATGTCTAAAAAATCTCTAGGTGAGAAAAAATTCTTTTAATGTTACCAATGTAATGGAACATTTTAAGAATAATTTCAATAAAAAGTTCTAATTTATTTTTATTGAATGAAAATGGAACAATAAATAATAAAAGATATTAAAAAAAAGAAACAAAAAAAACCAAAATTTCAATAAACAAAGGAATTAAGGAAATTATTTTTCAAATACCAAAAATAAGATTATTTTTATCAAAATCAATGGATAACACGTAATTAATTAGTTACATTTCAAATGGGCACTGTGGGGGTGCTAATCCTTCCCCACGCGTAATCAACTCTTAGATCCAGATTGTTTCGTAGTCCCTAAAATTATTTTTTTTAATAAATTTTAATTAATTTAAGATTTGATTAAAAAGATAGGTTTTAATAGGTTGTCAATCGTACCTAACCAAAAAAGATCGGTGGTGACTCTCGTTTTTCATTTTCTTTGTTTTCAAATTTGTTGGGTGGACACAAAATTGTTACGACAGCTTGGCGACTCCATTGAGGATGCTATTTTTTTTTTCAAAAGTCAAGCCAAAATTAACTACGTGTTATCCTCAATTTTGCTTTAAATAGTCTTATTTAGTATTTATTTTTTAAGTTCATAGATTTTTATTTCTTAAAAAAAATAAAAAATAAAAAACAAATTGAAAACAAAAAGGAAAATTTCACACACATTTCTTTTACTATGCCTTTTATGCTTTTTTTTGTATATATTATTCTCAATAAATTAGGATACATTTGCACACATAATGACATAATGCATCTCATGTATGAGCTCTATACTCAGACTTCATTCTTTATAGGAAAAAGTAAAGTACTTATGCCATCGTGAGGTGATAACCTCCGTAATGGCAAGTGAAATACTTTCACTCAAATTGAACCTATTTTGTTCGTAACCTATAATAGGTGAGGATTGAGGTGCCTTACTAATCTAACGTGGACGACAGCGAGGAACAATTTGGAAACCTTTAAATGCGTGTCAACCTAAGCTAGGCATATAATAAGCCATAAGAAGCCAACCTTAGCTAGAGTTTCACCCACCATTTTTAAAAAATACCTAAGTCCAAAATGTGTAAGAATACAAAATGAAACAAAACAATACAAAAAACTTAAAAATCTAAAAAAAAAACTTTTTTAATCTTAAACCACATCTTCACACTAATTCAATTTTATTTATTTTTACATTAATCATATTATATAGTCTTGCATCGAGGTATTTGCTATAGGACATTTTTCTTTTAAGAAGTTTTCATGGATCTTATAAAATTATAGATTTGCTCATCCTCCGTCAATGTCCCATGTGAACTATATAATGAAGTATATGTTTGGTCAAAGGAAGCCCAACAAAAAAATGAAGATTGCTTACCTATAGGCTATGTGTCGAAGTTGCCCAATAAGGTGCATTTGGATCTTAAACAGAATGATTTGAAAGACTTAGCTGTTATCTAGGGTCAGTTAAGTGAAAAAAGAAAAGAAAGCTTTTACAAAAAATACAGGCAGATTGCATCCTTCATTCCCGTAGTGATTGATGAACAGTTGGTCAGGGCAGCTATATAGTTTTGGGATCTATCCTATAGATGCTTCACTTTTAATTAGGAGGATTGGTGCCAACTATTGAGAAGTATTCAATTTTGCTTGGGATAAAACTACAGTGTCCAGTTAAAATGTTTACCCGAAAGTTAAAATCTAGTTATCACAACAAGTTGGCCAAGTTGATAGGGGTTAAAGTAAAAACCATAGATTCTTGCGCAAAGCTTAAAGGTGAACATCTCGATATCTGTTAGAATTTTTTTTGAAATTTTATTCAAGGGCATCTTAATGATAATCAAGGCATGGTTGTGTTTGCTTTAGCATTGTATGGCATGGTGATCTTTTCGAAGGCTTTGGGTTACATCGAGATAATTGTGGCAGACTTTTTTGAGTAAATTGAAACCCAAGCAATTAATCCCGTACTAACAGTCCTAGTCGAAACCATTAGATCATTGAATTTTTATCAATGAAATGAAAAAAGATGGTTCATAAAGTGTGTATCATTGTTATATGTATGGGTCAGAAGTCATTTCATGTGTGGGAAAAGTGCATTTTCAAAGTTGTATCTTCAAAATAAAGCACCAATTGAAGAATTTTGTAGAAGCCAATGGCTAACGATGAAGACCAAGGAAGAGTGGGTTCTATTCTTACGAAGGCTTATTGGAGATGAAATATAATGGATGGTGACTTGGATGTCTTGTGTGCCTATGTTGTATCATGGAGGAAACGAACCATGGATACCGCTATTAGGACTATGGGGTATTATAAGTTACACTCTGTTGATGGTGTTTAGGCAATTTGGTGTAAAATAGTTTGTTCCTACCATTCATGGCCTTGTCCAAATAGAATTCATTTACGAGAAATCAAATCCACCAAAAACTTTGAAGCAATTAATCCAAGCATGAAAAAAATATGAAAAATGAGATTAAGGCCTCTCATCAACAAAGTCACCATTGATTATTAGATTTGAAAGTGAGGTGGCTCAGAGATATAATACTCCCTTTTAATAATGGCTCATATCAATAGCTAACCTTAAGTGCAATTATCAGAAGTTGAACTTGTTAGGAAAGAATTAGAAGATGAAAAAAAAATAAGAAAAAAAAATTTGAGACTTCATGAGAAGATGAAACGATTGAAATACAAAACAGAAGTCGAAGGAGTATATTAGAAAAGGTTATAAAAGAATGGGATGTGGCCAACAATGATTTGAAAGATCGTCACTAAGAAAATAATAGATTGTGAGTCCAATTCAAGACTAAAAAAGTCACAAAGTCTTACCTTAATCGATAACGTGAAATGGATGAACTCCAAGAGAAAATGAACCAATGAAATGGTAAAGCTCAAGAAAAGCAAGAGGAGGCCACTAGAATTTTTTAAGAATGCCAAAATTAGAAGGGGTTATACTTTATAGTTTAAGTAAGATTGGTGGAATGCCAAAAAGAAAAAAGGAAAGGTTGAAAGCCATGCTCGCAAAAGAGAGAATAAAGCACCTTGAAGTACTAAATGAAAAAGAATCACTTCACCAGGTGATCCAAAGGTTAGAGTTGCAACTGCAAGACCATAAACACCATATTTTAGCAATAATAGATGAGTGACAGAGAAAGAAAAAAGATTGGATCTTCACGTGTGATTCAAAAAGAGATGCCCGTATGAGATAAAGCATAGAAAGCTTAGGGAGGCAATAGTATATAGAGCACTTGACCAATCAAGTTTGTAAGGCAATGGAAAAGGCATGGGAGATGATTGAAAAAGTAGAAGCATTAAGAAGAGAATTCAATCCCATAGGAAAATATGGATAGTGTTTGGTAAACTTTCTCGATAAAGCCAAATATCATTATGAGTAAGTCAAACACTTTTATGGATATAATTCTAGAATGATAAAGTTCATGTAACAAAAGTTGTATGGAATTAATGAAAATTTCTAGTGTTGAAATTTGTCTAAGAGCAAGTATCTCTCTTTTGCATTTATGCATCATATGCACCATTTTTGTTTTTCCAAAAAAATCATAAAAAATAAAAAATAAAATTTTCAACACATGGCATTCTATTTTTTTTTTAAAAAAAATTTATGGTAATAAAAGTTCAAGAATAGCTCGTCCATTAAAAATTTTAACTCAACCTACTCGACATTCATACAACATAAGAGCTTAAATAAAAATCATAGAATAAGAATAAGCCAGTCAATTTAAAAAGATTGAAAAGGCTTAAGGAGAACTAAAAGAGAATCTTAATAAGATAATGGACATGCTCAAGAATCTTGACAAAGAAAAAATGGTGAAAGGAAATCTTGACTTTTAAAAGTAATTGTTAGACATGGTAGATCCTATATACCCTATAGGGTTTAAGTTATGGCCAACTCAACCTTCTCAAGGAATTAGAATTCAAATTTCTACTTCAGGAGGATATTCCAATCCTTATATAAGAATGACATCCACACCTGCTCTAGGCTAGTTCCAAAACTTAACTAATCCTGTTATGATGGAAAAACCATCGAGCTAATCTTGGTTCCTAACTTGGATGATCCCAAGAAGAGAGAAAAGGTAGGGATAAGGATACCTGAGAAAGTGAAAGATACTAGTGCCCAGCAGAAGAAAAAATTATTATAAAAAAGACTTAGGGCCATAGAAGGAATAAATTTTTATAACTCCACAGATGCAACTAAGCTTTGTTTAGTCTCAGACGTGGTTATTCCACCTAAATTCAAGGTCATTAAATTTGAAAAATATGATGGCACAAAATGCCCAATAATTTATATCACCATGTATTATTGTAAGATGGTGGCATATACTTATGATGAGAAGATGCATGTATTTCATGATAGCCTCATAGGATCTGTAACTTAATGGTATGTTCAACTAGATAGGACTTGTATTCATTCATGACAAAAACTTATAATGACATTTCTTACATAATATCAACATGTCATGGATCTAGTTCCAGACCACTTATCTCTACAGAGCATGAAAAGAAGGTAACAAAAAGCTTTAAAAAATATGCATAAAGATGGAGAGATATGGCCATACAAGTACAACCTCTCTTTATTGAGAAGAAATGACTATCTTATTTGTAAACACCCTAAAAGCATTGTATTATCAGAGATTGATAGGCAATGCAACCAAGAATTTTATAGATATGGTGATATCAGGTGAGATTATTAAAAATGCTATAAAGAATGGCAAGCTCGATGCAAGAGAAATAAGTTGCATAAAGAAAGGTACTACACCAAAAAAGAAAAAAATGAAGCCCAAATGATAAACTATGTGGCACAACAATTAAAGGCTTCACTCTATACCCCATACCAATTTATCAAACCCATTACCCTCTCATAAATAATATTACATCCATCCCTTATCCGTATTAGCCATATCAACCACTGCCACCACTGATTTATCTGAAGCGTAGAGTGCATGAGTTAATTAATGAAAGGGTGTTAAATTTTGTTACCAGCCAACGAGAAACTTCAAATGTTAATGAGAAACCTTTATCGAACCATACTAGACCATCAATAGATGCTTTAATAGATAGATAAACAAGTTACGTGAAGAGAGGGATAAATGAAGTTAAAACTCAAATGGCTAGAGTGTTTGAAGCTTTGGTTAAGGCTGATATGTTAGAGCCCATAGAACCTAAAAAATGCTCTAAAGAGATTAACTCAACTAAGAGTTGTAATTATCACAAAGGTGCTTTAAGATATTTTATTGAAAGTTATGACCAATTTTACCAAGAGACGCAGAAGTTAATAGATGTAGGTTGGATAGAGTTTTACGAAGAAAGAGCAAAGTTGATGAAAGCTTAAGTGTCCACCATTGATTTAAAGAATAAATTTATGCATAGACCAGTAACTGTTTATTATGATGAAAAGTGAACCCTAAGGCCAAAAAAGCCCATTTCCCAACTAGTAGTGACAATTAAAGTTCTTGCCTCTTTTTATACCAGAATGATAAAGTAGTACTATAAAAGTATAATTATGATATTATAGTTAATCTAGATACTACAAACATAATGGGTGTGAGAGGTATAACCTGAAATGGAAGGTGTTATACTCCAGAAGCTTTAGAAAAAGCTTGGAAAAAAAAATGGTAGAAGAAAAAAAGTCAAAATAATCCTATTGCATCTCAAATAAAAAATGTTAGAAGCCAGTATCTAAGAGTGAAACTTGTGAATTTTTAAAGCTAATAAAACATAGCGAGTATAACATGGTAGAACAACTAAACAAGATGCCATCTAAAATTTTGCTATTATCATTATTGCTAAGCTTAAAGTTACACTGTAATGCTCTACTGAAGGTGCTTAATCAAGCATATGTCTCATAATGTCTTTGTTGAATACGTGAAACAACTTGTTGAAAATTTAACAATTTCAAACTACATCTTTTTCAATGATGAAAAAATTTCTCCTAAGGGTCAAGAAAGCACTAAAGCTCTCTACATTACTATAAAATGTAAAAGTCATATAATGGCTAAAGTTTTAATCGATAATGGTTCATTCATCAATGTCAGCTTGGTGAAAGTACTTTGGTGAAACTATGTGTTGATGGATCTTACATGAAGCCTAGTCATATGATAGCTTGAGCTTTTGATGAGACTCAAAAAGAGGTGCTGAAAGATATAAAAATGTCATTGTAGATTAGCCTGTGCACTTTCAACATAAAATTCTAAGTTATAGATATCTGTCCCTCATATAGTTGCTTGTTGGATGGCCATGGATTTATATGACAGGTGCCATTCCATCCTTATTATATCAAAAAGTTAAATTCATTATTGATAAAAAGTTGACATGTGTGATAGAAGAAAAAAATTTACTAATAACCCAACTGATAAATACTTTTTATGTAAAAGTAGTAGATGAAGCCCTGAAGTGCTTTTACTGATATTTCAAGATTACCAATGCAACATATGTGACTGAAAGATCTAAATTATATCCATCGCACCTGTCACTACTAAAATGATTATTAAGTAGCTTATTAGGATAAGATGGTAACCTGACGTTGGACTTGAGAAAAATCTACAAGGAATCACGAAACAATCGGTATATATGAAAAGAAAGATAGATTCAGCTTGGGTTATAAATCGACAAGAGAGGATAAAATGAAAATGGTGAATGAGAATAAAGAAAAGAGAATGGATAATCTCGGGGGATATGAGCCAGAGTCAGAGTCTATGGTCATTTCATACCTTTATGATTCTTTCCATTTATGAGGATGTATCTACCCAGATTTGTTTGAAGCCCTAAATATAGAATTGGTGAAAGAGTTTTTAGAGCTAGCCATTCAAGTGGTGGATGATGAAAAAAAGAAGAGTCAAGATGAAGAGCCGTTCATGCACCCTTATCCTTTGAATTTCAAGCTAGATAATTAAAAAGTCATAGAGCTACTTATTGTCTTTAAAACTTTTACAAAGTAATGTACTGTGAAACTTTAAATCTTTAATTCTCATGATGAGCATCAGGAGATCTTTTATGATGTGTTTATGTTTTTTATTTTAATAAAAGACTTAAAAAATATGTTTGCATTTCTTCTATTCGTTTTCACTTTCATTCATTTGAATCATTTCTCTTTTCATTTTGCCTTAATCATTTTCTTGCCATTCCATTTTTGTGTTCCAATATTTTCTTCATCTCACCCTTTGTAGGGTCCCAAATAATAAACACAAAGATAACCATGACAATAATCTTAGATTTGATTTTAAAAACCTAATTTATGTTGATGAACTTGATAATGAAAAAGATTCATATAATTACACATTGCCTCCTAATTTGTTAAAATTAATAGAACATGAAGACAAGCTAATTAAGCCCCACCAAGAAATTACCAAATTAGTGAATTTTGGAGACAATGAAAATAGAAGAGAGGTTAAAGTTGGTACATATTTTTTACCAACTGATAGGCAAAAGCTAAAAGAATTGCTTTGAGAATATATAGATATGTTCATATGGTATTACCAAGATATACTAAGACTCAGCACTAATATTGTAAAGCATAAGTTGCCTTTAAAACTAGAATGTAAGCCAGTACAGCAAAAGCTAAGGCACATGAAGCCAGAGATGCTGCTAAAAATTAAAGAAGAAGTGAAAAAACAATCTGATGCTGGATTTTTGAAGATAACAAAATATCCTGAATGGGTAGCCAACATAGTGTTAGTTCTCAAGAAGGACAAAAATGTGAGAATGTGTGTCAATTATTGAGATTTGAAAAGAGTAAGTCCTAAGGATAACTTTTCTCTACCTCAAATTGATACCTTAGTGGATAATATTGGTAGACATTTCACATTTTCCTTTATGGATGACTTCTCAAGCTACAATCAAATCAAGATGGCTCGAGTTGATATGAAAAAGATAGCATTTGTGACAGTGTAGGGGATATTCTGTTATAAAGTTATGCCTTTTGGGTTGAAAAATATTGATGCTACTTATCAAAAAAGTGATGGTGACTCTCTTTTATGATATGATACATAAAGAGATAGAAGTGTAAGTGGATGACATGATTGCAAAATCTCATGAAGGAGAAGATTATATAGTCAATTTTAAAAAGCTATTTGATAGGTTGAAAAGATTCTAATTGAAGTTGAATCCTGTCAAATGTATATTTGGTGCTAAATCAAAAAAACTATTGGGCTTTATGGTCAGTGAAAAAGGAATTAAAGTTGATCCAGATAAGATATAGGCTATTCAAAACTTATCCCATCTTTGTACTTTGAAAGAGGTGCAAAGCTTTATGGGAAGAATGAATTATATTGTTTGCTTTATCTCTCAACTCACCTATAAGTGCAATATCATTTTCAAGCTTTTTAGAAAATATAATCTAGGAGAATGGAATGATAAATGCCAAGAAGTTTTTGACAAAATAAAAAAATACTTATCAAATCCACTGTGTTGGTGCCGTCCATTCTAGGGAAACCTTTGATTTTATACTTAACAGTGACAAAAATTCAATGAGATGTGTGTTAGGGTAAAAAGATGAAACCAACATGAAAGAATGAGCAATCTACTACTTGAGCAAGAAGTTCATTGATACCATTAAAAAAGATATGTTATGCATTGGCCTGGATAGCTTAAAGGATCAGACAATACATGCTTTATCACACTACTTGGCTCATAGCAAAGTTGGATCCTATTAAGTATATCTTTGAGAAGCTTTCATTAACAAAAAGAATAGTGTGATGGTAAGTTATGTTTTCAGAATATGATATTGTTTATGTAACTCAAAAGGCTATTAAAAGAAGTGTAATAGCAAAGTTTCTTATTGATCATGCAGTCGAAGATTATGAACAAATGAAACTAGATTTGCTTGATGAAGATGTGATAGTCATTGATGAGAATGAACCTGTTGGGAAGTCTTGAAGGATGTATTTTGATGGAGCTACTAACATTTTGGGTCATGGTATTGGGGTAATTTTGATATCTCTTAATTGACACTATTATCTCGTCACAGCTAGGTTGAATTTCAATTGCACAAATAATGTGGTTGAATACGAGGACTATGTTATGGGTTTACAAGCAGTAATTGAAAAAAAGATCAAAGTGTTAGATATGTTTAGAGATTTAGCTTCGGTCATCTATCAGTTACGAGGTGAATGGGAAACAAGAGACTCCAAGCTTATCTGCTACCATAAATACATCTTTGAGTTGGTCAAGCAATTTAAAAAAATTCAGTTTAAGCATTTGCCTAGAGAGGAGAACCAAATTGTTGATGCACTGGCTATTCTAGTTACAATGATCAAAATAGATTCAAATATTGAGATCCAACACATTAAGTTGGTGTCATAACATCTAGATCCGGGGATCCATTGCTAGACATTGACTTGAAGGAGTCACCACCAATCTTTTTTATCTAGGTGTGATTGGCCACCTAAAGAATCTATCCTTTTAAGGAACACCTAAGCCTAAGGGTCCCTAAAAGAATAGATTTAGGTCTACTAACCAGAGCAGGGTTCGAGAGTATGATTACGTGTGAGGAAGGTTATAGCACCCTCATAATGCCCATCGAAAGATGGTACCAACTTAATTTTGTGTTATCCAATAAGCTTTAAAAATTTATCAAGTAATTAATTATTAAAAATTATTCTCAATTGACTCTAATACTTTTAGCAAAAAATTGAGAAAATTCCCTCACCTCAAGAGTATGCAAGGAGATTACTGTTTCACTTGCAGAGGCTCTATCGTCGGATTATTTAACATTAAAGAAAATTCAGGAAACAAAAAGGAAAAGAAATAAAATGAAAAAAAAAATGATTCAACTTTAGATAAAAATCTTTTTCTCTTCAAAAACTCATTGCTTTTATACAAGAAAAATTGATACCAACTTTTCCCCAAAATGTTTTTCTGAAACTTTAATTTCGAGAAAAATTGATACTTTCAACTTTTCCTTGAAAATATTTTTTAGAAAACTTATTTTCAAGGAAAATTGATACTTTTAATTTTTTTTTAAAAAAAATTTCTTTTTTTGAAATATTTTTCTTTATTCATTTATTCTTTTTATTTAAAAAAAATTGGTAAATAATAAACAAAATGGCAAAAATGAAAAAAAAAAACCTCAAAACAATTTACGGCTTGGCTCCGAAAAATTACCACAACTTGGCTTCACACCCAAGAAATGACTCGACTTGGAGCTCAAATGGCACGAGCTAGACTGGGACAGAGGATTGGGCTGAGCAACTGGGTTGGATCGTCTAGTATTTCATGCACAGATCCTTGAAACGGGTTGAATAGAACCCATTTTCTTTAGCTAAAATGACATCGTTTTATCAAAGCTATAAAAGCCTTTCCAAACTTTTTTCTCATTTTACGAGTGCTTTCTCTCTCTCTTTAGAATTTCTAGTTGGTCTATCTCTCTCCAAAAAAGGGCAAAGTTGGTTAAAAACTCCATAAGTTTCCAGATTCTAACGAATGCCACTGTCGTCGCAGTCTTTGGTCGCCATGGACCATCAAGTCGGTGATCGTTCGAGCCTAAAATTTGCCCAAAAAATTACCTTGGCCTCCTCTTTCACATGGTATGATTAATTTCTTTAAAAACTCATTGGATTGGCGTGGATTCGAGAACAATGCCGTGACTTTTTCTCTTACTTTCCACTGCCCTAATGAACGCTATTTTGAGGTATGTTCTTAAACTCGATCTTGGTTATCTTTTCATTGAATTTGGAGGCTTAAAATCACCTGAAGAAAGCCCGAGACCCCTAGAAAAGAAACTAAACTAAAAACGCAGAGAAAAAATGTTTCTTTATTTTTTGTTCTCTTTTGGCTTCTAACTTTGATTTTTTTTTTTTTTTGGCTTTGTGTTGATAGGGTTTGCTGACAATGGATGATTGGTGGAGAGTTGATGATGGTGGTAGACTAGGGTTTGGGCGTAACTTGATTGGTCTCGATTGGGATAGTAGAAGGGACATTGAATTTTGCTTTGTTTTTTGATTTGATTATGAATCCTTGATTGAGGTCGAGTTTCTGATTGGGTTTGTTTCTTGAGGATTGGATTTATATTTTGTGTACAGGGTTCATGGCTTCAAGTAGTGTCTATTTGATTAAGCTTATGGTAAGCGTGGGTTATAATTGACAATAAGATGGTGATGGAGTTGAATTTGGGGCTGTGGTTAAGTGGTTTCAATTGAGTAGAGGTGGTGATGGGTTCGGTTTGGTAATGGGATGGTAATGAAGGTAGCAAGATGATATGGTGGTGTTCTGGTAGAGATGGCTAGATGGCTATGGGATGGTAGGTGGTGGTCGTGGAATGCTCTGGCCTCTATGAATTATCGATTTTAGTCGAGGTAATGAACTATGGTGTTGAATTTTAAAGTTAAAGGTACTAGTGGTAAAAAAAAAAGGTTAAGCCATTGTCTGTAGGCAGGGGCTAATTGGTTTTTCTCTAGTTGTTCCTGTGTGTTTCTGACCTCTTTGTTCCCCTTTGCTTCTGTGTTTGTGTGATCTCTATTTTTTTTTCTCTCTTTCTCTTTACCCGAAGAACACAACCCAAAATCCGATTGAATTTCCACAGGATTCTAGAAAATAATGTAGAAAACTTCAAAGTTGGCTGAAAAACTCGTCGAAAAATTCAAGGTTCGCCAAAAAATTTCGTTGGATTCTAGAAAATTTCCCGAAATTTTTCAAAAAAAAACTTTAAAAATTATAAAAAATTTTTCACAGATTCCTAAAGCTATATCTAATGCACCAAAACCTTTTTAGCTTCTGTTTTTTCTCTGTTGTGTTTTTTCGTGTCCCTTTGGATTCTGTTTCAATACCTATTTATCAAGATTGATTAGAAGAGTTTCTGATCAATTTCAATTCCCTTTGAGATTTGAATTCAATCTTTGAATCCAATCCCAACTCTCCCAGTCTTCTGATTTATGGCCAAACTCCCTTCTAGAACCAAGAATTATAATTAAAATAGAATTCGGACCGGATAAACCATCGAAAAAAATAATAATAATAGATAAATATACATTGATAGATAAATATAAAAAATATTAATAGATAAATAAAAATAATAATAGATAAATATAAAAAATATATATTAATAGATAAATAATAAAAAAATATATTAATAAATAATAAAACGTATATATATTAATAGATAAATAAAAAAGATTAATAGATAAATAATAATAAAAAAAAAATATTTATAAATAAATAAAAATAAAAAATAAAAATAAAAATGCAAATGGGCTTACCAATTTGGATCAAACCCAATTGATCTAGACTTGGACCAAATTAGGTGTTTACAGCTACTCTTATTTGTGCATTTTCTGTGAAACAAAAATTGTGTAAAGACGTAGACACCCATTCAAGATTCAACTGGATTTTATTTTACCTTTTTTTGTTTTTTTTTGTTTTGTTTGTTTTGTTTTTTTATTTTTTTTTAAAATTTTGATCAAAGCTCCTCTAAACAGAGACTCAACGACTTTAAAAAATATAAACAAAGTTTCTCTACTCAAAGGCTTAACGATTTTGGAAAAGTAAACAGAGCTCCTCTAATTAGAGGCTCAATGACTTTTAGAAAGATAAACAAAGCTCCTCTAAACAGAGGCTCAACGACTTTGAAAAATAAATAAAGCTCCTCTAAATAGAGGCTCAATGACTTTTGAAAAATAAATAAAGCTTCTCTAAACAGAGACTCAACAACTTTTGAAAAATAAATAAAGCTCTTCTAAACAGAGGCTCAACGACTTTGAAAAAATAAATAAAGCTCCTCTAAGCAGAGGCTCAATGACTTTGGAAAAGTAAACAAAGCTCTTCTAATTAGAGGCTCAATGACTTGGAAAAATAAACAAAGCTCTTCTAAGCAGAGGCTCCACAACTTTAGAAAAATAAACAAAGCTCCTCTAAGCAAAGGCTCAACGACCTGAAAAAATAAACAAAGCTCCTCTAAGTAGAGGCTCCATAACTTTTAAACAATAAATTGCTCCTAAAGGCACCATAATTTTTGAAAAATAAATTGCTCATTGACAATCATGTCCAAAGGAGTTATAGGTCAGATCTGATGAAATTTGTAATGAGAACTCAAAGATTCACAATTTGAGTTCAAAATTCAAAGGTTTAGATTCAAAAGAACCTTTCAACTTCATAAAAATTCACTAAAATTTGACTCTCAAAATTTCATTTTCACAAGAATTCAAATTTGCAAGATCTTAAGATTCGCATCCATATTCAAAGAGTCTCATTTGAATTTTGGAGATTCACATCCAAAAGTTCAAAACTTCTCATTCAGGTTCAAAGGTTCATGTTTGACAAATTTGGGATTCACATCCTCGTTCAAAGCTTCTTATTCAACAAATTTTAGGTTTCATACTTCAAAGATTCTCATTTAAAACTCAAAGATTCTCATTTGAGTTCGAAGATTCACATTTGATAAATTTTAGGTTTCACACCTTAAAGATTCAAAGATTCTTATTTGATATTCAAATTTTTTTTTTCAAATGATCTTCAAACTTTTACTGATGCAACAACCTGAATTCTTATAATGCCATATTCTTAGCCATAATCCAAATGCTTATTGGCTTATGCAAATGCATATCCAAACTGAAGTTTCAAACAATCTCAAAACGACAATGCAAACATAATGCATGGAATGTGGATGTCAATGTCATGAAATTCTAATCAAAATGTGGTAATATGATCCTTAAGACTCCACCATCTCTCATCTTTTTTTTTTCAACTCTAGCTTCTTAGCACTCTAAAACAAGTTTCGTTAATTAATCCTTGTCATTTTTGTCACTTAATCATCATTCATAGGCCTCTCAACACTAACAATTCTTAGACAAGTTCTGTCCATTACCCCATATAATTTAATCATGACTCACAAGCTCTTCAGTACTAGCAATTTTAGCATAAATTTCATCCCTTAACCCATACTATTCTCACCATTTGACAATAACTCATAAGCTATGTCAGCCAATCCATCACCATATACATTTTTGGATCACATCATCTTTTTAAATTTTTGCCCTTTATTCATTTTGTTAAGCAATTCATCCCTATGTTCATCATTTGGCCATCCCATGTGTCATTTTTTCAAGTTTCTGTCATCTTTTCATCATTTTTACCTTATCATCTTGGATTTCTTTCAAAAGAATGCAAGAACCTTTTAAGCACATATTCATTCATTCATTATCATTTCAATTCTGGACAAACACAATGCAATCATATATTTCTTTAATTCATTCTAGGGATGTGAGAATAAAATAGCACAAGGTGCATTGGGAGAAAAGCAATCAATAAGGAGTAAGTCTTAGTACAAAAGCAAATGGGGGAAAGAAATAAGTTAGATGTATGTCATTAGGATGAGTGGTATATCCAAACAATGAATAGTCAAACAATTTTGAACATTAATTCATGATTCTTTTTCAAAAACTCATTCCATTTACTGTCGAAATCATTTTGAGCTTATTAAACTTTGCCTCAGCTTTTTAGATGCCTTGATCTTCTATATATTTGAACTATTTATCCAACTTTCAGCTCAGAGATTTGTCTACCCAAATTACCTTTTTAAGTTTTTTAATTTGAGTCTTTCTTTTTCTCCTTTCATCTTTTTACATTTTTTTTTCATTTTTTTTATTTGTTTTCATTTTTTTCATTCTTTCACCCATTATAGATATCTTTTCCACATCAATTTCTAGAGTAACGAAGCATAATTCTATCGTTCTATCACAAGCATATCTTAGCCTAACATATGATCATTTAATTTAAGCATTCACATTTGATCCACATAGACTTTTAAAGGTTATAATGTAGGCCACTGTAAGAAGTGGATACAATAGGCTCAAAATATATGTTTAAAGGGTTTAAAACCAAAGGATCATTTTTCATCTGATGTAACTTGGCATTTTGCCCCATTCCATATCATTCCACTATTTTTTTTTTCATCTCATTCTTCACAAAATGACTCTCATTACTTTGCCCCAACTTGTTATGGCATTTATTTTTTCTCTTTTTTTTTAGACCTTTTGTGATCTTTGGGCTCTTTTTTTTTTTTTTTCAAAAATTGCCTTCAAGTGTGGAGGATGATCATTGGGTAGAATTTTTTTAAAAAAAAAAAAATCATAAAAGGTTCAAAAGGGTAACAATGAATGGGTTTTCTAAAAGAAATATGGCCATTTTTCATCTCAAATGTGAATGCTTTCTTTGAACATAATCTATTGAATAAAAATAAGGTCATGAATCTTTATAAGAAACTGCACTTCTTCGAGTCATATTAACTTTCCATCTATGATTAGCTAGCTTCTTTTGCTTAAATAATTTCTTTAAAATAATGTAAATGAGTTCTCAAAATTAAATTTTAGAATTATTGTTGTCATTATCTAAACATTCATCATTTGGAATTTAAAAATGGGAATGAAAAGTTATGAAAAGTAACAAAGCATGAAACAGTGGTTGAATGAAAGAGAAAATGTAATGAAATGCATTATCCTTGCCTTTTATTAAAATGATACCAAATGAAATCCTACTACCTAAAAAAAATCCTACTACCTAAAAGAAATCCTAACATTACTCTAAAAGAAATCTTAAAATGATAAAAAACTTCCAATCAACCTTATCTTTATTTTCTAGAATTGTGCGCTTGTGCAAGCTGGTGAAGGATCTTTATTGACATCTTGCCCCTTGATTCATTGTAACTTTTCAGGCCTTTTTTGATCAACGTGCTCTTGATTTTCATTCAAAGCATTGACATTATGTTAAGTAATGGATTGCCATTAACATTGGGTTGTTGCTCCTCATTGATCAAAACTTATCATTCTATCTTTGATTAACTGTTGCACATTATACTTTAGAGCAGTGCAATTTTCAATGAAATGGCCAATAATTCTATAATGGTAGTCACAGTGAGCTATAGGATCATATCATTTAGGATAGGGTGGCTTGAACGGCTCCTCATGACTGGAGGCAATCAAGTGGCTGTTATAGAGCTCTCGATATAACTCCATATAAGTCATGGGGATTGGATCGAATACGAGTTTTTCTCAAGTAATTCGTTGCTCTCGTAAACCACTTGTTGGGTTAGCAAGATGAGCTTAGGGCCTTATGAGAGGTTGAATAGTAAAGCTATATGTGGGGAGCGTGGGGGTTATAAATAGGTTAGTATGTGGATGAGTAAGATGATTGGGGTATGGGCTGGTATGGGTAGGATGAGGTATTGTTCACAGTAGGGTAGTATGGGGAATAACCTTTTGGATAGGGTTAGTACCCTTTGAACTGTCTATCAAAGCTTATAACTTGAGCTTCAGTCTCTTTCTTCTCGGGTGCCTTCTTGGTTTCTCCTCCTTTCAGCTTACCATTTTTAATGGCATTCTCAATGATTTTACCTGAGATTACCATGTCAACAAAATTCTTTATGGCATTCCCTATCATCTTTTCATAATAAGAGGATTTCAAAGTGCTGACAAACAATACAGTGGTCTTCTTTTCAATCAAAAGAGGTTGCACTT
Organism: Durio zibethinus; assembly: GCF_002303985.1. The sequence continues at coordinate 20,688,189 of NW_019167893.1, forward strand.
GAGTAGCCATGTCTCTCCACCTCTGGCATATTTTTTAAATGATTCAGTCACCTTCTTTTCCATATTTTACAAGGAAAGATGATCAGAAGCTAAGTCTATGATATACTGGTATTGACTAATAAAGTCATGAGCCATATCACTTCAAGAACAAATACGATGGTATGTCCAGGTGGACATACTACCTAGCAGTAGAGCCAATGAGGTTGTCTTGAAAGATGTGCATCAAAAGCTTTTCATTATTGGTATGGGTAACCATTTTTTGATAGTACATAATAATGTAAGTCTTCGGACACTTTGTACCATCATATTTCTTGAACTCTGAGATTTTAAACTTTGAAGGAATAACCACATCTAAGACTAAACAGAGTCTAGCAGCATCGATAGAACCATAAAAACCCATTCCTTCCACTGCTCGTAACCTTTGTTCAAGCATACTAATTTTTGAATTTTTTTGATATTCCACCACCTTTGCTTTTTCGTTCTCCTTCTATTCCAAGTCATTTAGATTAAGAACTTGGATCGGTTCTACTACCTTTTCAGTAAAGATAAGATTTACATAGCTATGGTAATGCCCTAGGTTTGAAACTGATGGCATTTCAGGGTATACAGGATATGTGAACTGCTGTGGTGGTATATCCTGTGTGGACTGGGCTTGTTGTGGACCAAAACCTAGAGGATATAAAGGGTCAGCCATTTCTTGTGATGGGGAGCCTTGTTAGCTTGTATTTTCTTCTATTTTTTTTTCCTTGTTTAGCTTATTGAGAGTATCCAGAATCTTGCTCAACTCATTTTCAATCTTTTCCTGTGCTTTTTCAAGTTTTTCAAATCGATGAGAGTTTTTTTGCTCCATTGTGTTCTAATTTCAAAGTATATCTATCATTAGATAGGAAGGGCTCTATCTTAGGTCGACCTCTTAAGTGTACACTATATGTGATTCAAGGCTAAAGTCTAGAGGTTCTCAAATTACTCCTTACATCATTGTCTGTCACAGACTAGTAAGGCACTCCAATCCTCACCTATTATAGGCTACAAGTGAAAAAGGTTTAATTTGAGTGAGAGTATTTTGTTAGCCACTGCGGAGGTATTAAACCTCATGAAAGCAATAAATACTTTACTCTCTCCTAGAGGGACGGAGCTCGGGTATAGAGCTCATGTTATGCATATGCATATGAATGACATAATTAATAAAGTAAATAAACATGAATGAATAAAAAAATCTATACAAAAAGGTTCAATTTTATTAGGCTTTTGGATAACACAAATTTATTTGCTGGCCTGACTCTTAGACGTCCCCAGTAGAGTTGCCAAACTATCATAACGTCTAGATAGGAGTCATCGCTATACATTGACTTGAAGGAGTCGCCACCAATTTTTTTTATCTAGGTGCGATTAGCCACCTAAGGAATCTGTCCTTTTAAGGAATACCTAAGTCTAAGGGTCCCTAAAAGAATATGTTTAGGTCTACTAACCAGAACAGGGTTCGAGAGTACAATTACGTGTAAAGAAGGTTATAGCACCCTCACAACGCCCATTGAAAGATGTTACCAGCTTAATTTTGTGTTATTTAATAAGCCTTAAAAATTTACCAAATAATTAATTATTGAAAATTATTCTCAATTGACTCTAATACTTTTAGCAAAAAATTAAAAAAATTCCATTACCTCAAGAGTATGTAAGGAAACTATTGTTTCACTTGCAGAGGCTCTATCGTCGAATTATTTAACATTAAAGAAAATTCAAGAAACAAAAAGGAAAAGAAATAAAATGAAAAAAAATGATTCAGCTTTAGATATAAATATTTTTTTCTTCAAAAACTCATTGTTTTTGTACAAAAAAATTGATACTTTCAATTTTTCTTCAAAAATATTTTGTAGAAAACTTATTTTAAAAAAAAAATTGATACTTTCAATTTTTTCTCAAAAAATTTTTTTTGAAATATTTTTCTTTATTCATTTATCCTTTTTATTCAAAAAGAAATTGGTAAATAATTAACAAAATGGAAAAAATGGAAAAAAAAAAAAAGAAGAAAACCTTAAAACAATTTGCGGCTCGGCTTTGAAAAATTACCACAACTCGGCTTCACACCCAAGAAATGACTCGGCTTGGAGCTCAAATGGTATGAGCTAGACTGGGACAGAGGATCAGGCCGAGCAACCGGGTTGGATCGTCCAGTATTTCATGCAGGGATCCTTGAAACGGGTCGAATATAACCCATTTTCTTTAGCTAAAACAATATCATTTTTATCAAAGTTATAAAAGCCCTTTTCACACTTTCTTCTCATTTTACGAGTGCTCTCTCTCTCTCTCTAGAATTTCTAATTGGTCTATCTCTCTCCAAGAAAGGGCGAAGTTGGTTGGAAACTCCACAAGTTTCCAGATTTCGGAGAATGCCATTGTCGTTGCAGTCTCCGGTCACCATCGACCATCGAGTCGGTGACCGTTCGAGCCTAAATTTTGCCCAAAAAATTGATTTGGCCTCCTCTTTCACATGGTATGATTAATTTCTTCAAAAACTCACTGGATTGGCATGGATTCGAGATCAACATCACGGTTTTTTCTCCTGTTTTCCACTGCCCCAACGACCGTTATTTTGAGGTATGTTCTTAAACTCGATCTTGGCTATCTTTTCACTGAATTTGGAGGCTTAAAATCGCCTGAAGAAAGCTCGAGACCCCTGGAAAAGAAACTAAATTGAAACCCAGAGAAAAAATGTTTCTTTATTTTTGGTTCTCTTTTGGCTTCTAACTTTGATTTTTTTTTTTTTTTTGGCTTTGTGTTTATAGGGTTTGTTGACAGTGGATGATTGGTGGAGAGTTGATGATGGTGGTAGACTGGGGTTTGGGCATAACTTGATTGGTCTCAATCGGGACAGTAGAAGGGACCTTGAATTTTGCTTTGTTTTTGGATTTGATTATGGATCCTTGATTGAGGCCGAGTTTTTGATTGGGTTTGTTTCTTGAGGATTGGATTTATGTTTTGTGTGCAGGGTTCATGGCTTCAACCAGTGTCTGTTTGATTGAGCTTATGGTAAGCATGGGTTATGATTGACAATGGGATGGTGATGGAATTGAATTTGGGGCTGTGGTTAAGTGGTTTCAATTGAGGTAGGGGTGGTGATGGGTTCGGTTTGGTAATGGGATGGTAATGAGGGCAGCAAGATGATATGGTGGAGTTCTGGTAGAGATGGCTAGATGGCCGTGGGATGGTGGGCGATGGTTGTGGAATACTCTGGCCTTTATGGATTATCGATTTCAATCGAGGCAGTGGACTATGGTGTTGAATTTTGGAGTTAAAGGTACTGGTGGTAAAAAAAAAAAAAGGTTAAGCCATTGTCTGTAGACGGGGGCTAACTGGTTTTTCTTTGGTTGTTCCTATGTGTTTCTGACCTCTTTGTTTCATGTGTTTCTGACCTCTCTGTTCCCCTTTGCTTTTGTGTTTGTGTGATCTCTCTTTTTCTTCTTTATTTTTCTTTCCTTCTCTCTACCCGAAGAACACAACCCAAAATCTAGTTGAATTTTCACCGGTAAATAATGTTGAAAGCTTCAAAGTTGATTGAAAAATTCGTCGAAAAATTCAAGGTTCGTCAAAAAATTTCGTCAAAGTTTAGAAATCTTTTAGAAAAAAACTTCAAAAATTCTAAAAAAATTCTCTCAGATTCCTAAAGATGTATTTAACGCACCAAAATTTTTTTAGCTTCTGTTTTCTCTTAATGTGTTTTTTTTCGTGTTCCTTTGGATTCTGTTTCAACACCCATTTAAAGGGATTGATCAAAAGAGTTTCTGATCAATCTCAATTTTCTCTAGGATTTGAATTTAATCTTTGAATTCAATCTTAACTCTTTCAATCTCTTGATTTACGATCAAACTCTCTTCTAGAATCAAAAATTATAATTAAAACAGAATTCAGATCGGATAAACCAACCAAAAAAAAATAATAGATAAATATACATTGATAGATAAATATAAAAAAAATATTAATAGATAAATAAAAATAAAAATAATAGATAAATATAAAAAATATACATTAATAGATAAATAATAAAAAAATATATTAATAAACAATAAAAATGTATATATATTAATAGATAAATAAAAAAATTAATAAATAAATAATAATAATAATATATATTTATAAATAAATAAAAATACAAATAGGCTTACCTATTTGAATCAGGTTCAATTGATATGGGTTTATATCAAATTAGATGTCTACAGTTGGATTTGAAGAATATACCAATACATTGCTCAAGTGTCAAAGAAAAAGTTGATGGAAAGTCATGGTATCATAACATTATGCAATTTATCAAAGGTTAGCGATACCCGAAGCATACAATAGAAAATGATAAAAGGACTACAGAAGATTAGCTATAGGTTTCTTTCTTGATGGAGAAGTCTTTTATAAAAAGAGTAGAGATCAAGTGCTCTTAAGATATATGAGTGCAGCTAAGGCAAAAAAGATTATTGAAGAAGTACATGATGGAATCTATTAGGCACATGTAAATGGTCATATGATGGCTAGACAAATCATGAAAGCTGGCTATTATTGGTTGACAATGAAGGGTAACTATATTGATTATGCTAGAAGATGCCATAAGTGTCAAATTTATGCTAACAAAATTCACTCTCCACCATCAGTATTGCACATTTTGGCTCCTCCATGGCCAATCTTTATGTGGGGCATGGATGTCAATGATCTCATCATTGTAAAAGCTTTGAATGGAGATAGATTCATCTATGTGATGATTGATTTCTTCACGAAGTGGGTAGAAGCTGCATCATATGCTAGTGTGACTTGATCAGTTGTATACAAATTCATAAAAAAAAAGAGATAATATGCATATATGGGCTTTCAGAGATGATTATTTTTTATAATGTCAAAAATTTGAATAGTAAAATGATGAATGAAGTGTGCACTCAATTCAAGATCCATTATTGTAATTTTGCACCATATCGTCTAAAAATAAATAGGACAATAGAAGCTACAAATAAAAATATCAAAAGAATCTTTGTGAAAATGACTGATACTAATAAAGATTGACATAAGAAGTTACCTTTTGTCTTGCATGCTTATATAACATTAGTCTAAATATCTACGGGGGTCACCCTTTTCCTTTGGTTTATGGAATGGAAGCTGTGCTGTCAGTCGAAGTAAAAATTACTTCATTGAGAGTTTTGATGGAAGTAGAGCTAGAGGAAGCAAAAAGGGTTCAAAATCACTGTGAATTGTTGAACCTCATTGAAAAGAAAAGATTTACAGTACTATGCCATGGTCAGTTATATCAGAGAAGGATAATGAGAGCACATGATAAGAAAATATACCTTCGTTGCTTTAAAAAAAGAGAATTAGTGCTAAAAAACATCTTTTCAAATCAACATGATAATCGAAAAAAATGGACACCAAATTGGGAGGGCCTGTATGTGGTGAAAAATGCCTTTTTCGGTGGGGCATTGATTTTGATAAAAATAGATGGAAGTGATTTACTTACTATGATAAATTCATATGCTATAAAGAAATATTTTACTTAGAAAAAGAAAAAAAAAGAAAAAAGTTAAAAAAATGACATATCCAAGTTGAAAACCTACAAAAGATGGCTTAAACGTGAAAGAGAAGCATCATCAAGAGAAAGCCTTACAACATAATGGCAAGTGAGTTTGACGAGCTCTAAAGAATCAAGAAAGTCCTCTGATTCGATTTTAAAAAAAGAATCTAAGAATATTTTGTTCATGATTATCTGTTAATCATTACTTGGATACCTTTATTTCTATCCGAACACTTTTGTTATTATGTACTTATTATCATTTTAATGAAATATGTTCTCTTTCCTTTAGAAATAACACCTATCCATTCTTTTATTTCATTCGATATCTTTGTTCACCTAACAAATGAATAGGAAAAATATGTGATTGTATTTTGTTTGTCTTGAAATTAAAATGACGAAAAAACAAACATGGAAGATCTCGGTATTACTTTTTAAAAGTTGACATAGACAGATGAAAAAGGATAAGAAAAGCATGTTGTAGATTTTAAAAAGGAAAAATATTGTTACAGAAGAATACAATGGTCAGACGATAAGAATAGATTGGTCATATGGCAATTGTTGGGAGTTTTGATAAAAGAAGCAAAAAGCAAGAAATTTCAAGAGCTTTTTTTACCATAATTAGAAATGAATAATTTTGATTGCATTATATGCATTGTACCTAGAGGATTCAATACCTCATCCATGAACGATTATAACAAGGACAATGATCTTTCATTCCTTGATAAAAATAAAATTTTGGTCTTCGGGTAAAGATACCAATCAAACAAGAGATTTCAAAAGAAAAAGGTTTGCTTATTTAAGGATGAAAAATTAGTTTTGAGAAAGATGAAATTTATAAAGTTGTTGAGCCTCTACTTAGAGGAGGTTTTTTCAAGATGAAATTTTTAAAGTTATTAAGTCTCTACCTAGAGGAGATTTTTTTAAGATTAATTTTTAAAAGTTGTTGAGCCTTTGCTTAGAGAAGCTTATTTATATTTTCAAAAGCCTTCAAACCTCTGTTTAGAGGAGCCTTTTTCCAAGATGAAATCTTTAAAGTTGTTAAATCTTTGCTTAAAGGAGCTTTTTTCAAGATAAATTTTTAAAGTTGTTGATTCTCTGCTTAGAGGAGCCCATTTATATTTTCAAAAGTCGTTGAGCCTCTGCTTAGAAGACTCTTTTTCCAAGATAAATTCTTTAAAGTTGTTGAGCTTCTACTTAGAGGAGCTTTTCCAAGATGAAAATTTTAAAGTTGTTAAACCTATGCTTAAAGGAGCCAATTTATATTTTCAAAAGTCGTTGGGCCTTTCCTTAGAAGAGTCCATTTATATTTTCAAAAATCATTATGCTTAAAAGAGTCATTTTAAATTTTCAAAAGTCATCAAACGTCTGTTGAAAAGAGCTTTTTAAATTTTTTTTAAAAAAAAGTATTTTGTGCTCAATGTTTCTTTTTTTTTTTTTGAATAAAATGGTTGTTTGTTTGTCTCTACTTTATTCATGATTCTCAGAAATAAGTAAAGCGAGGCAGCTGTAAATATCATTTTATTTATTATTATTTTTTATATTTTCATATTTTTTCTAGCACTTTTTTATTGATCGTCAACGGCTCTGATAGTCGCTTGCAGCTGTACTACCAGTAGCTTTGATAGCCATTGACAGTTGATCTAATAGCTGACGGTTGCCCTAGTCTTAGGTAACCAAAATGTTAGATTTTTTAAGATTTTGATCTTTTTTTTTTGCTCTATAAATAAAGCCATGAAGACCCCTGCAACAGAAAAAAACTAGAAACCCTATAAAAAAAATCAGAAGCCTTGCAAAAAAAACTTTTTGTAAAAAAAACACCCTGTCAGTTTTTTTTTTAAAATCATCAAATCAAGCAAGCACAAACGAAGGAACCACATCCCCTGATTACAGGTAGACTCAATGCCAGCACAATAAAAAAAATAAAAAAACCAGTAAAACAAAAAAAGGGCAATTTTGGCATAAACTTTTAGCCCCGATCTAGATCATTTACAAAGTTTTTTTGCAAAAAAAGAGGTCAGATTCGGACTCAAAAAGCTGTAAGGATTTTTGTAGTGAAATTTTAGGGTTTTTTAATCTTCGATGATGACAACCGATGACAGGTAGCGGAGACGACGGTGACAAGATGACGATCGACCGATACCCTACCTTTTGTCTAAGAAAAAAGAAATGAGAGAGTTTTTTTTTTTTTTTTTTTCAGACAATGGAGAAATAAAGTGAAAACATTTTTTTGGGCTTTTTATAGAACTACCTAAAGCCAAAACGATGTTGTTTGAGGAAGGACCAAAATGACGTCATTTTCAAATTTGAGGATCCGTGTGTGATCCATTGACTGGACTCGAGGTCCTCGCATCCGACTCAGAGACCTTTTTCTCCATTGGCTTGGACCAGTTTAGTTGAATCGGTGATTGAACTGTTAGAAACCTGATCTGAATTACTGAATGGCTAAACCAACCAAAACTAGACTAGACTGCTGAACTAGTATTAGATCCATTGATCGAACCGTTGACTGATTCAGTTTAGGTAAAAAAAATTTTTAATTTTTTTTATTATTTTCAATTTTATTATTAGTATTTATACATGTTAAAATGCTTAAATTTGCTAAAATAAAATTTTGTTGTTTTAATAATAATTAATAAAAAATAAATAATGAAATACATAATTAAAATTTTTGATAATTTTGTTAAAATTTGGAATAAACCTTATAAAATAATTGATAAAACAATTATTACTAAATAAAAATAATAAAAATGTAAAAAATTTTTTTATCCGACAATAAGATTTAAAGGTACTCCGAATAGTGATACCTATGGAATTTCTAAATGAAAAGACTTTTTTGGAATACTACCAATGTATTGGATAGTTATAAAAAGTTTCTAATGCAATACAAATTTTTCTTTTTTTTTGTGGCTAAAATAGTAAATAAAAATGAAATAATTTGTTATAAATAAAATAAAGAATGAGGAAAAAGAAAATATTATCAGATGATGAGATTCTTAAAGTATTTCGAGTAGTGATGCTTTACAAAATCCTTAGGTAGGAAGATTTTTTTAAATATTACCAATGTATTAGGATATTTCTAAAAATTTTCAATATGATAAATATTTTTCTTTTCTTCAAATATTTAAATAAAAAATAAATAAAATAATAAAATAATAAAATAAAATGTGCACATCAGCATTTTAGCATTTTGCATTGCGTGTACAACATAGTTTTTATGAAAAATAAATCCGAGCCTTCGAGCATGAAATTCTAAGGTATTTCGAGAAGTGATACTTAAAAAATCTCTAGGTGAGAAAAAATTCTTTTAATGTTACCAATGTACTAGAATATTTTAAGAATTATTTCAATAAAAATGTTTTAATTTATTTTTCTTGAATGAAAATGTAACAATAAATAATAAAAAATATTAAAAAAAAGATAAAAACCAAAATTTCAACAAACAAAGGAATTAAAGAAATTATTTTTCAAATACAAAAAATAAGACTATTTTTCTTAAAATCAACAGATAACACGTAATTAATTAGTATCATTTTAAACGGGTGCTGTGAAAGTACTAATCATTTCTTATGCGCAATCGATTGATGGACTCAGATTGTTTCGTAGACCATAAAATTATATTTTTAATAAATTTTAATTAATTTTAATATTTATTAAAAAGTTAGGTTTTAATAGATGGCTAATCGTATATAATCAAAAAATATTGGTGACGACTTTCGTTTTTCATTTTCTTTTTTTCAAATTTGTCGGACAAATACAAAACCATTACGACATGCCATAATAATATGCCATACACATCATTGCGCATCAAATATGTAATTTAAATTCAGTTACATTTTATCATAATTATCATTGAAAAAAGATTTCGTTGACAAGAAATAATAGGACTAAATCTTACATTAAATTTCTCTTTTTATGTTGAAACTCAAGTCAAACGATCTGAAAATGATTATAGATATGCCCACTTGCTCAGCACTACACCGGATACCCCCCTCGATCATAGCTGAAATGGTCGATTCAAAATCAATTCAGGGAAACATACTCATCGCCTTTTCTTTCCTTCTTCTTGGGTTTCTCAGAGCTGATTCATTGTTTGCAGTGATTAATTGACCCCTCAAACATTCTTTCCCTCGCATTGCTTGCCTGCCATTTTCATCAAAGTTTTTCAATGATGTATAGTTTGGCAGAAGAATTGAACTGCTATGCCTATGCATAAAGAAGGATCAAACCTGTTTTTGCCGATTTGTGAAGCCAGCAACGAGAGCAAGGAGCGACGCTTGAACGGTAGACCCTGCCAATATTCCAATCCAAAGCCCTTTCCCTCTCAAATTTAGAGCAAAACACAAAACAGCAGCTACTGGAATTCCTACAAGGTAATATGCCCCAAGATTCACATAGGCTCCAATGTGCTGCCACCCAGTTCCTCTGGCAACCCCTAATTGACACAAAAACCAAGAATTATATGCCTAATTTCACCCCTTAAAGCTAAGCTCCATTGATCTGATTCACAAAGAATTAATAAAAAAAAAAGCACATAGTTTCTTTCAAGCAGAGAACTGACCAGAAAGTACTGCTTGTAGGCTGTCTATCAAGACTGAAATGCAAAGTAGTGGAACCATTTTTCCAACATAATTGACAACTTGCATTTCATTGCTAAATAAGTATCCAAAAACATTGCGGCAACAAAAGAGAATGATTGCCACCATGATTGGCTCAATAGCTGCAATTACCATTGCAACAATTACAGATAGTCGAGCCGCTTGTGGATTTCCAGCTCCTAATTCATTTGAAACCCGAGTGCTGCAAAGTAGCAAAGGCGTGTATTCAATTAAACTCATAAAACCACGCATTTTAGAGGGGAAGAAAACGTATGTTTCTAATATATATTGAAAAATTTTATGGAAGGAAAAGTTATGGATTTAACCTTGCAGCAGCACTGATTCCATATGGTACGAAGAAGTGTAATGAAGTAATTGTAAGGCTTCTCATTGCGAAAGTCAAGATATCATTAGTAGAATTCTTGTTTGAAAAAACATATATAGAAAAAGCTGAAATGAAGTTTCCTATTTTAAAATAAAAATTACTCACTTAGAAGCTTACCATATTGTCAGAACTGATGTCTCAAGCATTGAATTCGGTAAAAGTCCTGATAGCAGTATAAGTAGCTCAAATGACCACCATTCAAGACTACAATTAACAGAAGGAAAGAGATTAATATTAGAAATTGGAGACAAATCTAAAGCCAAGAATGCTGGAAAAGTATGTATTACCAAACCATTACAGCAGAAGGGAGTCCATAGCTAAAGAAGTCCTTGATGATTAAGAAAATGTCGTCAAAGATTAGAACACGAGATTTATCACATAATGAAGAGTATCTCATGTAAATCCCAAGAAATATCACATTAAACCAGAGAGCTAATCCGGTTGATAAAGCCGCCCCAACAAGTCCTAATTTAGTTTTGTATAGCAGAGTCCAACAAAGAAGTATATGGAGACATAGAGCTGCAAAGGAGCTCAAGAACAAGGGAAGAATGAAGCTCTGACATTGGAAATAGCGAATTAATGACTGAAGAAATGGGTAGGCAAACAATGCAGGTATGAGCCAGATTGCATATCTGCCAGCTACCATTGCAATTTCAGGATCCTGACCCATCAACACTAACAGCTTGTCGATGAATATCCAAAGAAAGCATATTGGAATACAAATTGGAATGAGAGAAACTATTGAACAGTAAGTGTAAGTTCCAAGCTTTTGATATTGTTGTGCTCCATATGCTTGCCCACATAGAGTTTCCAATGCACCTGCCATTCCAAACTATTTGGCACATAAAAATAATGTCACTAATTTCATATTTAGATACTGAGAATAAAGCCTTCTCTAAACAGTGAAACACTCTGAAAATGAAGCTAAAATGTTCATTTCATGATATTAAATGTCATATCATTAAAATTATATATGAAAAATTATCTAGCACACTTTATCAATGGGATCAGATATATCTTATTAGATCTATTAAAACAATTAATAAATTGATATAATAAAAAAGAACATTAGAAAAAAAAGCTTCATCGACTATGTATGACAATAATTTATATATATATATATATATATATACACATATATATATATAAATATTAAATAATAATTTATATATGTGAGTGAAATATTGTGTAGTTTATTGATAAAGTACTGAACTTTTAATTTCAATAATCAAAATTAATTCTGTCAACATTTTTTTTTGTATTAAAATTATTAGAATTGAATTTTAATCACTAAAATTAAAAATTTAACACTTTACCAACAAATAATATGATTATTGATTACATTTTCTGCAATTCTATCAAACAATATATATTTTTTTCATAATTGAACACCAGATTCAAAATGGGGAAAAGGCCTCTATGGCCTATTAGACCGAAAATGAACAAAATGCCTCAAGTATTCAAGAGCCAGTTTATTTATTAGAATTAAAAATTTCGTCTCTAGATTTTAGAAAATTTCCTAAGATTTTATGAATTTGTTTTTAGATGAAAGATATTGCTTACCAAACTCTTTTACCATTAGAGTAGACATCCCCTTTTGTTCAGGGTTTAAAATTCATTTTTATTTGATTTATAGTTCATTTATCTTTTTAGTTTAATAAAAAAAATGTTTTGTCGTGAGAAAATGAATGCTATTAGAATTAGAGTTGGATTCAATACGTAGAGGATAAATTTTAGTATCACAATAATACAAAAATCTGATCAAAGATGAAATTACCATTAATAAAAAACTCCTCTAAGTATTCCTATAAATAACATATAAATCAACAAAGAAGAATAGGTTCTAAAGGGTGGAAAAAGTCAAAAAAGGGCAATCAATAAGCAACTAGAAAATTTTTGGAAGGAAAACAAAATTTTTTTAGAGATTTTTAGTAGGCTTTCATGCAACTGAAGGTTTGACTAGATTGAAAGGTGGTTTAGAAGTCAAATTACCATTTTTTTCTGAAATTTTTGGGAAATTTTGAAAAGTTTTAGAATTTGGTTGAAGATTTCGATGAAAAATTCAGGTTTTTTCGATAGAAATCCCAATTTTCGGTGGAAATCCTAGCTTCCGGTGTGGAAATTCTAGAACTTGACAATCAAACCCAGATTTTGATAGAACTTTTGATAAAACTTTTCACATTTCAATGCTATTTTCTAGAATCCGGTGAAGTTTCAACTAAAATTCATATCTTTTTAGAGAAAGAAAGAGGAAAAAAGGAAGAGAGAGAAAAGGTTGGGAAAAATCTAAAAATAAAAAATAAAAAATTGGGTTTTTATAGTATTAGGAAATGATGCTAGTTTTTAATTTTGAAATTCTTCAAGATCCACATGTTGATTTGAGAAGATACGCGCAACAACCCAGTTTGTAATGCATTCGACCTAGATTTCTTAAGCTCTAGCTGACTCTTCAATCGAGCCGAGCACCAACTGAGCCAGTCCAGCCTTTTGTTTATTCCTCCAATTGAGCCTTCTAGTTGCTAAAATTGAGTCGATTTCTTTTTATTTGGTATTTTATTTATTTATTTAGTTTTCTTTACATGATTAAATTTTTAAGAAAGCTATAAAAATTATAAAATATAAAAATATAAAAATACATAAACAAGTTTAATCAAATTTTGAGAATGAATTAAAAATTATCTAATGATGAGATTCTCAAAATTTTCAAATGATAAATTTCCTAAGAAATCTCTAGGTGAGAAATTCTTTAAATTTGACCCAAATGGTAGATTAATTTAGATGAAATTTGAATTAAAGAAATTGTATTCTTTTCCAAATTAAAAATAAAAATTAATAAAAGTTTTTGTGAAAACATTTGATAATTTTTTAAGAAAAATAACAAATGATTGAATTTCTATGAGATTTTTAGGTGAAGTTTTTTTTTTTTTTTTTTTTAAATTAGGCCCAAATGGTGAAAAATTTAGAAATGAAACCTGTAAAATAAAAAATAAATTTCGAGAATGAAATTCTTAGTAACCACAAATGGATTATTGTCTAAGATATTTCTAGGTGAGAAAATATTTCTATTTTTGGCCTAAATGGTGGAAGGATTCGATATATTTTCAATAAAACAAAAATTTAACAAAAAAATAAATGATTAAGTTTTTCAACGATGGAGTCTCTTCAAGAAAACAAATGTAATTCTTGAATACTTTTGAGGTAAGGAAGTATTTTTCAAAATTCTATTAGATTAATAGAAAAATCTTAGAAGTCATTTCCAATATTTAAATATTAAAATAAAGACCATTAAAACCAAGATGATTGCTAGGATAATTTAAAATTAAATGGTACCATCTAAGGATGGGCATTGTGGAGGTGCTATAACCTTACCCACATGTAATCAAACTCTCAAAACTAGTTCTGTTTAGAAGGTTAGAGCTTATTTTCTAGGGAGCCTTAGTCAAGCTTAGGAGCTCCATAAAAGGATAGATTTAGTAGGTGGCCCATCACACACAAATAAAAGATTAGTGGTGACTTTTCTTATTATGTCTAGCTATAGGTATACAGATTTATATGTTATGATAGTTTGGTGACTTCACTGGGAGTCAGGCCATTAATTAATTTAAACTATCCTAATTTTTGGTTTGCTTGGTCTTAAATTACTGATCATTATTTGTTTGTATTTATTTATTTAACTTGGCTTGTGAACATGGCGAATAATGATATATGTATTCTTTTGCACACACTATCACATGTATATGCATCATAAGAGCTTTTTACTTAGGCTCTATCCTTTTTAAGGAGAGTAAGTATCTACACTCTAATGAGATGATAATCTCCGTAATGGCTAGCCAAATATTTTTACTTAAATTGAATATTTCCATTTGTAGCCTATGATGGGTGATGATTAGAGTGTTTTACTAGTCTGTGATGGACAATGACATGAGAACAATTTAGGAACCTCTAGATTTAACCCAAATCACATGTAGTAAAACATAATAAGCTAACCTTAGTTTAAAGTCATATCTACCCATCATTAGAATGTAAACCTAGTTAGGACATATGAGTGGACTTTTTGAGTTTCATTCATATCACCTTTATGAATAATGTTATTTGATCCTTATTGACTAAGTTGTTGTATGTTGTGTGTTGTATTCTTATTCTAGCATCACTAACATATGTATTCATCCATGCATCATGATGTTACACGTCAATACATGCATTCATATAAGGTTCAAGGATAGCTTGACTGCCTAAGAATCTTGCTCAAACAACCTATCATCAATATAATACTAGAGCCTGAGCCAGACAGATGGAACAAAAAATATAAATTGTCTGAAAAAAATAGAGAAGGTTCAAGAAAAACTTGAGAGGGAATTGAGTAAAATTTTAAAAGCCCTAAATAAGTTGAACAAAGGGAAAGTTGTAATAGGAAATGCTAGCCATAGAGCCATCCATCACAAGATGTGGTTGACCCTCTATACCCTCATGGTTATGGGCATATCAAGCCCAATCCATACAAGATGCATCACTATAGTAGTTCACATACCCTAGAATGCCATCGGCTTCAAATCCAAAGCATTACCAGAGTTATGTAAATCCTATCTCTACTGAAAATGCAGTAAAGCTAATCCAAATCCCTAATTTGGATTATCTAAAAGAAAAAAAATTAAAAACAAAAAAGATCGAGTTGCTAGGGGACTCAATAGCTAGCAAAAAAATGAATATGCTTGAAGAAAGGTTACGAGTAGGGGAGGAAATTAGTTTTTATGGTTCAGTGAATGTTGCTAGGCTCTTTTTAGTCTCAAATTTCATTATTTATATAAAGTTCAAAGTACTGAAGTTTAAAAAATATGATGGTACAAAGTGTTTAATGACTTACATTACCATGTATAGTAAAAAAAATCATTGCTTATGCTAAAAATAAAATGCTGCTAATGCATGCATTTCAAGACACTCTTACTGATTCTATGGCGAGATAGTATGTTCAGCTAGATCGGTACCGTATTCACTTATGGTATGAGCTAGCTTATGACTTTATCAGTCAATATGACACATAATAAATCTAGCTTTAATCACCTTTCTTTGTAGAATATGAAAAAAAAAAAGTAACTGAGTCATTTAAGTAGTATGCCCAAATGTGAATGGATATAGTTGGTTAAGTTCAGCCACATTTGATTGAGAAAAAAACCACCGTCCTGTTTGTTAGTACCCTTAAAGCTCCTTACTATGAGAAAATGATAGAGAATGCAATAAAAAACTCTGCTGATATGGTAATTTTATGAGAAATTATTGAAAATACTATCAAAAGTGACAAGTTTAAGGAATGTAAGACCACTAGTACAAAAAAAGAGGGATGTCTAGAAAAAAAATCAAAGCCTAAGCTATGAATTTCAATAGGTAACAATTTAGAAGTTGTGCTTCATATTCACCACCTGTTCATCTTACGTACTATCCATAGTTAATGGTATTATGCAGGTCTTTTACCAACTTGTTTTATAACCAAATTATTCACCAACCTATCAACAAACCTTTAAAATACCTATATATAGGTCTAGTCATATCACTACATTAGCTTCCAAGCCTAACAACCAAGCAAGTGATTTAAGGAGTCTCAAAATAACTAAAAAAAAGCCCACATTGATCCTATCCCCATGACTTACACTGAGATATTTCTAAAATTGATCAAGAATGACTTAGTATCTTCAGTTATTCTAGAACCATTGAAGCTTCCGTATCCTAAATGGTATGATGCTAATGCCATATGTGATGACCATAATGGGAACGTGGGTCATTCTATTAAAACTTGCTCTGCCTTCAAACACGAGGTACAAAGTTTGATCCAAAAAGGCTTGTGAACTTTGACAAATTAAAAGGACCAAATGTCAATAAAAAACCTTTCGCTTGATCATATAGGGTTATAATTTTAGAAAAGACAAGGATGATAAGGCTAGTTGGATGTTGCTTATCATTTTGGGATTTCTTTCAGAGTAATGTTGGGATATTTTTTATGTAATAAGATTTCATTTTTTATCATTTTAATATAAGGTAAGTTAATGAATTTCATTATATTTTCTCTTTCATTCCAACCACTATTCCATGCTTAGTTTTTTTCCCATGTCTTTTTATTCCCATTCTTAAATTCTAAATAATGAATGTTTAGACGATGATAAACAATAATTATAGGATTTAATTTTGAGAACCCATTCATATTGATTTATGGAAAATATTTAAGCAAAAGAACAATCTATGAATAGATATGTCTTTTACAATGGTCTATGAGTTTATCTTTGTTCAATAGATGATTTTCAAAAAAAGTAATCACGTATGAGAAGAAAATGACCATCTTTCTTTTACCATTCATAAAACTATCCATTGCTATCTTTTTTATGCCTACTATAATTTTTTTTTCTAAAAAATCGTAACCAAAGATCACCTTTCATACTGAAGGATAAATTTTGAAAAAAACCTACTTGAAAATGAAAAGAGACAAAATATCACAAAAGATCTTAAAGATAAAGAGTAAAAGAGAAAAAAAAAAGTGAAGGTCACAAATGATTTAGAGCAAAGTAATGAGAATCCTTTTGTGAGGAATAAGATGAATAAAAAAGAAAAAAGTAGTGAAATGATGTGGAATGGAGCAAAGTGCCAAGTTGCATCACATTATGAGAAATGATCCTTTGGTTTAAACCCTTTAAACATATGTTTTGAACCTATTTTATCCATTTTTTTCATGACCCCTCTCCATAGCTAAAATTACAACCCTTAAAAGTCCATTTTGATTAAATATGAATGATCAAATTGAATGATCATGTATTGAGGTAAGGCATGCTTATGATGGAGTAATGAAATCATGCTATATTTTTGTGTTTTAGAGATTGACGTGTGGGAGATATTAATAATGGATGAAGTAAAAAAAAAGAGAAAAAAATGAAAAGTGAAAAAATTGAGAAAATTAAAAAAAAAAACTGAACAAAAATAAGAGAAAAAGAGTACTTAAATTGAAAAACTAAAAGGGCGATTTGGGTAAAAAAATGTTTAAGCTAAGAGTTGGATGGACAGTTCAACATATAGAAGATCAATGTCATTCGAAGATCTTTTATAGCTGGGGCAAAGTTAGATGAGTTCAAAATAATTAAAAAAGACATGGAATGAGTTTTTGAAAAAAAATTTTGGATTAATGTTAAAAATTCTTTGAATATTCATTATTTGGACATTGTACTACTATTCAATACCATCCCTAGTTATATACTTTGAATTTGTTCCTTTGTCCATTTATTTGTTATTAGACTCATTCTTATATTGATTACCTTTCTCCCAATTCATTTTATACTATCTTATTTTTGTATCCCCAGAATAAATAAAAAAATATATTATTTCATTATATTTGTAAAAAATTGAAATAATAATCAATGAATGATAATTTTAGAAAAGATTCCTGCAATCCTTTGAAAAAAAATCCAAGTAGTAAAAAAAAATGAAATGATGGAAGAAGCCTAAGAATATGATTTGAAAAGACACATGGGATGACCAAGTGATGAATATGGTAATGGATTGGTCGACATAACTTGTGAGTTATGATCAAATGATTGAAATAATGTGGATCAGTAAATGAAATTTGTTCTAAAATTGCTAGCATTGAAAAACTTATGAGTTATGATCAAATGATAAAAATAATGTGGATCAGTTGACAGAATTTGTTCTGAAATTGTTAATCCTAAGATGCTAAAAAAAAATGTGAGATGGTGGAGTCTTGAGAACTATATTACCATAATTAATTAAAATGTCATGACATTAATGTTAGTGACATCTACATTACATTAATTGCATTTACATTGTTGTTTGAACAATACATGTATATAATTTAGTGAATATTTGAATCTTGGCTAGCTATGCATTTGCATCATGTAGTGAAAATTTGAATTATGGTTTAGAATATGGCATTTGCATTATTATGAGAATTTGACTTGCTGTATGTTATTAAAAAAACATTTACATAATTATCATGACATTTTTTATATACAAAATTTTGACTTTGATGAAAGATTGAAAATTTTCATTATAAGAAATTTTGAATTTTTTGAGGAAAGCTTTTTAAGATAAGGTTGGGAATCATCGAATGGAAAAATGTTTTATGAGGAAAACATTTAGAATTTTAAAGTTGTAAAGCCTTTTAAATAAGCATTTTTAAAGTTCAAAATAATGAGAATCTTTAAGGAGTTTTAAATGAGATTCTTTAAGAAGTTTTAAATGAGAATCTTTGTCTTTAAGTTTTAAATGAGAATCTTTAAGGAGTTTTAAATGAGATTCTTTATGAAGTTTTAAATGAGAATCTTTTTCTTTAAGTTTTAAATAAGAATCTGTAAAGTGTTTTGAATGAGAAACTTTATGTTTTAAATGAGAATCTTTAAGAAGTTTTGAATGAGAACCTTTGAATTTAGATGTGAAACTCTAAAATTTATTGAATGTAAATATTTGAACTTGAATGAGAAGCTTTAAAATTTTGAATGAAATCCTAAAGTTTTTAAATGAGAAATATAGGATGTGAAACATTAAAATTTTTGAATCAGAATCTTTGAAATCTTGAAAGTGAATCCCTAAAGTTTTTCAAATAAAAATCTTTAACTTTTGGTGTGAATCTCTAGAATTTTAGAATGTAAATCTTTAAATGTTGGATATGAGCCTAGTAATTTTGATGTGAATTTGAGTTCTTGTGAATCTTTGAATAAAATGTTGGTTATGAATTTCTCAAATGTGAATTTGAGTTCTTGTGAATTTTTTTATCTTGCGAACATGGAAATTCTTGTTAATATGAGTTCTTGCGAATCTAAAATTTTGAAAATTGAATTTTTACAAATCTTTAATCTTTTTGAATTTGAAAATTTTTGTGAAACTGAAAATTCTTGTGAATCTGAATATCTTGCGAATCTTTGACCTTGTGAATCTTTGAATTACAAACCTTTGAATTTTTAAATAGTAATTATTTGAATTCAAATTATGAATCTTTGAGTTTCAACTTGCATTAC
Source organism: Durio zibethinus (assembly GCF_002303985.1). The sequence goes on from NW_019167893.1 coordinate 20,707,713, forward strand.
TGATTATTGGATTGAAAAGTTCTTGAATATTTCAAATTGTGAAACTTTGGAGTTTTGAGATTTAGTAATTGTTGTTAAGCTATAATCAGATGGATTGCAAAGTTCTTGAATATTTCAAATTGTGAAACTTTGGAGTTTCGAGATTTAGTAATTGTTGTTAAGCTACAACTAGACGTAATAAATATCTATATCTTTGTACAATTCCTTTTTTATAAAAAATGAGCGAAGATGGGTAGCTATAGACACCTCATTTGTCTAGAGTTTAAAATTCATTTTTATTTTATTTATAGTTCATTTATCTTTTTAGTTTAATAAAAATATATTTTGCAAAGTGAGTGTTATTAGAATTAGATTTGGATTCAATTTGTAGAGGATATATTTTAGTTTCACGATAATACAAAAATCTAATGAAAGATGAAATCACAATCAATCAAAAACTCCTCTAAGTGTTCCTATAAGAAACATACAAATCAACAGAGAAGAACATGTTTCGAATGGTGGAAAAAGTAAAAGAAGGCAATCAGTAAGCAACCAAAAATTTTTTTGTAAGGAAAGCAAAGTTTTATCAGAGATTGTTGAGAGGCTTTCATGTAATTGAATGTTTGACTAGGTTGAAAAGTGGTTTAGGAGTCGAATTAGCACTTTTTTTTAGAATTTCTAAGAAATTCTAGAAATTTCCAAAATTTGATTAAAGATTCCAATGAAAAATTCAAGTTTTCCTATAGAAATCCCAGTTTTTAACAAAAATCCCAATTTTCGGTGTGAAAATTCCAGAACCTTGTGATCAAACCCAGGTTCTGGTAGAACTTTAGGTGAAACTTTCTAGATTTCAGCATCGTTTTCTAGAATTCGGTGAAGCTTTAACTAGAGTTCATATCTTTTTAGAGAAAGAACAAAGGAAAAAAGGAAAAGAGAGAAAGGGTTGGAAAAAATCTAAAAAAAAAAACAAAAATTTGGGTTTTTATAGTATTAGGAAACAATGCCATTTTTTAGTTTTGAAATTCTTCAAGATCCACATGTTGATTTGGGAATATCTGCGAGTCAACCCAATTTGTAGCGCACTCGACCTGAATTTCTTAAGCTCTAGCTGACTTTCCAACTGAGCCAAACAACAGTTGAGCCACTCCATCCTTCTGTTTATTCCTCTAATCGAGCCCTTTTATTTATTTATGGTTTTATTTGTTTAGTTATTTATTTATTTATTTTAGTTTTCTTTACATGATTAAATTTTTAGGAAAGCTATAAAAATTATAAAAAATAAAAAATATAAAAATACATAAACAAGTTTAATGAAGTTTTGAGAATGAATTAAAAATTATCCAATGATAAGATTCTTAAAAATGTCAAATGGTAAATTTTCTAAAAAATCTCTAGGTGAGAAATTCTCTAAATTTGACCCAAAATGGTGGATTAATTTAGATGAAATTTCAATAAAATAATTAAAAATAAAAATTAACAAAAGTTTGTGTAAAAATATTTGATAATTGTTCAAGGATGAAATCTCAAGAAAAATCACAAATAGTTGAATTTCTATGAGATTTTTCAAGTGAAGTTTTTTTTTTTTCTAAATTAAGCCCAAATGGTGAAAAATTTAAAAATAAAACTTGTAAAATAAAAATAAATTATGAGAATGAAATTCTTAGAAATCACAAATAGAAGATTATCTAAGATATTTCTAAGTGAGAAAATATTTTTAATTTTGGCCCAAATAGTAGAAGTATTGGATATATTTTTTAAATAAAAAAATTTAACAAAAAAAAATAAATGATTAAGTTTTTCCAATGATGGAGCCTCTTCAAGAAAATAAATAGGATTCTTGAATAATTTTGAGGTTATGAAGTATTTTTCAAAATTTTATTAGATTGATGAAAAAATCTTATAAGTCATTTTAATATTTAAACATTAAAATAAAAACCATTAGAACTAAAATAATTATTAAGATAATTTAAAATTAAATGATACTATCTTAAGATGAGTATTGTGGGAGTGTCATAATCTTTTTCACACGTAATCAAACTCCCGAATCTAATTCTGTTTAAAAAGTCAGAACTTATTCTTTAAAGACCCTTAGTCAAGTTTAAGAGCTCTTTAAAAAAATAGATTCATTAAATAACCAATTATACCTAAATAAAAGATTTGTGGTGATTTTTTTTGTTAAATCTAATTATAAATTTATAGATTTATATGTTAAGATAATTAGTTGAATAAAGTCTACTAAACTTTGTTAAAAGCAAATAATTTGCAGTGAATAGTACTTACATGGTTAGATAATGGCAATGATTGACAAAACGACAAATTGAAAAGGAGCAATGGTGTTTACAATAAGACAAAAGGGGACAGAATTAGCTAAGATAAATTTCTACTAAAGTAAAGTAAATAAAAGAAAAAATCGTACATGACATAAATTTTAGATATGTAACTTTAAAGAGTGGGTGTGGAAACGTTTTTGGACTTCTCAAATTTAATCAAGCCTTGAGTGCCCAACAAATTTTTTATTTAACAAACGTTTCACGAGTTAGGCTATTTTAAATGCATTTAGACAGGCAACTTGCTAAATCTAATGTAATCTTTATAGGTTCCTAGGGGAGAAAAGAATACATAAATTTTTTTATTATAATAATTAGAATCTGTGGGGGCTTATAAAAAGTAATTAAAAATAATTTAAATAATATATAAAAAAGTTTTACACATTTGTAGGTCTCATCAAACACCTGTTAACACTATTTTTTGAGCTTGAAGTTGTAAGAAATTTAACCATGATCATAAAAATAAAGAATTCAACATGTTATCAACAGATAATATGATTGTCAGCAATATTTCTCTGATAACTAAAAGTAGATTATTTGAGTTGTGTTACATGAACTTTTTATCTCCTTTGTTAAAAGAAGAATTCAGGGTTTAGCTGATGAACTACATTGATTTCCCTTTCAAATCACTAATGATTTTATGAACTGTAAGTGTGTAGATGCTCATGAGTGAAAATTTGCAAGTGAAAAAGACCCAGAGGGAAAGAAGAGAGAAACATTACAATAAAGCTGAAGCCAGTGACATTAGCGAAGGAGGAACCTATGGCAGCCCCGGAAAGAGCTAGCTCGCCGAGGTGTCCAACCATCGTCACCGATATGACCTGCAAAAGGTACTCCAGCACCGTCGCCGCCATCATCGGCACCGCCATGTAGCTCATCTTCTTTAGCTCCTCCCCAAAGCCACTCCATGTTATCTTCCATCTTTCTTCTTCTTTTCTACTTAGCAATGCCTCTTCCATTTTCTTTCCTTCCTTTTCTTTCAAGTCAACTATTTTCTCTGAGGGCACTTACTAATAATACTTATGGGAAAATATCTTTTTCGGTGGTTAAAAAATAATGAAATGTCTCATCATTTTATTTAAAGATTAATAATGTCTTTTCACTTAAATTTATGGTTGAAAACCAATACTTTTAAATTAAATATAAAATTAATTAAAAAGATAAAATGATTATTTAGGATCATCTTTCCATTTTTATATTTTTTCAAAGTCTAAAGATGATTTCTTTCAATAAATTTTTTATTATGTCAAATTTTACTATTTGTATTTAACAATTAAATTACACAAACTCTAATGACACATTTTCCATGGTCTTACACAGACTCTAATGCTTGGGAAGGATGTATCATGTATCTATGACACATTTTCCATGGTCTTCTGATGATTGACCTGCCACTAATTTTTTAATTCATTTTATAACATAAATTCTATAAAAATCTTTTTGTTATTAAATTTTACATTTTAAATTTTAATAAACTTGGTATTTATCTTTAATGTTCTTTGCAGTTTGTTGGAGTTTAGTTGAAACAAAAAAATAATCCATAAAATGGACTCAACAATTAAGTCCAACTAGATTTAAGTGCGTGTGATGTACGAGATGACAATTTTAATTTATAATAATTTTTTAAAAATAAAATAACAAATAACAAATAAAAAGAGTTTAAGAAAATTAAATTTATTGCATGTTGAACAACAATTTTAAAATTTTGATAACCAAAAAAATAAATAATTCTAATGAAAGTTCACTAATTATTAGTGCTATAAAATAATTAATTAAAGAAAATAAAAAGTAAATAATTGAACTATAAAATTTAACAACAATTCAATCATGCTAAAAAGTTAATATGAAATTCAACTTTAAAAAATTTCTATATAACGAAGAAAGAAAAGAAAAGAATCTATTAATAAAAAATAATTGTAGAAAAAAATTTTAAATGGAGTTTTGTCATTAAATTGCCCTCGAAAAAACGTAAATGTCTTAAACCTTTTTATTCTTCAAAATTTATATCCTTTTTTCATTCAATAAAAAAAGAAAAAAAAAAACACACATATGTTAATAAATGCAAAATTTTATGCCTTATAAGAGATACCTTTTACAATCTTACAATCGTGTAGTTAGAGTTAAAAATTGAAAATTTACAATCTAATATTATTTTTTATTAATTGAATTTTTATTAAAATTTTGAAATTTAAAATTGATTAAAAAATGCATAAAAAATAATTGCATCCAACATAAAATAATCATTACAAAAAAATGCATGTTGGGAAATAACTAAAGTATCAATATCATAAAAGACTTGAAACAAAATTAGACAAAGAAATTATTAATATATTAGAAATTAGATTTGTTAATAAATTCTAAAATGAACTAATTAATAAATCAAAATAAATATTTATATAAAATAATTAACAACAACATTTCAATTGATCAATATAATTTAATGAAAGAAAACTATGTATTTAAATAGAATAAATGAGATCGTTGTATTATATGAATGTATTCACAAACAAATAAGAATAAAAGTAATGGATTAAGGGAAATGGCAACTAAAAAATTCCCAATACGAATTTGAAATTTTAAGTTAAATAAAATAGTTGATAGAGTTTCTGGGTGATAGGAATAACAATACTTAGGTAGGACAGGTTTACTTTTGATGTAAAGTTTTTGACTTTGATACAAAGATGAAGGTAGATAGCTATAAGGCAAACATAACAGTATGTTGGCTAAGATTTCTGTAGCAAGAGATGGCCTTAAACATGTTATAGTTAACTATGTAAAAGATGAAAACAAAATTCAAGTTGATTTTGTAAAGCAGTTATTTCTAGGGATCATCATTTTACATTAATAATGTAGGGCAACCCAAGAATCTTATTTATTGAGATAAAGTAAAATGTAGATTTCTTTTCTTTTTTTTTTTTTTCTGAAATAAAGTTACATGTAAATATTAAATGCTAATGGTTGACTAACAATAACTTTAGAATTAAGTGTTATTACAACAAAAATATATCAATTAGTAATAATGCTTATTTAATATATAAATGCTCCTAAAATTATAAAGGAAATGGAAATAGAATCAATGAAATTTTTTATTTACGCTTAGACATACTTAGCTCTATTTTATGGAAAATAAAAAATAGAATCAATTGAAAACTACTTTTAACAATTTTTATTTATGCTTGGATAACAATTAGCTCCACTTTATGGTAAATCATGAAAATGATAATATCAAAGTAACAAACATATCTAATGACTAAAAAAAAATCTAAATTATAATCATTTCATACAAAAAAAAAAAAACATATGCAATACTTATGATAGGATAGGTGATAGTTAATCATTTTCTTTTAATCTACCATCTAGCTTGCTTTCTTGTTTCATGATCCAAAAAGTGAAGAATAATGGGTTTGATATATAAATCAATATCATAACAAAAACTTACAAGAAAATATAAAATAATATGTACAAATATATTTATAATTAAAAATATAATAGAACTAATAGCAATAGCCAAAACATTAAAAAAATCTAAATCATTAAATTTTCAAGAAATTTTGCTTAATTTTTTGGAACCCAAATAGATTATTTTAAAGGGAATGTATTTTCAAAATGATTTTTTTTTTTCAAAAAGTAACTTATTATTTGATTACATTGAAGCATAATTTATTATATGATTACAATGAAGCATGAATTTGGAAGAGTTTTACTCAAAAGAAAAAAATAGATTAATAACTAAACTAATACAAAACCAAATAAAGTAATAAAAAACTTTAAGCAGTAATTGATTATATTAAATTTTGTACATCTAATCCACCTGCATATAAAACCTTACAAAGAAAAAAAAAGTTTAAGTTATTTTTACTACATGGCTAAAGAAATATTAAGACGATGAGAAAAAAAATATTGAAATGATACAATCTATTTCTTAAGCAACCCAAAACACACTTACTTATAGGATGGGTTTTGTTGTCTTATAAATAATTATGGAATGATTTGTAATTTTTGAATGACTAATTGATTAAAATGAATTTAAGAACCAAATTAAGATCAATAATTGTATTTTAAATTGAGAGTAATTTATACTTGGCAATTATAATAATCAAACATAATGTGTATTAACTTGTTTGGGAGAAATGGAAAAGGAAATATTTTGAAATTAGTGTAATAATGGTAATGAAATTCATTTGATAATTAATTTTAATTGATTGAATAATCTATTAATTATTTTAAATAATATATATATATGCATGTTAAATGTATATATATATATATATATATATATATAACATAACTTAAATGGTGGATTAAATAAATAAGTCGTAGGTTAAGAAATTGACAACTGAAATTTTTTTTACATAAATGTAATTTAAAAGTTGAATATTTACAATTAGAATAATAATTAAAATTTTATTACATTAAATATGAATTTGATTGAAAATGATTTAAGGTAAATAAAAAAACATAAATGTAATTAATTTATTAGAAGATACATGACAATTTTTTAAAAATTGTCCACATGTAAATTAGATAGGCTATCCATATTGGACAATTTTCATTTTTGTTAAAGATTTTGGTTTTTATATATTTATATAATATTCAATATATATCATTAATTGGTTCTACAAATTAATTAGTAAATAACTAATTAATTAAAAGAATTTTGATGATATGCAAAAACAAGAAATTAATTAATCATCATACAATGAAATAGTTTTTAATTATTTTTATTCAATCTAAAAAAAAGTACGTAATCTTTTGAATTAAATAAAATGAAATGATAACTTAAAATGAAATCTTGTAAAAATGTAAAAATAATCGAATAAGTATTTAAAGAAAGCTTTAAAGAGCATTTTTTAAAATATAATTAAAATGAAAATCATGATATCTACAGAGTTTGGGATCCAATGTGTGTGTTATTAGTCTTTTGTACGTTTGAAAATTTTCACTGATTGGCACTATTAATATTATTTTCCCAATAGAACATAATTTATCTTTAAATTATATAACAATAAAAACCTTCACCAGTAAAAGAAAAGAGAAACATTATAGTTGACAATTAAAATATATTTTGTTATTATATGCACTGAGAGAGCTAATGCCGCAAATCCAAATGCAAAAAATCAGAACTCATTGCCTTTTCTTTCCTTCTTCTTGGGCATCTTCAAGCTGATTCATCGTCTGCTGTGATTAGCCTCTCAAACATTCTTTCCCTCGCATTGCTTGCCTGCCATTTTCAATGAAGTTTTTCAACGATGCATGGTTTGGCAGAAGAATAAATCTGCTATGAGCTTTTTATAACAGATCAAACCTGTTTTCGCCAATTTGTGAAGGCAGTAATGATGGCAAGGAGCGATGCTTGAACAGTAGAACCTGACAATATTCCAATCCAAAGCCCCTTCCCTCTCAAATTTAGAGCAAAACAAAGCGCAGCAGCTACTGGAATTCCTACAAGGTAATATGCCCCAAGATTCACATAGGCTCCAATTTTCTGCCACCCAGTTCCTCTAGCAACACCTAATTTGCAGAAAATGAAACCAAGAATTAGATGCCTGTGTCATATTGATCTAATTCACAATGCTCATAGTTTCTGTCAAAGCAAAGAACTGACCAGAAAGTACTGCCTGTATGCTGTCCATAAATACTGAAATGCAAAGTAGTGGAATCATTTCTGCAATATAATTGACAACTTCCTTTTCATCGCTAAATAAGCATCCAAGAACGTGGCGGCAAGAAAAGAGCGCAATTGCCACCATGATTGGCTCTATAACTGCAATTATCATTGCAACGATTACAGATAGTCGAGCTGCTTGTGGATTTCCAGCTCCTAATTCATTTGAAACTCGAGTGCTGCAAAGTAGCAGAGGCATATATTCAGTTATACTCACAGAACCATGCATTTTGGAGGGAAAAAAACGCATATTTCTAATATGTATTGCAGTAGTAGAAGGAAAAGTAATGGATTTAACCTTGCAGCAGCACTGACCCCATATGGTACGAAGTAGTGTAATGAAGTGATTGTAATGCTTCTCATTGCAAAACTCAAGAGACATAATTAGTAGTATTCTTTTTGAAAACTTGTATAGAAGGAAAAAACTATTAAAAATTGAACTGAAGATTTCAAGTTCTGAAACACAAAATTACTGGTTTAGAGGCTTACCATATCGACAGAACCGATGTCTCAAGCTCTGAATCCGGTAAAAGTCCTGACAACAGTATAAGTAGCTCGAATGACCACCATTCGAGACTACAATTAACAGAATGAAAGAGAGTTATTTGAAATTGCAAACAAATCTAGACATAAGAATGATGGAAAAATATACATTACCAAACCATTACAGTAGATGGGAGTCCATAGCGAAAGAACTCTTTGATGCATAAGAAAATGTTGTTGAAGTTGATAGCACGGGATTTCTCACATGATGAAGAGTACCTCATGTAAATTCCAAGCAATATCACATTAAACCAGAGAACTAATCCGGTTGATAAAGCCGCCCCAACAAGTCCTAATTCTGTTTTGTATACTAGAGTCCAGCAGAGAGGTATATGGAGACATAGAGCTGCACAAGAGCTCAAGAACATGGGAAGAATCAAGCTCTGACATTGGAAATACCGAATTAAAGATTGAAGAAGTGGGTAGGCAAGTAATGCAGGTATGAGCCAGATTGCATATTTGCCAGCTTCCATTGCAATCTCAGGGTCCTGACCCATCAATATTAACAGCTTGTCCATGAATATCCAAACCAAGCATATCGGAATACAAACTAGAATGAGAGAAATCATTGAACAATAGGTGTAAGTTCCAAGCTTTTGATATTGTTGAGCTCCATAAGCTTGCCCACATAGAGTTTCCAATGCACCAGCAATTCCAAACTGTTAATTTGGCACATAAAAAATAGTGTCACTAATTTCATATTCACATATTGAGAGTGAAAACTTTTGTGAACAATGAAATACTGCAAAAATCAAGCATAATCTCATTTGCAGTGTTTACCTAGTTCATGCACCGGTTCATACTTGTTATTAATAGTATATATGTTTGTCTAGACCCAATCCAATCCGAAATTTTAATTTTAAAAAATTTTTCAAACCTGTCCCAAATTAAAAAAATTAAATCTCAAACTCACCTATTAAACTTAATTTATATAATAATAAAAAAAATAATTAAACTAATTTTAATGGAATTATATTCAATTCGCGTATATATAAAAAATAATAATAAAAATTATATAAAAGTAAAAATTAAGTTTAATAAAATATATAATTTTTATTTTTAATTTATATATATGTGAATTAATTTTTATATAATTCACATATATATAAAAATAAAAAAATTATATATATATGAAAATTATGTCAGATCAGATCGAGTTTGGGGTTTAAATCTTTTGTCAATATTTGACCTTAAATTTAAACAAACTTAAAAATTATGTCTAATCCCATTTAATATGTTTTAATTTTTTTATCCAAATTCTCTTAAATTTTGGCAGACCTTCAGAGTTGGACAAGTAGTTCAGTCCTTAAACAAGTCTAGTCATACCATAAATTGCATCATTATGCATAATAAATTTTTTAAAATAGACAAATAAATACAATGTAATACTTATTTCAAAAAATACTAATAAAATGTTATACTAATTATAACATAATTATTACTCTATGTAGATGTAAAATCATAGATTTTTTTAATCTAAAAAAATTAAATATTTTGTAATGTAAAAAAAATCTTTTAAATTAAGGAAAATGGACAAGCATGTGATTAAATTTCAAATTGTAATTCTCATTGATTTTTATTTATTACAATTTAAATGTTTATAATAAGATTAGTTTTATAGATAAAAAAAGCTTTAATTATACAGAGTTGGTGTCTTTATGATAGAATTTTTCTATATTATTTTTTTAAAATAACTATGGTTAACTTTCATAAAACAAAGATAAAGTGAGAGTCCATGAGTAATTAAATTATCCTCTTTGATTAAATTTTTAAATTACCATTTTAAATTTATTTTTTGTTTATTATAATTTTGAATTTTAATAACAAGATTAATTTTGTAGATATAAAAAAGTTTAATTACAATGGATTGTTGCCATCATGATATAATTTTCTTTTATAGTAACTCTTTAGATAATTCTTACTTGGTGAATTTTTATCAAAGATAATGTTAGAGTCCATGAGTAATTAAATCTCATGCCACATTATATAAATGAAAAACTTTGATTTCAACATCTTTGGATTTCATACAGTGGCAGATCTTGGTGTTCGATTTTGAGGGAAAAATTAAAAGGTTAAAATTATATATATTTTTCATTTAAATTATACTATTATATATTTATTAACATAAAACATATATGTAATAATATACTAAAAAATAACAAATTTATAAAACTTAAATTTTATTAATTCAAAATAAAAGTATAAAAAAATTTAGCAAATAAATAATTTTATTTAAACTTTTAAACTTTTTTTTTTAAAAAAATAAAATCTTTAACAATTGAATCTGAACTATATATATATCTTTTTTTATGTTGACAACCAAGTTATGTATAACAAACTGATCATCTTCCATCTTATTTCATAGCCTTATTTTGATGATTTTCATGGCTGAAAATGTTGGCTCAATTCACCAATTATTTAGATGTCGAAAAGAATTAAGATAAATTTGATCAATCTATTAATGAGATCATTTATTTATTTTTTTCAATTTTATCCAAAATAAAACACAATTGTAATAAAAAGGATAAATTTTAATATTTCACGCATGTTACATTCAAAATATTTCAATTGAAATTTCAAATTAAATTACCTTGCTCAGTAGATGCTATAATTAAAAAAGTTAAATTGATTTTTTTTTAAATTCACATGAATTATGAGTTAATATTTGTTACAAATCAATTGATTTTAAGTGTTTATCATTAATGATTAGTAAGTAAAATAAATAGATAGATATTAATTTAATTTTTTACATTTAATTTAAAAAATCTAAATTTAAAATTTAAATTTATTAATACAAATATGTATATCTATATATGAATAAAGGAAAATTTTCAAAATTATTGGGGAGCCTTTCTTCCTAGCCATGCTTATTATTCGCCCCTAATATATATATATTGTTTTTGTTTTGGTTGGAGAAAAAAAAGACAATGCTGTGGTACCAAAATTTTAATAAAAGAATTGGGCCCTTCCATTTTGTCTTTTGTGCAAACGTCGACCCATAATTAAAACACCAGTAGCACTATATCCTAGCTTCCAAAAAAAAAATTATATTTAATTAGTACTATATATATTTATATAGTATTATACAGTTGTCACTTTTCATTTAAAATAAAAAGCTGAAAACGATACCTAAAGTTGGCTCAATTACACATTAAAATTTACAAATCTTTTGTTAAATGCAAATAAAGTTTGTGGTCCAGACAAGGCTGTAATCACAATGATTCACCAAACGACATACAGGACAAATAAAGTGAAAATAAAGTTCCAGTCCCTCGAATTTATAAATTTTCTTGGATTCTTCTTAAAATTTGGCTTTTTTTTATGTAAATATTTAATGTGAAGAAAAGTTTTTTATTTTAAAATTAGGGCATAATGTAAATTTTAGAGAGAATTTGTAATAAATTTACAGACAATTCATTAAAAAAGGTTACTGATAACAGAATTTAAATTTAAATGTTACTAGTAAATTATTAGAATTTTATTAATTTTATTAACTCTAGTAGGTCAACTTAGATTCTTTATATGTAAAAAATGAAATTTTATTTGTTTTAAAAATTGAATACATAAATAAACAACGATTAAAACTTGGTGACCAGAAAATGAAAAATTGACAATCAAATGATTTTTCTTTAATACGTGTGAAAGCCGAATAGGAACAGAATTAGGGATGGGAAGAGTAAAACACTTGGGTCTATAGTTGCCGAGGTGTAAATAAAAATTTTTTTTAATTAATTATATATAAATATGTTCAATCTTTAGTTGCTTATATTCTATTTTGAATAATATTTTTATATTTATTTATTAAATAAATCGAATGCAAATAAAAATTTATTTGATTCGTTTATATTTGTAAACAAAAATTTACTTAAAATTAATTTATTTTATTTATTGCTCGTTTATTGTTATTTATAATAACAATAATAAAATAATATTTTTATTTTTTACTTTAATTCTATTTTAAGATTCGTTTATATTTATTTAAGTCAATTTTATTTGTTTAAAATTTGTTTATTTAAATTTGTTATGATTTATTATTATTTATTTATATATATGAGCATATTCGTTTAATATTTACGAATAAATTTATTTAACTTAATTGAATCGAATATGAATAAAAAATAAATATCTTATTATTTAAATGAATCGAATTCAAAAAAAAAATAATTTTTTTTATCAAATATGAGTTGAATTTGAACACATTTAAAAATAAACTAATAAATCATAAATATATTTTTATTTATTTATATTTGATTCATTCACAATCTAAAAAATCATTATTAAACTTAATTTCAGCACACAAGATTTCAAAATGAATTTCACATCAAATTTCAACTTTAAAGGACAGCAATATTTTTAGCTTTTGACTAATGGCTGCCCAACACTATAAAAATTAAAAACCCTAGTGAATGTTTTAGGTGAGATTGTTGGTCCCTATGTTTTGTTTTTTAAAGGAAGAATATGAGGTTGCCTATTTCTCCATTCCCATTTATGTATAAAATAAAAAAACTCGAACACTTAAAATAACACAAAATCTTAAAGACAAATTAAAAGTTGGGTGTCCAACTACGTCTTTGGATTTATTGATTTTAATAATCAAGCTTTAAAGCCGAATTGAATTTTATTAGAAAATCTGTTCCACGAGTTACGAGCACTAACGAAAGAAGACAAACTGCTAAATGCCAATACGTATTGCCAAATTTGAGATATACATGTAAATAATAATGTGATTTATTATTAAAATATTAAAATTTTAATTTAAATAATTAAATATTAAATTTTGATAATTTCAAATATAAAAAAATAAAATCTATACTAGCTCAATAGGTTGCTTGGAGAGAAAAAAAATACATGAACTTATTGTTGTAGAAATAAATATTTTGAGTTGTGTTAAATGAATTCTTCATATTTTTATATACGAGATTGTTAATTATTAAATTTTTATTATTAAAATTAAAATTTTAATATTTTATTTACAAATCATATCATTATTGACTTCTTTTTATTGTGAAATGACATTTAGATATCTTTTAAATTTATATAAAAAATGCCAAAAACATGATAGATACGGTGTCCAAAGATGTTTTGAGTAAGTAGTGAAATTCAAAAAGTTTAAATACTAAGAAAAATCGATCATGATATCATATCTTCGATGTTTCCTCCTAGAAGTCATTAAATATTAATTTTCTGTTTGTACGGAAAGATGACGCGTGTACAGCTGAATTACATTGATATCTTTTTTCTTATTACTAATGATTACTTTTTCGGTGATATTGATTGATTTTTATAGAATTAAAAAAAAAAGATTGATTTTAATATATTTAATATTAAAATTTAAATTTTTTAATAAAATTAAAATTTCATAATTTTTAATGTTAAAAAGTAAAAAAAATATATTATATAATTTTAAAATATAAAAAAAATTAAAATTTTAGATATTAAAAAAAACATAATTTAAAGATATCCCAAAAAAATGAAAAAAAAAGGAACGAAAGGAGTATATGATATGTTTAGTTAAGATAAATATGAATGTGTTCATCAGTTTTAACTGTATATCCTAAGTAACAGTTATAGGCGGATTGGTGTTATTAAGTGTTCATGAACACCCTTAAAACTTGAAAAACAAAAAATTTTGAAAGAAAATTTTTGGTTGGACACTTTCAAAAAATTTTTTAGGACACCATTTTCATTGATAAAACTGATTATAGTCAATAATTTTATATATATAATAAGTGAACATCCTAAAAAAAATTTTAAATCCATCACTGCATGAGTGCAAATTTGCAAGTGAAAAAAAACGAAGCGGAAAAGGATTGAGGGAGAGAACACGTACAACAAAGCTGAAGCCAGTGACAGTACAGAAGGAGAAACCTAGGGCAATCCCGGAAAGAGGTAGCTCCCCCAGGTGTCCAACTATCATCACCGATATGACCTGCAAAAGGTACTGCGACACCGTCACTGCCACCATCGGCACCGCCATGTAGCTCACCTTCCTTAGCTCCTCTGCAAAGCCACTCCATGTTATCTTCCATTTTTCTTCCTGATCTTTTCTACCTAGCAATGCCTCGTCCATTTCCTTCCTTTTCTGAACACAACTTGTTATGACCTAAGGGCATGTAATGGGCTTGCTTATGTAGTTGCATTAAATATTATATAATATGTCGGATCATCTTACCATGTGCGTAACAATAAGTGGTGTATTTTTCTTTTCAATTATTTATGTTTTTCTGGTCAAAATCTGAATGATTCAACTAAATGTTGGAAGTTGTGTTTTTTAACAATTAAATTAGTGATTAGTCCCACAAACTTTTTTCTTTTATTTTAAGCATAGTCCCATGAACTTTGTAGATCTAATTAAAAAATTTTATATATCGACAGGGCAATTTAATGTTGCTTTTTGGTAGGTTTAGTTCACTCCTTTTTAATTCATCTTATAATATATTTTCGACAAAGATTGTTCGGTATTAAATCTTATATGTTAAAATTTCATAAATTTGGCATTTGATCTTACATTTTAGATTAAAAATTTTGTTTGCTGATGATTAACCTCTTGCTCTTTCAATTTTTTTTTTGTGTTTTATTGGATATGTATAACTAGCCAATCAAATTAATTATAAAAACTTACAAATTATTTTTTAAATTACAGAAAATTTTCAACATAAAATACGAGTACTTTTGAAAAGGGGTGCATGGGTCTGTTCTATTCACCTTATTTACTGGGAAGAATTTCTTTGTAATGATTTTCCGTGCCGAAAAGACAAAACTTAAAGAATCTTTTAGTAAGGGAAAGTTAAAACCCAAGACTAGACTAGGGTGATATAATATCATAAATTTTTAAAATTAAATTTAGATTCGAATCAAATATTTACGTGATTTAAATTTAATTAAATTAAATTTTATTGATTTGGTTGAGTTTGGTTTATTAATTTTTTAAATTTTAAATTTTAAATTTTTATATATTATTTTAATATAAAATTTTAATATATTTAAGTAAATTTTGATATAAAATTATTATTTTTATTTTATAAAAATTTAAAAATATATATAAATTAAAAAATATATATAATTCGATTTGATTTCTTTTTTCAATTTTTCACCTTCTGATCTAAAATCTGATCGAATCTAATATACACATTTAATATTCAAACTTGAACTGAATCGAACATGATTTCGAATCATTTTTTGGTTTTAGGGTTTTTATATCAATTTTTTTAAACTAATTATATATATATAATTCAAATATTTTTTAATAATGCCAAATCTTTTTGCATAAATTTTAAACTTATATCTCCTAATTTTATTATATTAAATAGTGTTTTGGTTACCTAATTTTTTTTATGAATTTCTTACTTTTGACTTTTTCTATTTATATTCTTTAGAATCGTTATTTGTTAAAATTTATTGAAACTTTTAGTTTTCTAATATTAGTTTTTTTTTTTACTATTGATTTTCTTGTGATTTATATTTTTTTATCACAATAGACTTTTGGTTGCCTAATTTTTTTATGGATTTTTTACTTTTAATTTTCTTCTATTTATGTTCTTTAAAATATTACTTGTTAACATTTATTGAAATTTTTAATGTTTTTGGCTATTGATTTTCATGTGATTTATGATTTTTCATTATAGTAGGCTTTTGGTTGCCTAACTATAGATATCCCATTTTATCTGAGAATTTTTTTTGGGATAAAAAATGAGGTTTTAGCCATTACTTGGGCCTTATTGTGAAGCTTTAGGCCCAATAAAAAATTTTTAATTTTAAGTTTAATTTGATCTCATTTTTTATTTAATGTTATTTTTCAAAAAAGGTCAAAAATAAAAAAAATAAAATTAAAAGTAAAAAAAAAAGTCAAATGTCAAAGGTAAAAAGTAAAAAGTAAAAAAAAAAAAAAAGCGTGTTTGAAATCTAGGCATCAAATCTGGAATTTGAATCACTGCAGATTAATGGATTTTATGATTTTGGGAATTCTAATCTCTATGAAAAGAGAAAGTTACAAGAAATCAAATCACTAAAAAATCCAATCCTTGAAATCAATCAATTGAATTTTTTCAAATTAAAAGAGATTGAATCCTTATAAAATGAGGAAGACATAAATCATAAGGGGAAAAACAAAAATCATCAAGGTGTAATCATAGATTTTTGGGTTTGATCTTTTAGTTCTAGGATTTTAGGGTTTTGGGTTTGGCTCAATTCTGTGTTGGTTTTTAAGAATTTTTCTAAGGTTGGATTCTTGAATTTGGTTTTCTGATATGATTTTAATGTTGTTTTGCAGTTTTTTGGGTCTTTGAAGAAACTATTTTGATTTCGGGTTAATGAGTGTTTTATTTTGATTTTCTTTTTATGAATTTTTGCTTGAATTTTTGGAATTTGATTTGAATTTTTTTTGGGTTTATACTTGAAATTTTTGGTGGGTGTTGAATTTTCTAGGTTCACCAAGTTTTTAGAAAAGTTTGAATATTTCGAATGTCGTTTGAATTTTATGATGTCAGAATCTGGGTTGATTTTGGTCGATTGAATTTCATGGTAAGATGTTTTAGAGAGAGATTAGCGCGTTTTGGCTTAAAAAGAGAAACTTCAAGGTTGGATTTAGGAAAAGCATGGAATTTAGGCTTTTATAATAACCTAATACGATGCCATTTTGCAAAAAAGCTAACTAGAATGAACCAGTGGAGATCATATGTGGCCCATTTGGTGACTTGACCCAAATCACACGATTTGGCATTTCTTTTTGCTTTTAATTTTTAGTTTTGATTTTAGTTTTATTTCTTTTTTTTTGTTTTTCCTTTTTCTTTTGTTTTTTTTTATGTCTTTCATATTTTTATTTTATGTTTTTATTGTGAGTAAATTAATATGATAAAAAAATGGTCAGATTATTTATGAATGTTTTATTTATTTATTAATTATTATTATTATTTATTTGCATAATTATTAATTAAGTGCATGATAATTGATATTAATTGCATTATAATTTATATGTTATGTTATTGCATGATATACTATATTTTTTGCATGATATTGCATGATATTATTTGCATGATAATTTTTGTTATTTTAATTGATTTTTTGCTTTCAAATTTAAAATTAAAAATAAAAGCTTTCCAAAAAAAATATTTTTCAATCTTACCAAACTATTGAAGGATTTAATGAATTTTTTTGAAACAAATATTTCTTAAAATCCTATAAACGTATTGGAGGATAATTATGGATGGGAAGTCTTACCAATATAATGAAAGATATTTCTAAGAATAAATTGTTTTCACAAATAAATAAATTTTCAATCTTACCAATATATTGGAGGATAATCTTTGACAAAAAATCTTACCAACATATTAAAAAATATTTTTGAAAATTAATTGTTTTCACAAATGAAAGTTTCTTTTACAAAAAAAAAAAAAAGAATCTGACGATGAACTTTTTCAGAGTGAGACACTAGTTTTTGAGAATATTCTTAAGGTGAAAAAATTATTTTAAATTGCTACCAAACTATTAGAGTAATTTTAAAATCAATTTTCAATAATCAAATTATTCGGTAAAATTATAAAAATATTTTAAGGCTTGGATAACTTGAAATCAAATTGGTACCATCCTTTAAATAGACATTATGAGGGTGCTATAACCTTTCTCATGTGTAACCACACTCCCGAACCTAAAATCTAATTTCGTAGATTAGAATATATTTGTTAAAGATACTTGAATCAAGTTTGGGACTCCTCTTTAAATGGGATAGGTTCAGTTAGATGGCCAACTGCACTTAAATAAAAAAGATTGGTGGTGACTTCTAAAGTCTATGCCTAACGGTAAGTCTACGGATCTATACATTATGACAGTTTGGCAACTCCACTAGGGATGTAAGAGTCAGGCCAGTAAATGATTTCTTGTTATCCAAGCTCAACTTAATAAATTTAAGAATTTTTTTCTTGTTTGTATTTTATTTATTTATTATTTATATTTGTCATTTATTTACATATACATAACATGAGCTCTACATCCGAGTTCTATCCCTTATAAAGGAGTAAAGTACCTATGCCTTTGTGAGATTTCATGTCTCTATATGGGCTAGCAAAAAACTCTCACTCAAATTGAATTTTTTTTTGTTTGTAACCTATAATGGGTAAGGATTTGGATGCTTTATTAGTCTATAATGGACAATGATGAAACAATTTAAGAACTCTTAGACTGTTAAATTTTTAAACCTAACATGTCAATAAACCCTAAGCGTTCGAACCTAGGTTAGAGCCTTGCTTTTCCTTGTGTTAAAAAACCCTAAATAGGGTATAAAATGATATATTTATTCTGCTTATAAATTTATATATTGCTTTTTTGTGTATACTAACCCTTTTATGTTGTTCTTTGCATATATTATATTGTTATTTGTATATATTATGTGTATACTAACCCTTTTTTTTACTATGCATGCATTCACATAATTATATTTATCATAAGGAGTGTTGTCATAAAATAATTTTAATACGAAAAATCTTAGTCACATCTATGAAAAGTCTAGCAAAGTCCTTTAATGGCCTAAAAAAGGGAGTCTGAAGAGTTGAAACTTATAAACAAAAGACTAAAAAAGGAAGTACAAGCACTTGAACAGGAAAAGGATGAATGAAAGAGTCTATTTGTTGACCTAAACACAAAACAGCCATCGACTAATTGAAAGTTGGCCCAACTTTTAAAAGAAAATGGACAGTTGCAAGCAAAGCTACAAAATAGTGAGTAGGCATTATTCGAAGTGTAAAGGCACATCTAAATGCTAAATGGAGTGGTGGTTGAAATTGAAACACAAATAGGGGTTGTGAATGAAGAATGTGAGCAAATAAAAGAAACATATGTGAGAAAGCATGACCAGTTGGAGTCCTTACTTGACCAAATCACTATGGCAACTTACAAAGTCAAAAACATTATAGAAAAGGTTGAAGAATGGAAGTCAATAGTGCCACTAATGGGAGCATATAGCCAAGAATTGCTAGATTTTTTGAATGAAGTGTATAACTAATATCGACGAATTAGGGATTTCTTTCTTCAATAAATTGTAAACTTTTTATGGATGTAATATTGGATTTGTTTAGAAATAACTTTTTAATTTAATAAAGATTTCCTATGTTAACAATTACTATATGGTAAATTCTTTTTATTGTATTCAAGCATTCTTGCATTTATTCTCATGCATAATCTGATGATCTTATGAACATCATTCTAAACATATACCATAATTATGGTAAATCAAGTTTAAAGATAGCTTGACCCACTTACCACTAGTATAATACTTGAGCTCAAGCTAAAAAAATAAAGCAAGATAATGCAAGCCATGCTAAAAAGTTGGAAATCGCCCAAGAAGAGCTTAAATAGGAGTTGAGCAAAATTTTGAAAGCACTGAACAAGCTAGAAAAAGGAAAAATTGTAGAAAAAGAGGCTAAACCTAAAAACCAACCATTGCAGGATATTGTTGACCTTATTATCCTTCTAGCTATAGCCCATATAAGGCCCAATCCACTAAAGGCACATCACCATAATAGTTCACATTTTTTGTAAGCTATACTTACTTAGGAAGGCCACCTACACCTAACCAAAAGAACGTTCAAAGCTACATCAATCCTACCTTTATTGAAAATGTATTTAAAATAGTTTAAGTTTTCAATTTGGATGACCTAAATGATAAGTTAAAATTGAAGGTAGCTGAGTCTTTAGAAAATTCTAAAGCTGATTACAAGATAAACACATTTAAGGAGAGATTGTGAGCTATTGAAGGTATTGATTTTTATTATTTTCATGGATGCCATTAGGCTTTGTCTAGTTTCAAATGTGGTTATACCTTTAAAATTTAAGGTACCAGGTTTGAGAAATATAACGGTATGAAATGTTCTATCATGCATGTTATAATGTATTATCGAAGATGGTAGCTTACGCCAATAATGAGAAACTACTTATGTATATATTTCAAGATAGTTTGACTAATTTGTTATAAGGTGGTATATCCAGTTGGATAGAATACACACCCAATAATGGAAGGATTTGACTCACTATTTCATCAACCAATATTATCAAATCATAAATCTGGCCCCTGATCACCTTTCTTTACAAAACATAGAAAAAAAGGTAATAGAATCTTTTAAAAAATATGCCCAACAATGGAGTGATATGGCCGCTCAAGTTTAACTTTCTCTAATTAAGAAAAAAATGACAATACTATTTGTAAGCATCTTGAATGCACTTTATTATAAGAAAATGATGAGGAATGTAACAAAGAATTTTACTGACATGGTAATTTTAAGAGAGATTATTAAAAATACCATCAAGAATGGCAAGTTTGAAGAAGGGTAAGCCAGGAGTACTAAGAAATGTGTGATGCCCAAAAAAAAAATAGTTGAAGCCCAAGCTGTGAGTTTTGAGGGGCAATAATTCAGAAGTTATGCTTCATATCCACTATCTACTTGTCCAACCTACTATCATACAATTAATAATATTGCACAAATCTCTTACCATCCTCATTATCCAATCATGAATAACATGTCCCCAAGTTCTTATCAACCAACCTTTTAAGCACTTATATGTGGGCCTAGTTTTGTCAGTACACTAATTTCAAGGCTTAAAAATCAAACGAGTCATTTAAGAAGATTTAGAAACAACCAAAAGAGAGCTCGTATTGATCATATCCTATAACATACACTAAACTATTTTCAAAATTAGTTAAGAATAACTTGGTATCTCCAATTCTTTTGGAACCATTAAAGCCATTTTATCCCAAATGGTATAATATTAATGTCACTTGTGATTACAATAATGAGAATGTGGGTCACTCTATAGAACTCTACCATACTTTTAAGCATAAAGTGTAAAGTTTGATTCGAAAAGACTCGATGAGTTTCAACTAACCAAAGGAGCTGAATGTACATAAAGGCTTTTTGTTGATCACCCAAGGGCATAATGTTGGGAAGGATATGAAAAGGCTGATTGAAACTACTTGTCATTTTAGGATTTCTTTGGAATAATGGACTTATTTTATTGTATTAGGATTTCATTTGAAATTACTTGTCATTTTAGGATTTCTTTGGAATAATGGGCTTATTTTATTGTATTAGGATTTCATTTTATTTTATATCATTTTAATAAAAGTGACAAATATGATGCATTTTTAGGACTTTTTTGTATGAATCACCATTTTATGCTTTTATCTTCTTACATCTTTTCCTATATCCATTCCCAAATTTCAAATAATGAATGTTTAGACAGTCATGATAATAATTCAAGATTTGATTTTGAAAACATCATTCAAGTTGATAAATTAAGATTGTTGATTTATTGAGATTACTGAATAAAAGAAGATAAATCTAGCAAAGAATTTCGCTCACTAAAAGATGAAGTTGACATAGAACGTGATCTTTATTTTTGGTCAATGAATTTTCTTTATTAAGAGTATTCATGTTTGAAATGGGAATGACCATCTTTTTTCCACCCTTCAACAATGAGTAAAATTATCGTTTGCTACCCCATTTGAGCTTGTTGAGAATTTTTTTCAAAGAACCCTAACTAAAGATCACCTCCACACTAGGGGCAAAGTTTGAGAAGCTTAAGAAAGTAAAGATCCTTTGTAATTTTAGAGGCAAAGCCTTTTTGTGCTTAATTTTTTTTTTTGAAAAATGATGAAAAGTGTAAAGAAAAAAAAAAAGAGAAATTGATAGGGTAAAATGTCAAAGTGCTCTACAAGAAAAGAAATAATCATTGGTTTGATTACCCTTCAAACATAGTTTGGGCCTATTTTATCAATTTCTTTCATAACCCTTCACCCTGGCCTACATTATATCCTTTAAAATCTATTTTGATCGAATATGAATACTTGAATTGGAGAATCATGAATTGAACTAAGGCAGATTTGCCATTATATAGTTTGGAATTTTGATTAAAGTGTTATTAATGGATCAAGGGGGAAAGAGAAATAAAAAGAAAAGATAAGAAAACGATGTGGAAAAAAAGTGAAAAGAAGAAAAAAAAAAGACTTAAACTGAAAATCTGAAATAGCAGTTTAAGTAAAAAATAAAGACTCAAAAAATAGCTTCATTTGAGGATCCTAAGAATATAGATGATGATTGGTTCAAAGATCTAGAATATCAATGGAATGTGTTTTTGAGAAAGAATTATGAGTCAAAGTTCAGAATTATTTGAACAATCATTATTCTAGATGTTAATACCTATTTTCATAGTATTTTGCTTTTGTTCACTTTTGATTTGTTATTGATCAGACTTGTTTTTCTTGTTTGTATCCTCTGAATGAATTGAGAAAATGTATCATATTTTTCATGAATTAAAATGATAGTAAACAAGTGAATGACAATGTCTATAAAAGATTTTTCCATTCTTTTAAAAGAAATTCAAGATGAAAAAAGTGAAAGAAATCTAAAAAGATGATTTGAAAAGGGCAAATGAGATGATCCAATGATGAATACAATGATGGATTCGTCAATATAACCTAAAGTTATGATTAGATGAGGAAAATAACGTGGATCAAATGATAGAATTTATTCTAAAATCATTAGTACTAAGAAATTAAGAAAGAATATATGATATGGTGGAATCTTGAGAATCTTGTTACTACAATTGAAATTTTATGGCATTGATTTAGTATGATCTGCCTTACATACATTTGTGTTCACATTATTGTTTGAACAAATACATTTGAATCCTTATTTTAATAATTGCATTTGCATCATGGTTGGGGTATGCATTTACATCATGTAATAAACATTTGAATCATAGTATGGCATTTTTATTGTTGATTAGGACATGCATTTGCATTTTTTAGTGAGAATCTGGATTGTTACATTTGCAAAATGTAGAAGACATTTGCATTAACATTTATTATATAAAAAATTTAAATTTGATTGGAGAAAATTTTTTACTTTTGAATCCTTGAATAAGGAAGATCTTTCATGATGAGATTTTTTTTACGAAGAAAACTTTCCAAACTTTTAAAGTTATAAAACCTTTGTTAAAGGAGCTTTTCAAATAAAAATCTTTAAAATTTTGGATGTGAAACCCTAAAATTTTTTCGAATGAGAATCTTTGGGTGTGAAGCCATAAAGTTTTTGAAAAAGAACCTTTGAAACTTTGGATGTGAATCTTTAAAAGTTTTCAAATGTGGATCTTTGAAATTTTGGATGTGAAACCATAAAATTTTTTAGATGAGAATATTTGAAATTTTGGTTGTGAAATTTTAAAGTTTTTGAATATGAATTTTTGAAAATTTCAATATAAATCTCTAAGTTTTTCAAAGGAAAATCTTTAACTTATGGATGTGAAACCATGAAATTTTTTGAATAAGAATCTTTGAATTTTGTGAACCTTGAAATCTTTGATATGAATCCCTAAAATTTTCAAATAGATAGCTTTAAATGTGAATTTTTAAGAATTTTTAATTCTTATAAATATGAAACTCTTACGAATTCTTGGGAATTTAAAAATCTTATGAAACTTTAGACTCTTGAGAATTTGAAAAGCCTAAGAATCTTGCAATTCTTGTGAATCTAAAATTTTTATGAATTTGAACTCTTATGAATATTTGAATTCAAGTGAATCTAAAAGTCTTGCGAATTTTTGAGTTCTTACGAAATTGAAATTCTTGCAAACTTGAAATTCTTACGAATTTAAAAATTCTTATGAATATGAAAATTCTTGCAAATCCAAAAATCCTTGTGAATTGAAATCTTTGTGAATTTGAAATCTCTACAAAACTTGAAATCTTGCGAATCTGGAACCTCTATGAAACTTGAATTTTTTATGAATCAAAAACCTCTGAGAATCTTGAATCATATGCAAACTTTTGAAATTTTTACGAAATTTAAAATTCTTGCAAATTCGAAAACCTTTGTGAATTTTGAATTTTTGCAAAATTTGAAATCATTATGAGTTTTTTACGAATCTTGGACTCTTAGAATCTTTCAATTTTTATTATGGAACCTTGCGAATCTTTCAGTTTTGTGAACCTTTGAATTTTCACATTGTGAATCTTTGGATTTGAAGCTAAAAATTTTGACTTTTTCTAGATCTAAGCAAAATGGATGTCCTTTTACATTTTTTATTTAATGTTTTTAAAATTGTTTAGTCTCTGTATAGAGGAGCCTATTTATTAATTTAAAATTGTATAGCCTTTGTTTAGAAAAGTTATTTGAAGTTTTCTTTTTTTGAAAGTCACATAACTTTATTTAGAGGATTCTTTTTTTTTAAATTCTTATTTTACAGAAATTGTACAAAAAGGGAAAATTATAGACATTTTATTTTGTCTGAAAATTTTTTCGAGATAAAAAATGAACTTTTAACCATTAATTGGGCCCAATTGTGAAGGTTTGGGCCCAATAGGAAAATTGTAATTTTAATTTTAATTTGGTCTTATTTTTAGTTTAATGTTAATTCTAAAAAAAGGTCAAAAAATTAAAAAAAAATCAAAATCAAAAGTAAAAAAAAATCAAAAGTCAAAAGTACAAAAAAAAGAAAAAAAAAGAAAAACGTGTTTGAAATCTTGACATCAAATTTGGAAATTGAATCACTGAAGATTAATGGATTTTTTGATTTTGGGAATCCTAATCTCCATGAAAAAGAAAAGTTACAGGAAATCAAATCACCTAAAAGTGAAACCTTTGAAATCAATCAGTTGAATTTTTCTAAATAAAAAGGGATTGAATCCTTTATAAAATGAGAAAGACTCATAAATCATCAAAGAGCAATCATAGTTTTCTGGGTTTGATCTTTTAGTTCTTGGATTCTAGGGTTTTGTGTCTAGTTCAATTCTTTGTTGGTTTTTGTGAATTTTTCTAGGGTTGGATTCTTGAATTTGGTTTTTTGATATGATTTTTGGGGTTGTTTTATAGCTTTTAAGGTCTTTGAGGAAACTATTTTGATTTCTTTGGAATTTTTGGCTTGAATTTTTAGAGTTTGATTTGATTTTTTTTTTGAATTTAGATTTAAGTTCTAGGTTTTTCTAGGTTTATACTTAAATTTTCTAGCAGGTGTTGAATTTTCTAGTGATATTCACGATGGCCAGAGGGTTTTGTTGGTGGCCATTTTCTAGGTTCATCCAAGTTTTTGGGAAAATTTGAATATTCTAGCTACCGTTTGAATTTCATGACACTAGAATCTAGGTTCATCTTGGTCGTTTGAATTTCACAGCAACGTGTTCTAGAGAGAGATCCAAGCATTTTGACTTAAAGAGAAAAACAGCAGGGCTGGACTTAGGAAAAGCCTAGAATTTGGGCTTTTATAACAACACAATTTGGTAACTTGACCCTAATTGCATAGTTTGGCTTTTCTTTTTTTCTTTTAATTTTTAGTTTTGATTTTTGTTTTATTTCCTATTTTTTGTTTTCCCTTTTTTTTTCCATTTTCCATTTTTTTTTGTTTTTATTATGAGTAAATTAATATGATAAAAAAATGGTTAGAATATTTATGAATGTTTTATTTATTTATTCAGTTATTTATTTATTTGTTTGTTTGTTTGTTTATTATTATTATTATTATTATTATTATTTAGTTATTTTTTGCATGATTATTAATTAATTGCATGATAATTTATATGTTATATTATTGAATGATATACTATGTTATTACATGATATTGTATGATATTATTTGCATGATAATTTTTGTTATTTTAATTGATTTTTTCTTTCAAATTTAAAATTAAAAAAAAGCTTTAAAAAATATTTTTTAATCCTACCAAACTATTTGAGAATTTAAATATTGAATTAAGTCTTACCAAATTATTTGAGGACTTAATGAATTTTCTTTAAAAAAAAAACTCTTAAAATCTTACCAACATATTGAAAGATAATTCTAGACAAAAAATCTTATCAATATATTGAAAGATAGTTTTGAAAATAAATTATTTTCATAAATGAAAATTTTTTTTACAATAAAAAAAAAGAATCCAATAATAGAGTTTTCTTCAGAGTAAGACACTAAGATCAATTTTTAATAATTAAATTATTTGATAAAATTATAAAAATGTATTAAGGATTGGATAACTTGAAATCAAATTCGTACCATCCTTACAATGGGCGTTATGAAGGTACTATAACTTTTTTCAAGCGTAATCACACTCTCGAATCTAAAATCTAACTTCGTAGACTAGAATTTACCTTTTAAAAATACCAAAATCAAGTTTGAAACTCCTTTTTAAATGCAACAGGTTTAGTTAAGTAGCTAATCCCACCTAAACAAAAAATATTGATGGTGACTCTTAAAGGTTATGTCTAGCAATAGGTCCACGGATTTAAACATTATGACATTAATTTTTTTATTTTTATTTTTTTGCTTTTGATTTTTTTTCCTATTTATGTTCTTTAAAATCATTACTTGTTAAAATTTATTAAAACTTTAGTTTTTTAATATTAATGCTTTTTACTATTTATTTTCTTGTAACTTATGATTTTTTATCTTATTTTTATTAGGAGTATTTCATGTTTTTATTTTTATAGATTTCTTACTTTTGATTTTCTTCTATTTATATTCTTTAAAATCGTTATTTGTTAAATTTTATTTAACAATAAATGCCAAGTCTTTTTGCATAAAATTTGAACCTATATCTCATAATTTTATTATATTAAACACAGTAGACTTTTGGTTACCTAATTTTTTTTATGAGTTTTTGACTTTTCATTTTCTTTTATTCACGTTCTTTACAACTGTTATTTGTTAAAATTTATTGAAACTTTTAGTTTCTAATATTAGTGTTTTTAACTATTGATTTTCTTGTAATTTAAGATTTTTCATTACAATAGATTTTGGTTGTCTAACTTTTTTATGGATTTTTGAGTTTTGATTTTCTTCTATTTATATTCTATAAAATTATTAATTGTTAAAATTTATTGAAACTTTTAGTGTTTTTGATTGATTTTCTTGTGATTTTTTATTTTTCATGACAATTGACTTTTGGTTGCATAACTTTTTATGGATTTTTTATTTTTGATTTTTTTCTATTTGTGTTCTTTAAAATCATTATTTGTTAAAATTTATTAAAACTTTTAGTTTTTTTAATATTAATATTTTTTTCTATTGATTTTCTTGTGACTTATAATTTTTTATCCTATTTTTAGGAGTATTTCATGTTTGTATTTTTATAGATTTTTTACTTTTTATTTTCTTCTATTTACATTTTTTAAATCGTTATTTGTTAAAATTTGTTAAAATTTTTAGTTTTTTTTATAGATTTATAATTAATGATTTTCTTCTAATTTTATTTTTCAAACCGTTATTTGTTAAAATTTATTGAAATTTTAGTTTTCTAATATTAATGTTATTGACTTTTGATTTTCTAATAACTTCTGATTTTCATCTTTTGTTATGAATGGAAAGGTTATATAAGCATATTTTATATTTGTATTTCATTTTCTTTTTCAATAATTGTTTGACATATTACTAATCATGAGGTTTTTTTTTTTTGTTGTATTTATATTTTGCAATTTTATTATTTTTAATCATACTATATTTTTTTGTTTGGCATTTCAATTCTGTTTTTTAGCCAATTTGATTTATTTTTTAGTGTGTGCATTTTTTTTTCATAATCTATGATTTTTTTTAATTTTATTTTAAATTTGCCTTTTAGTTAATTGAAGTATGTCATGATTGATAAATTGATTTTTGAAAAAGATGACTGGAGGATTAAAACTCGTATTTGTCAACTATGGGATGTTTATATTTATAAAACTAAACAATGTGTTAACATAAAAATGACGTTAGTTGATGAAAAAGTATGTAAAAAAGATTTATTTTTGTTATATTTTTATCTCTATTTTCATTAAATGACTTATTTTATCATATTCACACTATTCTTTGAAGTTGTAACATATATCAATTGAAGAATAAGATTTATGAAGGAGGTTTATATTATATAAAAACTATTGTTTGTTGTAAAAAATAAAAATGATTATCAAATACTTGATACGAATGAGAGTATGATTCATTTTCATGCTAATACCATCATTAAAGAGATACTTGATAAAAGAGCAAATATTCCATGACATATTTTGAGTTTGTAGCTTATGATAGTTTTGCTGAACATTTAGCTATTTGCTTTACAGGTTACTTTTTTTTTATAATTTATTATGAAATTTTGAAATTTTGTTTTTTTCTTTAAAATAATTTTTAATTTAATTTTTCTTTAGATATTATTGGTGTTGTTATTTGCATGGGTTTATCTCATCATTAAACTATTGATAATGAATATGTAAAATACATGGTGTTAATAGAGATGTTCATAGGCCGAGTTTATGCTTGGTATTAATAACTTATATGCTTGCCCAAACCCGATTCGGTTCAAAATTTTGGGCCTTAAAATTTTCCCAAGCCTGGCCCAAATTAAAAATATAAATCCCAAACCCACCCATTAAACTTAATTGATATAATAAAAATTTTAAAAATGTAATTAAATTAAATTTAATGGTATTATATTTAATTTACATATATATAAAAATTAAAAATGTAAAAATTAAAAATAAAAATTAAGTTTAATAAAATATATATAATTTTTGTTTTATATTTTTATATATATGTGAATTAATTTATATATAATTCACATATATAATTAAAATGTATAGATGTGAATTTGCATTAGGCCGAGTTGGACTTGAACTTTAAATATTTTATCCAAAATTTGATCTAAAATTTAAACAGGCCTAAAAATTATGCCTAAGCTCATTTTACGGGTTTTAATTTTTTTTTTAAATCCTTTCAAAACTTGGGCTGGCCTTTTGGTTTAGATAGGTAGTTCGACCTCTGCACAGGTCTAGATTTTATGCATTCAAGATTTAAAGTATCATTTTTGTTTTAATTTTTTTTATATTTACAATGCTTTAAAATGGGTGATTTATTTAAAAAAATTAAAATTAATTATTTTTATTGGAATTAAATTTTCTTTAATCATTTTTAGTGAAAGGTTTACAACCGTTAGTTTATGGAACAAGTTTGTTTCGAAATTTGAAGATAATTGCTTAGCTTTAAGAAATGAACCTCCAAGTGTTATACTTCTTTGATCGCTAAGAGTTTTTGAGGTTAGTCAATATGTAAAATATTACAAAATTAATCTCCAATTATTATAGTTACTTATATGATTTTTAATATTTTATTTAGATTTGTTAATATTAAATATTTTTTTTAGGTGTAACATCATTTTCTTCTTCAAAGTCAACTAAAATTTACATGGACAACTCTATTTTGAAATAAATCAATTTAAGTCACGTTTAACGTGAGTCCCTTTTACTATTTTTATCATTTGATTTTGGTTTATTATTGTTATTTTTTTAAAAGTAGTTGGATTTTTAAATCTTTTTTAAAAACAATTTATTTTAGCAAGATTTCAATAATTGAGATATGAACAAAGTCATGAATTGTCAACTGATCTAATTCTTTGAAGATCAAAAAAATAATTCCTAAGATGAAACAACTTCGTCAATTTGCTACCAATAAGGTTACCAATTTGTATTATATCTTATTGTTAATATTATAGTTTAATTTCTAGAGTAAAGGTGATACTTTTTTATTTTAAATTATTATTGTTTTTTATTTCTTTTCAGGGTGAATCCTATATGGTTACAACTTTAGTAGTTAGAATACAAATGCGTGATGGATGGTGATATGCATCTTGTGGTCGTACATGTAAGAAAAAGGTTGTTCCTATATTAGATACCACATTTTGTCTGAGAATTTTTTCGGAACCAAAATGGTCTTTGACCATAAATTGAATATGATTGGGAATCTTGGGGTCTAATTAAAAGTCCAAATTTTTAATTTTTGTTTTAGTTTTTATTTGATTTTAGTTGTAGACACCCCATTTTATTTGGGGCCTATAAACTGAACTTCGATTTGTGTTGTTCGAGCTTTTCAAATGTCTATCAGGCCTTTCAATTGGAACAGGGCTTAAAAGTGATAATGGGTTTTAAGCCCAATATGGGATACCTTATGGTATTTAGGCTTTAAGCCCATTCTTTAATTACATTTCTATTTTAATAAAAAAATTGTTATTATTATTAAAAAAAAAAAGGAAATAGAATCAGATTTTTCTTCTGAAAGATTAATCTTGAAATTATTTTTGCATGAATTTGGAAAAGAAATACTTACTAGAATCAAGTTGAAATCCTGAATCAAAGCAAGGTTCTAAAACCAACCCAATAACAATTGATGGGATTCAAGACAAATCCCTAAATTTTCCATAAAAAATTCCTATAAATTACTCTCAAACCCACAATGATCAAGGCGTGGATTGGAAAATAGTTTAGCTTTTTTTTTATGGTTTCCAAAAGTTTTGGTGGGAATTTTTTGGGGTTTTGTTTTTAGTCATCAGTCTTGCTGAATATTGTGGGGAATTTTGAGCACTTGCGATTTTAATGACTTTGGCCTTTTTGGGATTTTTCTTTGGGAAATTTTAATTTGGGATTTTGTGATGATTTTTCATTGATTTTGAGATTTTTTGATTCGTAGAGCCTTTTTAATTTGTTTAAAGTTTGGAAAAGTAGATTGGATTCCAGGCTGGTTTTAAACATTTTTGTTTGAATTTCTGAACTTGATTTGAAATTTTACGTTTTCCTTGGTTTTGTATGATTTTTTTGGTGGCTACTTGAATTTTCTAACCAAGGTCATGGTGGTCAGAAGTTTGTGCAGTGACCAACTTCTGGGTTCATAAAAGTTTCTAAAAAACTTGAAGTTTTCAGCAATAGTTTAAATTTCCCAGCATTCAAAAATTAGGTTCATCTTGGTTGGTTGAACCTTTCGGCAAGTTGTTTTAGAGAGAGGCGAAAGCATTTTTTAGAGAGAGAAAGGGCCAAGGTAAGTCTAAAGGAAAACAAAAGATTTTTGGCTTATATAGCATAGCCAAAATGACACCATTTTGGAGGAGACGTTTGACCCGTTAGCCTGTGCTTGACCCGCGTGTCTACCCACTCGCAAATATGATCTGTTCCATAGGTGTTCCATTTCTTTTTTTTCTTTTATTTTTTGTTTCATTTATTTTTTTATTTGCTCTTATTTTTATTTTAGATTTTTTATTTTTATCCTTTATTATTACTTATTATTTCAAAATGAATAGTAGATTATTTTATGGGTTTCATTTTTTTTATTTATTTATAAAAAAATAAAAAAATGTTTCTAAATTCATGAATCATACCAAACTGTTGGAGAATTTTTCATAAATATAAAATTTTATGGATTTTACCAAACTAATGGAGAATTCCATAAATCAATTTCTTTTTTTAAAAAAATTATTATTGATAAAATAATTTATTTTGATCTTATCAAACTATTAAAAGATTTGCATATGAAACTAAATCTTATCAAATTATTGGAAGATTTAATGCATTTTTTAAAAATAATTTTACAATAAAATTTCACCAAACTATTGGGAGATCGGCATCAAAATAAATCTTACAAAATTATTGGAGGATTTTACTAATTATTTTCTAAATAAAATATATTAATGAATCCGATGACGGAACCTCTTTATAGTATGACACTAGTCTCGATGAATACTTATAAGGTGAGAGAATTATCTTAAATTGCTACCAAACTATTGGAGAAATTTTAAGATCAATTTTCAATATTAAATATTTTTGTAAAGAATAAATATGGTTAAGGCTTGGAAATTTAAAATCAAACTGGTACTATCTTTTGGATAGGCACTGTGAAGGAGTTATAACCTTCTTCACACGTAATAGTACTTTCAAACCAAAAATCTGGCTTCGTGGACTAAAATATACTATTTAAAGATACCTAAGTCAATCTTAAGACTCCTCTATAAATAGAACAGATTTAGTCAAGTGACCAATCACACCTAAACAAAAACGATTAGTAGCAACTCCAAAGCCTACGTCTAGCGATAAGTCCATGGATCTAAACGTTATGACAGTTTGGCAACTCCACTGGGGACATTAAGAGTCAGGCCAGCAAATGATTTCTTATTATCCAAGCCATAATAAATTAAAATTTTTTTCTTCATTCCGTGTTTGTATTTTATTTATTTATTTATTCATTTTACATATATATTATTCATTTACACATCATAATATAAGCTTTACACTTGAGTTCAATCCCTTAGGAGGGAGTAAAGTACTTACGCCTTAATGAGAGATTTCATGTCTCTATATGGGCTAGCGAAAAACTCCCACCCAAATTGAACCTTTTTCACTTGTAATTTATAATGGGTGATGAGAGGGTGCCTTACTAGTCTATAATAGACAATGATGTAAAGAACAATTTAAAAACCATTAGATTGTCAAATCGTTGAACTTGGCATGTCCATAAACCTTAAGGGTCTGAACCTAAGTAAGCGTTATGCCTTCCCTTATGTGAGAAATTCCTAAATAAGGCATATGATGGGATGTTTATTTTGTTCATAAATTTATGTATTATTTTTGTATATATTATTTGCATACTAACCCTTTATGTTGCTTTTTGTATTTTTGTTATTTGTAAAAATTATGTGTATACTAACCATTTTTTTACTATGCATGCATCCACATTATTAGATTTATCATAAGAAAGAGTTACCATAAAATAATTTTAATAAAAAAAGTCTCAGTTACATCCATAGAAAGCCTAGTAAAATCTTTTACTGGCATGAAAAGGCAGTCCGAAGAGTTGAAGTTTGCAAACAAAAGGCTAAAAAGGGAAGTTCAAGTACTTGAACAAGAAAAGGAGTTGTGGTTGAAATTGAAATGCAAATGGGAGTTATGAATGAAGAGTGTGAATAATTAAAGGAAGCATATGTGAGAAAACCTAATTAGTTGGAGTCCTTACTCGACCAAACCACTGTGGCTGCTTAGAAATACAAGGACCTGTAGAAAATGTTAAAGAATGAACAATGTAGGTGCCATCAGTAGGAGTACATGGTCAAGAATTGCTAGATTTCCTTAATAAAGTGCAAAACCAATATCGACAAATTAAGAATTTTTTTCCCTCAATAAATTTTAGACTTTTCATGGATGTAATATTGGATTTGGTTAGAAATAACTTTTAATTCAATAAAGATTTTCTTTTTTAACAATTGTTATGTGAAAAATTCTCTTTATTGCATTCATGCAGTCTTATATTCATTCTTATGCATAATTGGATAGTTTCGTAAACATCACTCTAAATCAACACTCTAATTATGAAAAATTAAGGTTTAGAGATCGCTTGACCTACTTGCCATCAGTATAATATTTGAGCTCAAGCCCAAAAAATGGAGCAAGACAATTTAAGCCATATTGAGAAGTTGAAAAGGGCCAAAAAAGAGCTCAAATGGGAGTTAAGTAAAATTTTAGAAGAACTAAGCAAGTTGAACAAAGGCAAGACTATAGAATGAGGGACTAAACCTAAAAACCGTCCATTGTAGGATGTTGTTAACCTTCTATATCTTCCTAGCTATAGCCTATATCAGGCATATTCCTCTCAAGGCACATCACCATAATAATTCACATTCCCTGTAAGGCATACTTACATAAGAATGCCATCTCCACCAATTCAGGGGTAATTTCAAACTTTTGCTAATGCTATCTTTATTGAAAAGATAGTAAAGCACGTCTCGATCCTCAATTCAAATGACCTTAAAGAGAATGAGAAGCAAAAATTGAAGGTGGTTGAAAGTTTAGAGGATTCAAAGTCCCAATATAAGATAAACTTGTTAGAAAAGAGACTATGAGCCATTGAAGGTATAGATTTTTATGGCTCTATAGACACAGTCGATCTTTGCTTAGTCCTAGATGTTGTAATCTAGCCAAAGTTCAATGTCCTTAAGTTTGAGAAGTACAATGGTACTAAGTGCCTGACATATATATCATTATGTATTATCAAAAAATGGCTACCTACACCAGTGATGAAAATTTGTTAATGAATGTATTCCAAGATAACCTTATTGGCTCAGCTGTAAAATGATATGTTAAACTAGATTAAACCTACATTCACTCTTAGAATAAGCTTGCTCATGCATTTATTAATCAGTACTATCACATCATAAACTTAACCCTTGGTCACTTTTCTTTACAAAGCATGAAAAAAAAGGCAACATAGTTTTTCAAAAAATATGTCCAACAGTGGAGGGATATGGCTGCTCAAGTTCAACCTCTTTTGACTAAGAAAAAAAATGACAATATTGTTTGTTAGCACCCTAAAAAATGATATGAAAAGCAACAAAGAACTATGTTGGCATGGTGATCTTAAACGAGATTATTGAAAATGCCATCAAGAGTGGCAAGCTTAAAGAAAGAGAGGCTAGTAGTGCTAAGAAAAATGGGATGCCTAAGAAAGAAGAAATTGAAGCCCAGACGATAAGTTTTGAAGGATAATAATTTAGAAGTTATGCTCTATATCCACCATATGTTCATCCTGCTTACTATTCGACAACCAATAATATTGCACAAGTCCTTTACCCACCTCATTGCCTAGCCATGAACAATATCGCTCCAAGTCCCTATCAATAAGCTTTTCAAGCACCTATATATAAGCCTAGTTTTGCAAGTACACTAGTTTCAAGGCATTATAATCAAGCGAGTAGTTTGAGAAGATCTAAAAGCAACCAAGAGAGAACTTATATTGATTCTATTCTCATAACCTATACTAAGTTATTTTCAGACTTATCCAAGAATAACCTGGTATCCCTAATTCTTTTAGAGCTATTAAAATCATCTTATCCCAAATGGTACAATGTTAATGCCATATGTGACTACCATAATGGGAATATGAGTCACTCAATAGAAACATGCCTTACTTTTAAGCATAAAATGCAAAGTTTGATCCGAGCAGGCTCGGTAAGCTTCAACGAGTCAAGGGAATTGAATGTGAATAAACGTTATTTGTCTAATCACCCAAAGGCATGATTTTGGAAAGATTGATTGAAATTGCTTATCATATTAAGATTTCTTAAGAATATGGATCATTTTTATTGTACTTGAATTTTATCTTTTTTTTATCATTTTAATAAAAATGGCAGATATGATGCATTTTCATGACATTTTTTCTTTTGATGAATCACCATTACATATTTTTACCTTTTCATATCTTTTTTCATATCCATTCTTTGATTTTAAAGAATGAAATGTTCAGACAGTAATGACAATAATTTAAGATTTGATTTTGAAAATATCATTCATGATGATCTAATTGATAGATTAAATTGATTTATGGGAACTACTGAATAAAAAGAAGATAAATCGAGTGAAGAATTTTGAAAGTGATGCAATCGTGATCTTTGCATTGATTCATTCACAAATCTGTTCTTAGTTAATCAATGATCTCTATTGAAAGTATTAATGTTTGAAATGATGAATGGGCATTTTTCTTCTATTTTTCACAAAATAAGTAAAATTATCCTTTGCTACCCCATTGAGCCTTTTAAAATTTTCTTTCAAGGAACCCTAACCAAGGATCACCTTCACACCAGGGCAAAGTTTGAAAAGCTTAAAAGGTGGAGATCATTAGTGTTTTCAAAGGCAAAGCCATTTTGTGCTTAAATTTTTTCTAAAAAAAGATGAATGCTGTAAAAAAAAAGAAAAAAAAAGAAGAAAAAATTGGTGGGACAAAGTATCAAGGTGCTCTACATGAAAAAAATGATCCTTGGTTTAATTAAACTTCAAATACATTTTAGGCCTATTTTATCCATTTCTTTCATAACCCTTCACCCTAGCTTACATTATATCTTTTAAAAGTCTATTTTGATAGAATATGAATACTTAAATTAAAGAATCATGAATTGAACTAAGGTTGGTTTACCATTAGATTGTTTGAGATTTTATTAAAGTGTCACTAATGGATAAAAGGAAAAGAGATATGAGAAGAAAAGATGGGAAAAAGATGTACAATAAATAAATAAATAAAAAGTAAAATGAGGGAAAAGAAGACTTAAACTGAAAACCCCGAAACGGTGATTTAAGTAAAAGTAAAGATTCATGAAAATAGCTTCATTTGAAGATGCCAAGAATGTAGGCGAAGTTTGGCTTAAAAATTGAGAATATCGATGGAATATATTTTGAGAAATAATTTTGAGTTAGAGTTTAGAATTGTCTGAATAGTCATTATTCTATATGTTAATACCTTATTTCCACAGTATTTTGCTTTTGTTCACCTTTAATTTGCTATTGGCTAGACTTTCTTTTGATAATAAATACCCATTTTTCTTGTTTATATTCCTTGAATGAATTGAAAAAATGTATCATGTTTGTCATAAATTGGAATGATGATAAATAAATGAATGATAATATTCGTAAAAGATTTTTCCATTCTTTTGAAAGAAATCTAAGATGAAAAAGTGAAAAAGCTTGAAAAGATGATTTGAAAAGGGTAAATAAGATGACTCAGTGATGAATACAATGATGGAGTTTTGAGATCATTAATGTTGAGAAGCTAGGAAAGAATATATAAGATGGTGGAGTTTTAAAAATCTTGTTACCATAATTGAAATTTCATGGCATTGATTTAGTGACATCTGCATTACATATATTGTGTTTATATTGTATTTAAATCTTTGATAATTGCATTTGTATCATGATTAAGGTATGCATTTGCATCATGTAGGGAACATTTGAATCATTGTATGACATGCATTTGTATCATTTAGTAAAAATCTGGATTATTACATTTGCAACATGTAGAAGACATTTACATTGACATTTATTAAATACAAGAATTTGACTTTGATTCGACTTTTGAATCCTCAAATGAGGATTATCTTCCATAATGGGATTTTTTTTTTTGACAAGGAAAACTTTTCAAACTTTTAAAGTTATAGAGCCTTTGTTTAAAGGAGCTTTTTAAATGAGAATCTTTTAAATTTTGAGTGCAAAACCTTAATTTTTTTCGAATGAGAATCTTTAGGTGTAAAGCTATAAAAGTTTTGAAAAAGAACCTTTGAAACTTTGAATATGAACTTCTAATTTTTGAATGTGAATCTTTGAAACTTTGAATGTGAATTTCTAATTTTTTAAATACGAGTCTTTGAAAATTCAAATGTAAATCTCTAATTTTTTGAATATAAGTCTTTGAAACTTTGGATATAAATCTTTAAAAATTTTTGAAGTTGAATATTTGAAATTTTGGATGGGAATTCCTAAAATTTTTCAAATATGAATATTTGAAATTCTAGATATGAAACCCTAAAATTTTTCATATGAGAATTTTTGAAATTTTGGTTGTGAAATGTTTAAGGTTTTTGAAGGTGATTTTAAAATTTTTTATGTGAATCTCTAAGTTTTTAAAATAAAAATCTTTAACTTTTGAATGTGAATGTTTAAAATTTTTTGACTATAAATTTTGGATGTAAATCTTTGAATTTTTTGAATGAAAATCTTTAGCTCTTGAATGTGAATGTCTAAAATTTTTGAATGAGAATTTTTTTAATATCCATGAATTTTTTATAGGAAACTTTAAATCTTTGAATGCGAATTTTGGAATATTGTTTGTGAATTACAGTTTGCAAATTGTTATGAAACAAAAACTCTTAAAACATGAAGCTTTTGCAAATCTGAAATTTTTGCGAGCTTGAAACTATTATAAATCTAATATGAAGTTTTTATGAATCTTTCATCTTGTAAAACTAAAATTCTTTCGAACTTTAAATTTTTGAAAATTTGAAATTCTAACAAATTTGGAACCTCTTCGAAACTTGGAATCTTTGTGAATTTGTTAACCTTTGCAAATTTTGACATTTTGTGAATTTTGAAATTTTTGTGATTTTTTTGTGAAAGTTGGAGTCTTGGAATCTTTCAATTTATGCTTTAAAACCTTGTGAATCTTTGACACAAACCCTTGAACTTCCAAATTGTGACTCTTTGGATTTTAAGATAAAAACTTTTTTGACTTGTAGTTCAATCTTGGTCACTCATCTTCAATCTTGGTTCAATTCAAATCATTTATTTTTCTAACCTGTAATTCAATCTCAGTCACTCATCTTCAACCTTGGCTCGGTTTAGGTCATTTTATTTTTTTGACCTATGGTTCAATCTCAGTTACTCAGTTTTTATATCGGCTCAATCCACGTCATTAGTTTTTTAACTTACGATTCAGCCCTAGTCACTTATTTTTGACCTTGTCCCAGTCTAATTCATTTTAGTTTTCTATCCAATAATTCAATCTTGGTCACTCTTTTTCGACTTTGGCTCGGTTCAGGTTATTTAATTTTTTAACTCGTGACTCAGTCCTGATCATTTTCATTTTGGCATACCTCGTTCACTTTTGACTTTGATTCAATTCAGTCACTTTCACATTATAATTTAACTTCTTCCAAATCATTTTAACTTTGAATTTTCATTTGATTTGTCAAACTCGAACGTAATGGTTGTCTATGTTTTTGCGTAATTCCCATTTCATAGAAACTATGCAAAGAAAGATAATTGTAGACACCCTATTTTATCTAGGGGCTGTAAATTGAACTCAATTTGTGTTGTTAGGGCTTTTTAGGTGTCTATTGGGCCTTTAAATTGGTATGAGGCTTAAAAGTGATTTTGGGTTTTAAGCCAATATGGGAT
Organism: Durio zibethinus; assembly: GCF_002303985.1. The sequence continues at coordinate 20,746,693 of NW_019167893.1, forward strand.
ACCTTAAAATATTTAGGTTTTGATCCCATTTTTTAATTACATTTTTATTCCAATACAAAAATTTATTATTATTATTATGAAAAAAAAAAAGAAATAGAATCAGATTTTTCTTCTGGAAGATCAATCTTGAAATTATTTTCGCATGGAATTCAAAATGAAATATTGACTGGAATCAAGTTGAAATCTTGAATCAAAGTAAGGCTTTAAAATCAACCCATTAACAATTCGTGGGGATTCAAGGACATATCCCTAAAATTTCTTTACAAAATTCCTATAAATCACACTCAAACACACAAAGCTCAGGAGGGTGGATTGGAAAATAGTTTAGGTTTTTTTCTGTGGTTTTTGGAAGTTTTGGTGGGAATTTTTTAGGTTTTTTTTTTTGAGCCATCAATCTTGCTGAATATTGTGGGGAATTTTGAACACCTAGGATTTTAGAGACCTTGGCTTTTCTAGGATTTTGCTTTGGGAAATTTTAATTTGGGATTTTTTTATGATATTTCATTAATTTTGAGATTTTTTTATTTGTAGAGCCTTTTTAGTTTGTTTAGAGTTTGGAAAAGTACATTGGATTTTGGCTGGTTTTGAACATTTTTTTTTTAATTTTTGAACTTGATTTGAAAATCTAGGTTTTCTTAGGTTTTGTATGATTTTTCTAATGGCTACTTAAATTTTTTGGCCAAGGTCAAGGCAACTAGCTTTTGGGTTCATAAGAGTTTTTGGAAAACTTGAAGTTTCTGATGGCTATTTGAATTTCACAGTGCCAGAAATTAGGTTCATCTTGGCCGGTTAAAGCTTCTGACAAGTTGTTTTAGAGAGAGGCAATAGCATTTTTTAAAGAGAATGGGCTAGGGTAAGTCTGAAGGAAAACAAAAGATTTTTTGCTTATATAGCATATTTGGAGGAGACCTTTGACCCATTAGCTCGTGCAAGACCTGTATGTATGCCCATCCCAGATCCGACCCATTCCACAAGTATTCCTTTTCCTTTTTTCATTTATTTTTTGTTTTATTTATTTATTTTTATTTTCTTGCTTTTACTTTCATTTTTATTTTAAAATTATTTTATTATTTTTTATCCTTTATTATTACTTATTATTTCAAATTGAATAATACATTATTGTATGAGTTTCATTTTTATTTATTTATTTATTTATTAAAAAATGTTTCTAAATTCATGAATTCTACCAAACAATTGGAAAATTTTTCATAAATGTAATATTTTTTTTATTCTACCAAACCACTCAAGAATTCCATAAATTAATTTCTTTTTTAAAAAAATTATTATTGATAAAATATCCTATTTTGATCATACCAAACTATTAAAAGATTTGCCTTTACAATTAAATATTACCAAATTACTAAAAGATTTAGTGCATTTTCTAAAATTAATTTTACAATAAAATCTCACCAAAACATTGAGAGATTTGCATCAAAGTAAATCTTACCAAATTATTAGAGGGTTTTACTATTTATTTTCTAAATAAAATATATTAATGATCCGACGACAGAGCCTCTTCAAAGTGAAACACTAGTTTTCATGAATATTCATAAGGTGAGAGAATTATCTTAAATTGTTACCAAATTATTGAAGTAATTTTAAGCTCAATTTTCAATATTAAATATTTTCATAAATTATAAATATGATTAAGGCTTTGATAATTTAAAATCAAGCTAATACCAGTTTTTGGATGGGTGCTATAAGAGTGCTATAACCTTCCTCACACGTAATGATAATTTTGAACAAAAAATCTAGTTTCGTGGACTAGAATATACTATTTAAATATATCTAAATCAATTTTGGGATAGCTCTCTAAATGGGACAAATTTGGTCAGGTGACCAATTGCATCTAAACAAAAACAATTGGTGGCGACTTCTAAGTATATGTCTAGTGATAGGTCCACAGATCTATAAGTTATGACATTAGTGTTTCAATTAGTCCAAAAAAAAGGAAAAAAACCTAATGAAAATGAAATGAGAATTTTGGAGGGAATCTTGGATTCAATTTTTGAATTCAATTCATAATTTTTTGTCATTCACAAAAAAGTTAATTCATAATCAAATCAAATCAAATCATAGATTTAGGGGGAATTTTTTAAAATGAATTTCATTATAAATAACAAAAAACTATGATCAAGAGAAGGAGATTATGCATAGAAAATTCACGAAATAAACTTAGCCTTAAACCTCAAAAATTTTGGGTTCATCAATAAACCCAAGAAAATTGATGTTCACAATAAGAATTGAACCCACCTAAACACAAAAAAAAAAAAAAAAATACACAGATATCAATTCAATTCACAATCAAAGGCTAAACCAGCTAATAGAAACACCAACAAATAAATCATAGCCAAGGGCCTCAGTTACAAGCAACAAAAAGAGAAAACTAGAGAAGTTGCGACGATTGGTGGTTTACGATGACGAAAGGAAGATCTGACGACTTTTTTTAGGCTTTTTAATTTTTTGATCTTGGTTGGAGATTGTAAGGAGAAGACAAACACCCAAAAAGAAAAGTGAGCAACTGTAGAGGATAGTGGTAGCCATGACCAACGTCATGGCCAAATTTTAGTTTGGTAGGAGGGATGGCATTGATGTTTTTGTAGAAATAGAAAAGGAATTAGAACCAGAAGTCACAAGATTCCAAGGGACTTTGTTATTGGAGAAATTATTGGAAAAGTTACAAGCAAGTAGTGATGATGATTTGGCCCATTTTGCCTTCAATTATGGATCATTAATTGGGCCAAAAATCTTCCAATTCAGTTGGCCCATATGTGTTTGGATTCCATTTGCTTTGAGTTTTAATCTAGAATTGGTAATTTTTTTATACTTTTTTTATTTCATTTTTTTTAATTTTTTACTTACTATTATCAGTTTGAATTAAAGGTAAATGTAATTTTACAAATTAGTTTTGAAATTAGATCCTATCAAATGATTGGAGGATTTAAATCTTGAATTATGAATTGTACCAAACTATTGGAGAATTTCATAATTTTTTTGATAAAATAAAATTTTTTAATCTTGCCAAGTTATTGAAGGATTTAAATCTTAAATTAAGTTTTACTAAATTATTAGAAGACTTAATAAATTTTTTGAAAAAATAACAAATTTTTTAATCCTACCAAACTATTGGAGGATTTAAATCTTGAATTAAATCTTACCAAACTATTATAAGATTTAATGAGTTTTCTTAAAATAAATTTTATTAATAATTTTTAAATAAAATCTCACCAAACTATTGAGAGATCTGTATCAAAATAAAATTTTACCAAACTATTGAAATATTTTACTGATTGTTTTCAAATAAAATGTATTAATGAATCCAATGATGAAGTTTTTTCAAAGTGGGATACTAATCTCTATGAATACTCCTGAGGTGAGGAAATTATCTTAAATTGCTACTAAACTATTGGAGTAATTTTAGGATTAACTTTCAATAATTAAATTTTTGGGTAAAATTATAAAAATGTTTTAAGGATTAGATAACTTAAAGTCAAACTAGTACCATCATTTGAATGGACGTTGTGAGGATGCTATAACCTTCTTCATGTGTAACTGCACTCCCGAACCTAAATCTGGTTTAGCAGACTTAAGTTAATCTTGGCACTTCTCTTTAAATGGGACAAATTCAGTTAGATGGCCAATCACATCTAAATAAAAAAGATTGGTAGTGACTTTTTTAATCCATGTCTAGCGATAGGTCTATAGATCTTTACGCTATGATAGTTTGGCAACTCCATTAGAGACATCGAGAGTCAAGCCAATAAATCATTTTTTCTTATCTAGGCATAACTTAATAAATTAAAAATTTTTTCTTATAGGTGTTTTATTTATTTATTATTATTTTTTCGTATTTGTCATTCAATTGTATATATATAACATAACTATATACTAGAGTTTTATCCCTTATAAAGGAGTAAAGTACCTATGCCTTTGTGAGATTTCATGTCTCTGCATAGGTTAGTGAAATCTCCCACTCAAATTGAACACTTTTCATTTGTATCCTATGATGGGTGATGATTGGAGCACCTTACTAATCTATAATAGACAATGATGCAATGAACATTTGGGAACCCCTAGACTGTCAAACTTTTGAACCTTGCATGTAAATAAACCCTAAGGGTTCGAACCTTAGTTAAAGCTATGTCTTTCTTTGTATTAGAAAATCCTAATAGGACATATGATAGGACATTTATCCTGCTTATAGGTTTATATATTTTCGTTTGTATATATTATTTACATACTAACCCTTGATGTTGTTTTTTTTGTATATATTATATTCTTTGTATATATCATGTTTACTAACCCTTTTCTTTTATTGTATATGCATGTATTCACATCATTAAATCCTCTTTATTACATTCATGCATACATGCATTATTTCATTTCACTTTTTCATATATTAAAATATGGGAATGGTTAATTGTAAATTAAAGAGTAATTTTGTTTTTTAGTTTTTTACATAGTCATGAATATGAATTTTTGCTTTTACTATGTATCGTATATATGCATCCATGTAAATATTGTTGTATGTACATTATTCTAATTGTTTGGAGCAATCTTTGCCTTTCCAATTTTGTATATAATTATGAATATGAATTCTTACTATGTATTGCATACATGTATGTAAACATCTTTGTATGTATGTTATTTTATTTATTCAGGAAAATCTTTGCCTTTTCAATTTTGTATATGATTTTGGATATGAATTTTTGTTTTCGTTTATGTATTGTATAAATGTATTTGCATATAAATCCATGTAAACATCTTTGTATGTACATTATTTCATTTGTTTGGAAAAATCTTTACCTTTTCAAATTTGTACATAATTTTGAATATGAATTCTTATTGTTATTATGTATTGCATGCATGTATTTGCATATATATTTTTGTATGTACATTATTTCATTTGTTTGGGGCAATCTTTGGTATGTAAATATGAATTTTTGTTTTTCATTTGCATACAGGTATTTGTATATATATTTTTTCATCCATTTGAATTGTTTGACAATAAAAAACCACATGATTTCTTTCTATGATTGAAAAATGTTCTTTGTAAAGAAAATTTTTTTGTAGAAATAATCTTAAGAGAATTGGTGATTACTATAAAGAATAAACATACATAGTTGTTTCACTTACCATTTTAGATTTCAATTTAGTTGAACACCATACCACTTAAAGCCTAACTTTTCAAGTCCTATGATCTTATTTTTCACTTGACAAAGAAGGATTTCCAAGTCAATGATCTTTATTAAGGGTATGAGCAATGAAGTTTGAAATTTCTTATTTGAAAAATTATTCATAAGCCAATTTATGAGGCTTTCTCTTAAAGATTCTAGATTTTGGCAATTTGATAAGTGGCAAGACTATTCCAAATACATCACTACTCATATTTCTTCACAAAGCCTAAACCTTTCCAATTTTTTCCTTAAGGCAGAATTATTGAAAAAACCATATCCCCTCAATATTCTAGTTTGACATCTTGATTTATACAACATTCCTTTTCTCTTTCTCTTATTGCCCTAAAACTTTTCTTTACCTACATTATTGGATTATGGGGTCCAGTGGTCTCCCTTAGGGACTCGATATGTCGATTCATCTGGGTGAGGTATCCCATGGTGGATCAAATTCTGGTGTATGGCAACCCAACCTGCCGCGACCTAATGGGTGAGGTATCCTATGAAGGCTTTGTGAAGCCCTTTATGTTCACTTGTCCCTTAGTATGGGGCTCTGCGCTACTAAAAGAGAATAAGGAAATAGAGTTACGCCTTCACTATAAGCTATAGCTTTTGGTGTATTGGTAAGCACTTGATCCTGAAAATAAATTGTTGGCCTTGAATTGATTAAGAGTTTTGATTCGACAAAATAAAAATTTTCCAAACTTGTTTCAATCTTGTCTAAGCTTAAATTGAACATTTTTTCACCCTTCTATTTTGTCAAAATTCATTTGAGAACCAAAACAACTCAAATTCTCAGAACAAAACATGACTTATGGAAGTTTTGATAGAAGGGATCGATCCCCTCCATTACCAGATCGATCCCCTAGCAAAAAAGATCGATCCTATTTTCAACTAGAACCGAAAGTTCTCAAGATTTGAAAAAAATTGATCAATCCCTTCCCTGTAGGGATTGATTGGTTAACAGAACAAATCGATCCCCTCATTCAAGGGATCGATCACTTTTTCATACAAAATACTTTCCTCATGTAATTTTTTAGAAAAAAGATCGATCCCCTCACATAGAGGATCGATCACCTAAACTAAGGGATCGATCCCCTCTTAAAGGGATCTATCGGTTGTTCAAACAGAATGTCCCCCAAGTGTGGAAACCTAGAAAAGGGATCGATCCCCCCATATAGGGGATCGATCATCTAAAAGAACAGATCGATCCCCTCAAGCAAGGGATCGATCGGGTAAGGTAAAATAGGTACAAAATCGGGCTTTCTCAAACATGAACCAATCGATCCTCTGAAGGCCTGAAACTCTCAACGGCTATTTTTTGTCCAAAATTTTTACAAGTTTGAAGCATTAAATGCAATCCAACGGTTCTCAACTACTTTCTAACTATAAATCAAGCATTCCACTACAGACTAAGATACAACAAGAGTCAAGAAACTTATTGCTATTCACCTACCAAGCTGCTCAAGCATTCAGAGCTATTAAAAGAGAAAAAGTGTAGAATTCATATCAGTCTTTCTCTATTTTCTTATCTATGCCTTTGTGTACTTTAACTTAGCAAACACCTAACCTTTATGAGGTTTTTAAAGTTTTCCAAATACTTTTAAATTTCTGTATTATGAGTGTGTAAGCTTAATGGGGAGGATAACCCTTAAGAGTGTATATTGTAAAGTTTGTAAAGCTTTGTGAAAGCTTGTGTGTAATCTTCATCTAATAGTGGATTAAACTTCTTAGCAAAAAAAGCTAAGGGAGAGGACATAGGTGCCTAAGAAAAGATCAAACCTTTATAAATCTTGGTGTTAAATTCTCTAACCCTATCTCTTGTTTATATTTATCTATTATGCTTATTTAATTTGATAATTTTTGGATATTGAATATTATCTTTAAAAATTTTATTAATACCAATTCACCCCCATCTTGGTTTATTCCAAGTTTTTGAGCTAACAATTGGTATCAAAGCTAGTACTCTTTTTATAGGTTTAACAACCCAATAGTGATCCTGAAAATGGCTCAAAGAAATATGATAATCAATGTGGAAAAATCATCAAGCTATAACAACTGTACCTACCAACAAGAGGTGTGTCTCTTGGCAAATGAAATAGTTGCAACATCTCTTGGAAATGAAAGGCATTCAATTGTTAGACCCCCTCTATTTGCTGGTGTTAACTACTCTTATTGGAAGATTAAGATGAGGCTGTTCATTCAAGCTAATGATTATGAAGTCTGAAGGGTCATTATAAATGGTCCTCAAATTCCAATGAAGATGGTGGATGGTAAGGAGGTGATAAAGCTAGTGAGTGAATGGAATGTCAATGACGTGAAGATGACTCAACTCAATGCCAAAGCAATGCACACACTCTTTTGTGCATTGAGACCAAGTAAGTATAATAGAGTCTCTTTGTGTGAAAATGCAACAAAAATTTAGGATAAGCTGGCTGTCACCCATGAAGGTACAAACCAAGTGAAGCAGACAAAAATAGGGATGCTTACTCATGATTATGAACTATTTAAGATAAAACCTGATGAAACCATTAGTGAGATGTCAAACCGCTTCACCGACATCATTAATGGTTTAAAGGCTCTTAGGAAGACATATTCAAATGTGGAGATAGTAAAGAAAATTTTTAATAGTCTACCAAAGAGTTAGGAAGCCAAAGTGACTGCCATTGAAGAGTCCAAAGATCCTCATACACTTTCTTTGGATGAACTAATGGGTTCTCTCTTCACTTATGAAATGAAGATAAAAAAGGGATAAGAACCGGTCAAGAAAGGTGGCATTGCTCTCAAATCTACCTTTCAAGAGGATGAAGAAAATTTTACTCAAGAGGAGGATGATGAAGATGAAGAGATGGCCATGTTTACAAAGTGATTCAATAAGTTCATGAGAATGAACAAGTTCTCAAGTAAGAGAAAACCACAAAGGGAGAAGACTAAAAGGGAATCAAGTATAAGAGAAAGAGATCAAATTATATGCTATGAATGCAACAAACCAGGTCACATTAAACTTGATTTTCTTTTGTGGAAAAAACAGAACATGACCAAGCCAAAGAAAAAAGCTATGGTAGCAACATTGAGTGATAGCGACTTCTCCGATGATGAATCAAATGAGGGGGAAGTAGCCAACCTATGTCTCATGACTCTTGATGAGCCCAAGGTGGATAAGCATTGCTACAAAGCAAATTCAAGCAAGAACAATCAATGGTACCTTGATAGTGGATGCTCAAAACACATTACCAGAGATAAAACTCTCTTTAAGGACTTGAAAGCAAAAAGTGGAGGAGATGTTACATTTGGTGACAACTTAAAATGCCAAATTGAAGGGATTGGCTCAATTAGTAACAATTCCTCTACTTTTATTGAAAATGTTTTACTTGTGAAAGGTTTCAATCATAATTTATTTAGCATTAGTCAATTATGTGATAAAGGATTTAAGGTTGTGTTTGAATCCATGTGCTATCAAGTAATTGAAATCAAAACTAACAAGCTTGTTTTTGTTGGACACCATCAAGAAAACATTTATGTAGTGCATCTAGATGACTTATCCTCTAAAAATGTTTGTTTTATGGCTAAAAAAAATGAGAGTTGGATTTGACATAGAAGGCTTGGACAAGCAAGTATGCATGTAATTTCAAAACTTTCTCAAAATAATTTGGTTGTTGGTTTGCCAAAGTTGAAATAAGAAAATGACAAGGTTTGTGATGCATGTGCTCAAGGAAAACATAAAAGAATTTTTTTTAGACCTAAGAACTGTATTTCAACTATTAGACCTCTTCAACTATTGCATGTTGATCTTTTGGGCCCTATTAGAACAATGAGTCTTGGTGAAAAACAATATGGGTTTGTTATTGTTGATGATTTCACTAGATTCACATGGGTTCTCTTTTTGCATTCAAAGAATGAGGCTTTGGAAAAATTCATCACTTTTAGCAAACAAATACAAAATAAAAAAGGTTATTTAATTACTAGTATTAGAAGTGATCATGGAAAGAAATTTGAAAATCTAGGCTTTAATATATTTTGTAGTGAAAATGGTATTAGCCACAATTTTTCTGCTTCTAAAACTCCTCAACAAAATGAGGTAGTAGAAAGGAAAAATAAAACTTTAGAAGAAATGGCTAGAACCATGCTTTGTGAAAATAATCTACCTAGATATTTTTGGGCGAAAGCCATAAATACTTCTTGCTATATGATAAATAGAGATATGATTAGGCCAATTTTGAAGAAAACCCCCTATGAACGTTTTAAAGGAAAAAGGCCTAACATAAGTTATTTTCATCCTTTAGGTTGCAAATGTTTTATTTTGAACAATGGAAAAGATGATCTTGGTAAATTTGATGCAAAAAGTGATGAAGGAATTTTCCTAGGATATTCTTTGAATTCAAAAGCTTATAGAGTTTTCAATAAAAGAACATTAATGGTTGAATAGTCTATACATGCTATTTTTAATGAATCTATCCCACCTCCGAAAAAGGTGCTTCTTGATGATGATGATGTAGGTATACTTTAAGAATGGATCAATGATGCACTTCATGATATTGAAGAGAAAAATCAAAAGGAAAAAAATAAGTTTCTAGAAGAGCCACAACACATAGAGAGAAATTCAAATCATCATAGAGAAAGGAGGTATGTCAAAGATAATGACATCATTGGTGATCCAACTCAATGGGTAAGAACTAGATCTTCTTTTAATGTGTGTAATTATGTTGCTTTCTTATCCTATATTGAACCCAAAAATATAGATGAAGCATTAGGAGATGATCATTGGATTTTAGACATGCAAGAAGAATTGAACCAATTTGAAAGAAGCCATGTATGGAATCTTGTACCTAGGCCTAATGATCATCCCACCATAGGCACCAAATGGGTCTTTAGGAATAAAATTGATGAAAATAAAAATATCATTAGAAACAAAGCTGGATTGGTAGCTCAAGGGTATAGACAAGAGGAAGGAATAGATTATGATGAAACCTATACCCCAGTAGCAAGGTTAAAAGCTATGAGGATGTTACTTGCATTTACATGTTTTAAAAGTTTTAAGCTTTTTCAAATGGATGTCAAGAGTGCATTTTTTAATGGTTTTATAAATGAAGAAGTGTATGTAGAGCAACCTCCTAGTTTTGAAAATCTAAAATTTCCAAATCATATTTATAAATTGACAAAAGCTTTATATGGTTTAAAACAAGCTCCTAGAACTTGGTATGAAAGATTGTTAAATTTTTTGATTGAAAATGGTTTTAATAGAAGGAAGGTTGACACTACATTTTTATTAAAACAAAAGGTAAGGACATTCTCACAGTGCAATTTTATGTTGATGATATTATATTTGGTGCTACTAATGAAATTTTTTGTCAAGCATTTGCTAAGATTATGCAAGTTGAATTTGAAATAAGCATGATAAGAGAACTCACATTCTTCTTGGGCCTACACGTAAAGCAAACAAAAGATGCCACATTCATTAATCAAGCCAAATACATCAAGGATTTGCTCATAAGGTTTGGATTGGAAGAATTAAAGCCTTGCTTGACACCAATGAGCACTTCAACAAAGCTTGACAAGGATGAATGAGGTAAATATGTTGACTCTAAACTATATAGGTCTATAATTGGTTCATTGCTATATCTTACTGCTAGTAGACCTAATATTATGTTTAGAGTATGTATATGTGCTAGATTTCAATCATCTCCTAGAGAAACACATTTGTCTGTTGTCAAAAAGATTTTTAGATACCTTAAAAACACCTCAAATTTAGGATTATGGTATCCAAAAGGCTCTTCCTTTGCTTTACATGCCTATTCTGATGTGGATTTTGGTGGGTGCAAAATTGATAGAAAAAGTACTTCTGGTACTTGTCAATTGTTTGGAAATAAGCTCATATCATGATTTTCCAAGAAACAAAATAGTGTTGTTCAATCTACAACCGAAGCTCAATATGTAGCGACTAAAAGTTGTTGTGCCCAGGTTTTTTGGATTAAGCAACAATTGAAAGATTTTGGAATAACCATAGATCATATTCCCATTAAATGTGACAATACTAGTGCCATCAACCTCACTAAATATCCAATTCAACACTTTAGAACCAAACATATTGAAATCAAGCATCATTTTATTAGAGATCATGTTCAAAAGGGTGACATTGTACTTGAATATGTTGACACCTTGCATCAACTAGCTGATATCTTCATAAAACTTCTTGATAAGGATCGATTTTAAGCAATTAGAGGTGAGCTTGGCATGATGAATGTTCCTTGAAGTGAATTTCTTGATGTTATGATGTATGGTGCACTCTTAATTAATTAAATGTATGTTTTTTTAAATTTTTCTTTAGTTTGTGCATGATTGTAAAATGCTTGTTTGAATGATCATATTGCATGGTTTTCAACATGCTACAGCAAAAATCAATCGATCCCCTTTGGAATGGATCGATTGGTTCTTTACCCCGTAGTCAAAGTAAAGGGAAAACATAAGAAACTGATCGATCCCCTTTGGACAAGATCGATCGGGTGTAAAGGTAGTAGCCAATTTCGTTAAACCCAAAAAGAACCGATCGACCCCCTTTAGGACAGGATCGATCAAGTGTGAAGGCAGTAGCCAATTTTGCTGAACCCAAGAAGAACCGATCGATCCCTTTTTTAACATGATCGATCGGGTATTCAACTAGTAGCTAAAATAACTTAAAAAGGCGTTAAACCGATCGATCCCTTTCAAACTCAATCAATCGATTCTATGCAAAAGCCTAAAATTGATCGATCCCCCATTTCAATTGATCGATCAAGTCATGAATTTTAGGCGTGATAAATTCAGGTCCTCACATGTTTGGCCGATCTTTTCATCTTTCCTTTCCTATTCATCTTCTTCCCCAACTTCTTCTCTCTACACCCTACATATTCCCACTCACTTCTCACCAAAAATTGACTTTTTTTCTTGCAAATTTCTCTTGTAAACTCATTACCCACTATTTTTTACTTATCAAACTCATCTTCCATGGCACCTAGAACCAAAGTCATGGCTAAACGATGAAACTTTCCAAGAGAGGCTTCAAGCTCCACCATGAAACCTTTTTTTAACCAAAATTTCAACAATCCCAAAGCTAAAGAGCAGTATGAGGCACACTTTGCTCATCGAAAAGTAAAGCATAGAAGGGTAATCTCACTAGACTTCCTTCAATCAATAAAGTTTCCCTATTTGCATACTTTTGAATCTTTTGGATGGATGCCTTACTTGTGTATGGAGAGTTGCTTATTTGAGAATCTAGTAAGAGTCTTCTATAGTAATGCTAGCTGTGTTCAAATTGAAGGAACAAATAAGCATTACCTTGATAGGTTTAGAACAAACGTAATGGGAAAAGAAATCTTAGTTACAAAACAAGTGCTTGCTGAGGCCTTTACGTTAGCTGATGAAGGGGAGACAAATACTAGATGTGATATGGTGCAACTAGCTCAAGATATCTTTAGGAATCATAATTTACAGATTGCTCCCACATAAGCTTCTAGGTTACCTATGCATGCTCGGTTGCTACACTTCATTGTAACCCATGTGTTAGCCCATTTTTGGACACAATACTCCACCATTAGGAAACAAGATTATTAGTGGATGTACAAGATCAAGCATGAACAAAAACTAAATTTGGTGCACTTTATTTTTAGTGACATGATAAGGATTGTCTAGAATAGAGATGTTATTCTGGTATATGGGTATGCTATAAGTAATTTTTTGAGACATTTGGGAGTAAACACTAGAGGCGACAGAGAGATATGCGTCAATGAACCATTTAGTATTCTTGGGCCTCCCACATTACATAACATGGGGTATGTTGAAACTCCAGCTGGCCAATGGGTTAAAAATGAGTATATTAGTGTTACACAAGTGGAAAATGAAGAGCAAGACCCTATAGATATACTGCACCTCAAGGAGAACCCCTTAGCACACCTTTTGATACTCAAGGTGCCCTAGAGATGCTCTTGCTTCAGATGAACAGCCTATACTTGGTGGTTGGCAATATGAGCACTAGATTGGAGTCCATGAAGGAAACTCAAAATGAACTTGTGGCACAAGTCCGGCATCTTTGAGCTGATATTGAGCATATGAGGTCTACTCCTCAGCACATGGGATAGTTTTCGCATTACTCTCCTCATCCACCTCTATCTCTTCATTCTCTACCTCTACCTCAATGAAGCCTTCTTACTACCATCTCTTATGTTTTCTCACATTTTTTTTATATTTTGTAAATATAACTTTGCATTATGGTTTGTAGACTTTGATCTTTATATTAATGCAACTTATCTTTTATTCTCTTATGGCTTGTGGCATTGTTGTGTGGTTTCATGTTTGACATGACCTTAGGTGGCCTTGAATTGCTTATTCCCTCATTTTGATTTGCTTCATTTAGTATTTTTGCTATGACAACAAGGGGGAGGAATATTGGTATGAAAATTTGATGATGTTTTGATATTGATAATGATGTTTTGATATTGATGATATATTGATGGTTATGGTGATATTACTCTTGTCTAGTTGCCTTAAATCTTATGCCTAAATTCAAGGAGAGTTTACCTTTCATAAGTTCAGGGGGAGCTTCTTTTCAAAAGAAAAAATGTTTTTGATGCAAATTTTTCATTTGGTTTTGTCATATAAAAAAAGGGGATATTGTTGGCCTTGAATTGATTAAGAGTTTTGATTTGACAAAATAAAAATTTTCTAAATTTGTTTCAATCTTGTCTAAGCTTAAATTGAACATTTTTTCACCCTTCTATTTTGCCAAAATTTATTTGAGAACCAAAACAACTCAAATTCTCAGAACAAAACATGATTTATACAAGTTTTGATAGAAGGGATCAATCCCCACATGGAAGGGATCGATCCCTTCCATTACTAGATCAATCCCCTAGCAAAAGAGATCGATCTTGTTTTCAACTAGAACTGAAAGTTCTTAAGATTTGGAAAAAATTGATCGATCCCCTCCCTGCAGGGATCGATTGGTTAGCAGAATGGATTGATCCTCTTATTCAAGGGATCGATCATTTTTTCATACATAATGCTTTCCTCGTATAATTTTTCAGGAAAGAGATCGATCCCATCACATAGAGGATTGATCACCAAAGGTAAGGGATTGATCCCCTCTTATAGGGATCAATTGATTATTCAAACAGAATATCCACCAAGTCTAAAAACCTAGAAAAAAGATCGATCACCCCACATAGGGGATTGATCACCCCACATGAATAGATCGATCCCTTTAAGCAAAGGATTGATCAGGTAAGGTAAAATAGGTACAAAATCGAGCTTTCTCAAACATACACCAATCGATCCCCTAAGGGAGGGGATCGATCCCTTGAAGGCCTAAAACTCCCAACGGCTATTTTTTATCCAAAATTTCTATAGGTTTGAAGCATTAAATGTAATCTAACGACTCTAAACTGCTTCCTAACTATAAATCAAGTATTCTACTGCAGACCAAGATACAATAAGACTCAAGAAACTTATTGCTATTCACCTAAAAGTTGCTCAAGCATTCAGAGCTGTTAAAAGAGAAAAAAGTGCAGAATTCATATCAATCTTTCTCTACTTTCTTATCTATGCCTTTGTGTACTTCAACTTAGCAAACACTCAACCTTTGTGAGGTTCTTAAAGTTTGCCAAACACTTCTAAATTTCTGTATTGTGAGTGTGTAAGCTTAAGGGGGAGGATAACCCTTAAGAGTGTATGTTGTAGAGTTTATAAAGCTTTGTGAAAGCTTGTGTGTAATCTTTATCTAATAGTGGACTGAACTCCTTAGCAAGAGAGGCTAAGGGAGAGGATGGATGTGCCTAAAAAAGGATCAAACCTCTATAAATCTTGGTGTTAAATTCTCTAACCCTATCTCTTGTTTATATTAATCTATTGTGCTAATTTAATTTGATAATTTATGGTTATTAAATATTATCTTTGAAAATTTTATTAATACCAATTCACCTCCCCTCTTGGTTTATTTCGATGCTATTTTTGGTGGGTGCAAAATTGATAGAAAAAGCATTTTTGGTACTTGTCAATTTGGAAATATGCTCATATCATGGTTTTTCAAGAAACAAAATAGTGTTGCTCAATCTACAACCAAAGCTCAATATGTAGCAGCTGAAAGTTGTTGTGCCCAGGTTTTGTGGATTAAGCAACAATTGGAGGATTTTGGAATAACTATGGATCATATTCCCATTAAATGTGACAATACTAATGCTTTCAACCTCACTAAAAATCTAATTCAACACTCTAGAACCAAACATATTGAAATTAGGCATCATTTTATTAGAGATCATGTTCAAAAGGGTGACACTGTACTTGAATATGTTGACACCTTGCATCAACTAGCTGATATATTCATAAAACCTCTTGAGAAGGATAGATTTTATGCAATTAGAGGTGAACTTGGCATGATGAATGTTCCTTGAAGTGAATTTCTTGATGTTATGATGTATGGTGCACTTTTGATTGATTAAATTATGTTTTTTTGAATTTTCTTTGGTTTGTGCATGATTGTAAAATGCTTGTTTGAATGATCATATTGCATGGTTTTCAACATGCTACAGCAAAAACCAATCGATCCTCTTTGGAATGGATCAATTGGTTCTTCACCCCATAGCCAAAGTAAAAGGAAAACATAAGGAACCGATCGATCCCATTTGTATAAGATCGATTGGGTGTAAAGGCAGTAGCTAATTTCGTTAAACCCAGAAAGAACCGATTGATCCCCTCTTTGACAATATCGATCGGGTATTCAACTAGTAGCTAAAATGACTTGGAAAGGCGCAAAATCGATCGATCTTTCACTTCAATCGATCGATCAGGTTGTGAGTTTTAAGCATGATAAATTTGGGTCCTCACCTGTTTGATCGATCCTTTCATCTTTCCTCTCCTATTCATCTTCTTCCCTAACTTTTTCTCTCTACACCCTACATATTCCCACTCACTTCTCACCAAAAATTGACTATTTCTCTTGCAAATTTCTCTTGTAAACTCGCTACCCACTATTTCTTACTTATCAAACTCATTTTTCATGGCACCCAAAACCAAAGTCACAGCTGGACGATGAAACCCTCCAAGAGAGACTTCAAGCTCCACCATGAAGCCTTCTTTCAATCAAAATTTCAACAATCCCGAAGCCAAGGAGTGGTATGAGACACACTTTGCTCATCGAAAAGTAAAGCCTGGAAGGGTAATCTCATTAAACTTCTTTCAATCAATAGAGTTTCCCTATTTGCATACTTTTGAGTATTTTAGATAGATGCCTTACTTGTGTATGGAGAGTTGTTTATTCGAGAATCTAGTAAGAGTCTTCTATAGTAATGCTAGTTATGCTCAAATTGAAGGAACAAATAGGCATTACCTTGATAGGTTCAAAACATACGTAATGGGGAAAGAAATCTTAGTTACAAAACAAGTGCTAGCTGAGGCCTTTGCATTAGCTAATGAAAGGGAGACAAATACTAGATGTGATATGGTGCAACTAGCTCAAGATATTTTAGGAATCATAATTTATAGGTTACTCCCACACAAGCCTCTAGGTTACCCATGCATGATCGGTTGCTACACCTCATTGTAACCCATGTGTTAGCCCATTTAGGACACAATACTCCACCATTAGAAAATAAGATTATTGGTGGATGTACAAGATCAAGCATGAATAGAAACTAAATTTGGTACACTTCATTTTTAGTGACATGATGAGGATTATCCAAAATAGAGATGTTACTCTGGTATATGGGTATGCTATAAGCAATCTTTTGAGACATGTTGAAGTAAACACTAGAGACGATAGAGAGATGCGCGTCAATGACCCATTTAGTATTCTTGGGCCTCCCACATTGCATAGTATAAGGTATGTTGAAACTCCAAGTGGCCAATGGGTTAAAAATGGGATATTGGTGTTGCACAAGAGGAAGAGGAAGAGTAAACACTATAGATATGCCTGCACCTCAAAGAGAATCCCCTAGCACACCTTTTGATACTCAAGGTGCCCTAAAAATGCTCTTGCTTCAGATGAACAGCATGCACTCGGTGGTTGGCACTATAAGCACTAGATTGGAGTCCATGGAAGAAACTTAAAATGAACTTGTGGCACAAGTCTGACATCTTCGAGCTGATATTGAGCATATGAAGTCTACTTCTCATCACATGGGATAATCTTTGCATTACTCTTCTTCTCCACCTCCATCTCCTTATTTTCCACCTCCACATCAATGAAGCCTTCTTACTACCATCTCTTATGTTTTCCCATATTTTTTTTATATTTTGTAAATATAACTTTGCATTATGGTTTGTAGACTTTGATTTTTATATTAATGCAACGTATCTTTTATTCTCTTGTGGCTTGTGGCATTTTTGTGTGGTTTCATGTTTGACATGACCTTGGGTGGCCTTAAATTGCTTATTCCCTCATTTTGATTTGCTTCATTTAGTATTTTTGCTATGATAAAAAGGAGAGGAATATTGGTATGAGAATTTGATGATGTTTTGATATTGATAATGATGCTTTGATATTGATGTTATATTGATGGTTATGGTGATATTACTCTTGTCTAGTTGCCTTAAATCTTATGCCTAAATTTAGGGGGAGTTTGCCTTTTATAAGTTCAGGGGGAGCTTCTTTTCAAAAGGAAAAATGTTTTTGATGCAAAATTTTCATTTGGTTTTGTCATATCAAAAAATGAGAGATTGTTGGCCATGAATTGATTAAGAGTTTTGATTTGACAAAATAAAAATTTGCCAAACTTATTTCAATCTTGTCTAAGCTTAAATTGAACATTTTTTCACTTTTCTATCTTATTGAAATTCATTTGAGAACCAAAACAACTCAAATTCTTAGAACAAGATATGATTTATGTAAGTTTTGATAGAAAAGATCGATCCCCTTAAGGAAGGGATCGATCCCCTCAAGGAAGGGATCGATCCCCTCCATTACCAGATTAATTCCTTAGCAAAAGGGATCGATCCTATTTTCAACCAGAATCGAAAGTTCTCAAGATTTGGCAAAAACTGATCGATCCCCTCCCTATAGCAATCGATTGGTTAGCAGAATGGATCGATCTCCTCATTCAAGGGATCGATCACTTTTTCATACAGAATGCTTTCTTCATGTAATTTTTTAGAAAATGGATCGATCCCTTCACATAGGGAATCGATCATCTAAGGCAAAAGATCGATCCCTTCTTAAAGGGATCGATCGGTTGTTCAAACAGAATGTCCCCTAAGTGTGAAAACCCAGAAAAGGGATTAATCCCCTCACATAGAAGATCGATCACCTAAAAGAATAGATCAATCCGCTCAAGTAAGGGATCGATCGAGTAAGGCAAAATAGGCATAAAATTGGGCTTTCTCAAACATGAACCAATCGATCCCCTAGGGGAGGGGATCGATCCCTTGAAGGCCTGAAACTCCCAATGGCTATTTTTTGTCTAAAATTTATGTAAGTTTGAAGCATTAAATGCAATCCAACGACTCTCAACTACTTTCTAACTATAAATCAAGCATTCCACTGCAGACTAAAATACAACAAGAGTTAAGAAACTTATTGCTATTCACCTACCAAGCTGCTCAAGCATGTAGAGCTGTTAAAAGAGAAAAAGTGCAGAATTCATATCAATCTTTCTTTACTTTCTTATCTATGCCTTTGTGTACTTTAACTTAGCAAACACTCAACTTTTGTGAGGTTTTTAAAGTTTGTCAAACACTTCTAAATTTATGTATTGTGAGTGTGTAAGCTTAAGAGGGAGGATAACCCTTAAGAGTGTATGTTGTAGAGTTTGTAAAGCTTTGTGAAAGCTTGTGTGTAATCTTCATCTAATAGTGGATTAAACTCCTTAGCAAGAGAGGCTAAGAGAGAGGACGTAGGTGCCTAAGAAAAGATCGAACCTTTATAAATCTTGGTGTTAAATTCTCTAACCCTATCTCTTGTTTATATTCATCTATTGTGCTTATTTAATTTGATAATTTTTGGATATTGAATATTATCTTTGAAAATTTTATTAATAACAATTCACCATCTTCTTGGTTTATTCCAAGTCTTTAAGCTAACATACATCATAGAACAAATTTACCAAAAAACTTAAATTATCCAATTTTCTTAATATCATTTTTTTCTAGATGGTATTGATTTTATCCTTGGTGTGAAAATGAAGATTGTTACATTGAGACTTCATTTGATGTAGTAAGATGATATACTTTGAGCTTAAGCAGTAAAAAAATAAAAAAGAAAAAAAATTGATTGTAACATTATGCATATAAAATATTTAAAGGATTCCAAAATCAAAGAAAAAATCTACTCTTAAGAGTTTCTTTTCAATAGAGGTATCAATATTTGATATGATAAATGGTCATTTTTCATATTCCTTTCACAAAAAGAAAATATTCATTTGCTACCTCTTTTGAACCAATTGAATTCTTTTTGAAAAAATCACAACCAAAGATCACCCTCTACATTGGGAGGCGAGTATGAAAGGGGATTTATTTGAGAAAGTATTAGATCCAAAGTTAAGGGTAAGGAAAGAATGCCTACATTTAAAAGGCATGCTTTAAAATTTAGACAATTTGTCAAGATGTGGAAACATGAAGAAAAAAGAAAAAAGAAATGAAAGAAAAGAAAAAGATGAAAAAGCATGTTCTGAAAAGTGGAAAAGGCAAATGTCCTTAAGAAGAGAAATGATCCTTAGTTTGATTACCCTTAAACACATTTTTGGGCCTATTTATCTTTTCTTTTTGAACCTTAAACCCTAACTCGTGTTATGTCTTTTAAAAAGTCCATTTTGATAAAGTGGGGATATCTAAATTGAAGAGCTTTTCTTTAGGAAATCACCATCATTTTTGGATTTTGTATGAATGTTGAGTTTTCAAATGCATGATGGAATAGTCAAAAAAAAAAAAAGAAAGAAAAAAGAAGATTGAACGAAGCTTTAGGGTGAAAACCTTAAAGGATAGTCTAGAGCAAGTTTGAAAGCAACTCAAGCAAGTTTTGAGTTAAAATTTAAGCCTTTCTTTCTCTCCTAGAAGTTTTGAGCCATCACAAATAGTTTAGACATTTGTTCAAATGCCCCATATCAAGAATATAAATGAGTGCCAAAATGAATTATGTTTTAAAATAAAATCATTTTTCAAATTTAAAATTTTAGTTATGAGCTTAGATGAAGAAATATTGATTTTCTTTTATTATTCAATGACAAAGTCTTTCCTAATAGCTGAAATCTTGATATGCCAAACTATTTCATCCTTATGGAAATAATTTATTTTGGGTAGTATTCACTAGCTTTCAAGAGATTTAAATGTCATATGTTGATACATTTTGGTCATGGAAAAGTGATATGTGGGATAAATTTTAAGGTAGTTGATTGCCATTCTTTTGGAAGTTTATGAAAATTTTCAAATTTAAAGTGTTGCATATTTGAATCTTGATGGATGGGAGAAAATTGATTTTCAATTCAATATGACAAGTGATTTTTTTGGGGTAACAAAAATGCTTTTGTTTTGAAAATTGTTTTGCACTATTTGGTAAATATACAAGTCCTTGATAATTGCATCTATGTAATTGTTTGGATATATGTGTGCATCATTTGAGGAATTTGTAAGTTGATAATTGATTGGACCATGCATTTACATTATTTGGTGAATAAGCCATTGTTTTAAATATTGCATTTGTATCATTGTTTGTTTGTACCATGCATCTGTGTTATTTAATGAGTATCTAAATCATTGTTTGAACATTGCATTTGCATCATAGTTGAGGCATGCATTAGCATCATGTAGTGAACTTTTGAATCATGGTATGGCATCTGCATTATTGCTTAGGACATGCATTTGCATCATTTAGAAAAGATTTGCATTAGCATACAAGATTTTGACTTTAATGGGAGAAAATGTTTGTTTTTTGAATCCTCGAATGAGGAAGATCTTTCGTGATGAGATTTTTTTTACTAGGAAAATTTTTCAAACTTTTAAAGTTATATAGCCTTTGTTTAAAAGAGCATTTCTTTTAAAAAATACTTATGATTTATAAGACCTCTGGGTATATAGACACTCAATTTTTTCTGATTTAATTCGATTTTGTTGGTTTTTTTTTTAAACTCAATTTGTATATTTTTATGTGAGCCAGTTTAAGCAAATATTTTTTCGAGCTCAATTTGCGCATTTTTTTAAGTTGATTTAAGCGTTAAATTAGATTGATTTGAATTTGTTCCGAACTAGTTATTTTTAATCTTATTTTATTATTACTATTATTATTATTTAGTATCAATTTAATTAATTGAAAAATTACAAAATATATATATACAAATAAATAATTAATTAGTTAAATATTGTTATTAGTACAATTAAAAAAAAGAGGAAACAAACAAAAAATAAAATAAAATAAAAGGAAGTGGCTGGCAGCCACTACTAATTATGGCCAAAACAGTGCACCGACCACTGCTCTTGCACACTAGGACTGACCCTTACAACACTCTGCCCATTACACGCCACAAAGCGCTAAACCGTTAGCTATTTCTTCTTGCAAGGAAATGAAAATTTTCAAAAGTAAAAATCAACAGAGGAACCACACACTAGCCTAGGCTCTAAACCAATTTCCTCGATCAAGACATACACCCAATTTCCCATCCAGGTTCTTATCACCCTCACCAATATCCTCGATCCCCACCAGGCACCGAGGTCTTCTATTTCAACCCAACACCTACACACCCCAGATCACCAAGACCCATTCCAAGTCGACACCCACAACAGCCCTTCACAAAACCTTAACACTACCTTTCACACAACCCCAAATCGCTCCAACACCAAAAACCCCAAGCTACCATTCTCATCAGCCTAGGCCAGGCCCTTATGTCATGGGCCAAGACTCAAGCTCCAACTCATATGACTTCAAGACCTAGGAATGGACTCATCCAATGTCTTAGATCAACTTAACTATAATAGATCACACCAACTTGTGAGGTATTATCCGCTTTGTCCCCTAGCCTTATGGTTTTGTCCCATAAAAGACACCTCACAAGTTGAAGATGTTGTGAACCCTTATATCCCATGACCAACTTTAGTACATAGCCGATGTGGGATTCATGGCTTTTCCTTAAGACTATGACACTTGCACCATCACCAACCTCGTTAAAGTCTCTAATATAAACCCTTACTAGCTCCAGTTTCGCACTTACCAGAACCCAAGAACTAGCCCTATTCTCCACTCATTCCCTTACTAATCCACTAAAAAACCCACTATAAAAATGAATTTCCCACTGCCAGTTAACCACCTAACGCCAAAAAAAAAAAATCAATCAACCTAGCATCGGGCAAGCCTTGCAAAACAAAACAAAAAAAAAGGTCAATTCCTTTTTTAAAAAAAATAAAAAAAAGGAAAAAAACCTCAAAAGTCATGAAAAAAGGGTGGCAGAGGTGACGTGAGTAGCAGCAGCTTCTTTTAGGCAATTGACAATGGTAGAAAGGGAGAGAAAGGAGAAGAGAACAACATATTGAAACCTTGGCCATATCGGACGATCAAAAACTATGGAAGAAAGATAATAAGTCATGTATTTAAGTTCAAATCTAGGGAAACTTAACAAGATTCACGAAAAATAGAGGTTGAAAATAGAAGAGGAGAAGAAGAAGAATCTATGGGTCTTTTCCAACAGTTGAAAGACTACTGGTCAATGATGGTAGCGGTGATAAGGCATGGCGGTAGTGATGACACAATGACACCGGAATCATTTTTTTTTTAGGGTGGTCCAAGTTTGTAAGGAGAAAAAGATTTTTTTTAAAAAATGGGTGATGAAATGATGTTAAAAAATGGGGAAGCTTTTATAAGCTAAAACAAAAGAGAGAGAAAAATAGTCAAACGGGTCAAACTGACCCGTGCCCACTAGTTCAACACCAACTATATCCATTGGGCCATTACTGAATTGGGCTGCAAACAAAGCCTAAGCCTCAGTCCACTTGTTTTGGACTCTTTCATTGAATTGGGTTTGAAACCCAAATTGTGGTAAATCCATTTTAGTTTATTTAGATTCTTACTTATTTATTATTTATTTATTTATTTATTTTGCATGCATATTTTTGAATGAGTCCATATTTAATTACTTTGAGTTGTTGATAATAAATTTATTTTTGGCAAAATGTATTAAATTGCTAAGATTTTAATTTTAATTTTATTTAGTGTAATTATATTATCTAATCATAAATATAATGCAAGTAAATTAATTAAATTTCAAATATTGCCTAGATGTTGGGGTATCTAAGAAATTCTTTTAAAAATTTGCACAAAAACCTTTTATGAAATAATCTATTCTCGAATACCGCCTAGATGTTAAGATATTTAGGAAATATTATTTCATTAAGAATTTTTATACATATCCACAACTCAAAATAAATTCGTTTTGGTAAGATAATAAATATAAAAAAATAAAAAATAATAGGATGAGATTTTAAATATAAAAAGTCGCACACAAAACTCTACCTAGAGGTTGAAGAGTCTAAGTAGTCTTTTTATATTTGAATATCCGATTTTTAAATTCAAATTTGATCTTTATTTGCATATGTTTAATTTTTTAAATTAATGTGCATATTTATAATGCATATATATATATGTTTGTTTATGTTTAATGTTAATTATATTATTTTTCACTTTACATAAAAAGTTTTCTTAATTTTTTTTTAGTTTTGAACAAATAAAATTAAAACAACATTTTAAGAAATATGATTATTAGTAGTCTGCTTAGATATTAGAGAGTCATCAATGATTGTCGTTTATAAAAAGTGTTATTTTATTATTTTAGAAGGAATGTTGTGATAAATCTTAAGTAAAAAGAATTATTTCAAATTATGCCTAGATGTTGGAGAATTTGGAATTAACTCTTTAATTTAAAGATTTCTTTGATATTTCCAAATAAAGAACTTTGCTAAAATTACTTTCTTTTTTTCAAAAAATAATAAAGAGAATTATTATTATTAAATTTCAAATCAAAATCATTTTATCTAATACAAAAAATAATGCATGATTAATTGGTACCAATTTATGAGCGTTATATAGGTGCTAATCATTCCTTACATATAATTAACTCTCGAACTCAATTTTGTTTT
Source organism: Durio zibethinus (assembly GCF_002303985.1). Next base: position 20,770,941 of record NW_019167893.1, read on the forward strand.
CACTGACCAAAATCGTATTTTTAATAAAGCTTTGAACCAATTTTATTGTTTTATTAAAAAAATAAAATTTTTGGATGGCCAATCCTCCTAAAAAAGATTGGTAGCGACTCCCATTGTTTTTTCATGATTTTTTAAACTTTTTACACCTAACGATCGAATTTCCAAACCAATACGTTTCGACAGCTTGGCGACTCTACTAGGAACGTTTTTGAAAGCCAAGCCAAAAATTGATCATGCGTTATCCGAATTGTTGAATTTTAATTCCCTTCATTTTAATTCTTTAAAAGAAAAAAACAAAAAATTGCATGTTAACATCCAACCTTGATTTTTTTATTCGTTTTTCTTTTATGTTGCTTAATTGATATATCGATTTGCACACTTTTGCATATTCACTTGCATGCAAGAGCTCTAGACCTGGACTATCTTCCTTTTAGGAAGAAGTAAAGTAGTTACGCTCTCGTGAGGTGATAAGCTTCATATTTGCTAGCGAAATACTTCCACTCAAATTGAACCCTTTTTCATTAGTAGCCTGTAATGGGTGAGGATTGAGAAGTCTTACTAGTCTATAACGGATGATGATGTAAAGAATAGTCTAGAAACCTTTAAACGTATAAATCCTAACCCAGCATATCGTAAGCCATAAAAAGCTCGCCTAAGGTAGAGCCCTACTGACCTTTTTATAGAAATAACCCAAATATGTATTACTATTTGAAAAAAGAAATAGATAATAAAAGAAAAACCTTTTCTTGAAAAAAGTAAATTTTTTCTTAACATGTAGTTCATTCATTTTCTAGTCATCCAAAATTTGCATTTTCAAAACTGTTTTAAAATAAAATGGAGAAAATTTTTAGCATTTTTCAAAAAAAAAAAAAATTTCAAAAATAAAAGTTTTTCTTAAATTCTTCATTTATTGGCCATAAAAATTAATGAAATAGAAAAATCCCCAAATTCTGTGTGAAAAAAATGTGTTTTTGAATTTTTTTTCCTTTTTCAAAAAAAAATAAAAAATGAAAAAAAAAAAAACTTTAAATTTGAATGTTGTTTCATCTTTCATATTTTCATGTGATCTTTTACATATATTTTTATCATGTTTAAAGAAAAAAAGAAATAATAGGGTAGTATATACGTCCTATCCCATACATCGTCATAGATAGTACATGCATCTCATTCGATGCACATCATAATAAGATAATGCATGCATTGCATCCCAATCACATCAATATATAATACATGCATCACATTTCATGAACATGTTGATAAATGCTCATACCTCTCATGCACATTTTAATAGATGGTGCATGCATTCCATCTCATACATGTTTTAAGGTGGTGTCAACCTCATTAGGCCAACACAACCCATGCATTGTATTTCAAGTAGACATATCTCATACACATAAAAGGTCCATGCATTCCGTATAAGTATGTTACATTAGTCATAGGTATATATCTCATGACTCATATAATATTTTATAACATTTCATATATATGGATTCATGAATGGTAGGGTTTTATAGAACATGCATTACATTTTATATCCCATCATCATTGTAACATAACATTACATTCCTTGCATGCACATTTATACATGAGGAAACTTTTACCATTTGGGGCCTGTACATATAAAAATCCATTGTCTTAGGCATATTTGCATTTCATGACATTTTTTTAAATCTTCATGTTTTCATAATCATGCTTTATGTGTCACATAAGTTAGAAATTTTTTTTGTGGAATTCATTCAATAAGGGTAATAACATAGAATTTTTTGCCTAAATGCTACAATAAAATGTCTAACTTGGTGAAAATTAGAATGGCAAAATAAGAAGATCAATTGGAAGCAAGGATTAGTATATCGAAGTTGAATCAAGAGAAATTTTGGCTCAAGTTTCAAGAGATGAAACAACAAATTGGTCAATTAATAGAAATGGTTAAAGGCATGGTAGGGTGGAGTTTGTTACTCTTTAAGAATCATTGTCACTTTAGATTCCATCAAATTAAAATCAACCAACTCCTATTGGTTCCAGCACTTTTCCTAAGTATACAAAAGCATTGGGTGATTCAAACAGTGACCAAAATTTAGGCGAGCTTAAGAAAGGAATGGGAAAATTTGCCACACAAATTACTAAACTCAAAAGTATGATTTTCAAGGTGGAGTCACCTTACTTCAAACAACCCTCACCAACCATCTCAATTCCAAACCTACATTTAATTCTTCTCATGACTATTTTCGATCTCCTTTTAAAATATCTAGGATTAGGCCTCCAAATTTCACGCAACCTTCGAGAATTTCACACTTGAATTCATGTCCACCACCTCACATTTCATAACTACTTGTTCAATATGTTATTCCATCACCACTTTCTAAACCCAATTTTTGACCTAGAGTTTTTCAATTCATTTCAAGATCAACTATACCATCATTTTTTCAATAAAGCAAACCAACCATAAAACAAAAAAATTCTCTCAAAACCAAAGAAAAAACCTCTATCGACCCAATAGTCATGTCCTACACAAAGTTATACCCACTACTTCTAGAAAACTACCTCATTGCCCTTATTTTACTGAACCTCGCAAATCACCTTTTTCCAAATGGTATGACCCTAATCCCTGATGTGAATACCATCTCGGCATTGCAAACCATTCTCTAAAAAACTGTATGATTTTGAAACATAGGGTACAAGGACTGATGAAAGTTGGATATTTAGGTTTTAATGCCAAAATGAAGCTAGTTTTTTATAGGATTCTTTCATCGATCGATGTTGAGATTACAAGTAGTGTTGTAAGTGGTAGTCAAACTGGCTAAGATGATAAATGAAAAGAAGAAGCCTTAAAGCAAATGGTCATACTTACTAGCAGTCATAGACCATTTTTTTTGGATTTTTTAGGTGAGGCAAAGGGGAGTAAAAGCTAGTCTAGCACTTTATGGTCCTTCTCCTAGTATTGTGCTTGATGTATAAACTTGGAACTTCAGGAAATAGAGGAAAAATTTTAAATTTTCTATGAATGGATGTATCTGTTTATGTTTCATTTTTAATAATGATGTGCCTAAAAGAGTTTGTGCAAAAGAATGAAGGTTGCAAATAAGCTTACACTGAACTTTTGAGGCAAAAGAATGTCTTTAAATAACTCGAATACAAGAGGGAATTTGAGCTTATCATCAATAATAATAAAATTGTACTTGCATATCATGCATCATTTGTTTGAATTCATTGTTTTCCATACCAGCTAGAAACAAGGAATAGTGATAGTGAATACATTTTTGTTAAAACTTCAAAGCAAAAATTTATTTTTGAAAGTTTTAATAATAGAATCCATGTCATGCATTTCTGACTTTTGGTAATTAATTAAAGATTCAAGGATAAAACAATCTAGGAAACAAGAGTAGTTAAATATGTGCACTTAGAACATTTGAGCCCATACTAGAATCTTGGAAAATGAAAATGCAACTCGAATAGATAGAATGGAAAGGGCCCAAAAAGAGATTAGGAAAACAGTTACAGGAATGCAACATAATAACAATAAATAGTTGGTAGAATAAAACATATGTTAGCAAGTTTGACAAAAGGAAAAGGAATTGTTAAAACTCATGGGGCAATGGAGGAAATAGTTGTTAAAGTGCTATTACGTCCACATGATTTCACACATCCATATGTTCAAGACCTTCATGTGTCTTAAGCATCTCCAGTAACTTATCAACCTTATATGGATAGTTTTGACAAGTTGCCTCCAATTCAAATAAATGCCAACCCCAAGCCTAGTCTTTATGACTTCATTGATGTGCCTAATCTAGATGATCCAAAAAAATGGGAACAACTAAAAAGGGTGTTGAATCCATCAGGATATATGGTAATGAAAGACAAATATGATTTGTTGGAAGAGAGACTAAAGGCAATTGAAGGCCATGATAAATATCAGAGTGTTAATGCTAATGAGTTTACTCTAGTGTCTGATCTTCTTATTCCATCAAAGTTTAAAGTTCAAGATTTTGAGAAGTATGATGGAATGAAATACCCTTTAACACACATTACCATGTACTATCGAAAGATGATAGGCCACACTTATGATGATAAGTTATTGATTCATTACTTTTAAGATAGTCTCACTGGGTCCGTAACAAGGTGGTATGCCCAACTAGACAGAAGTAAGATTTGCTCTTGGAATGATTTGGCTAGGGCCTTCCTAGCATAATACAAGTATATTGAAAATATGGCACCAGATAGGTTGTCCTTGTAGAATATAAAGAAAAGGGCAATTGAAACTTTTAAAGAATATACACATAGATGGAGAGACATGGTAGCCCAAGTACAACCACTTCTATCAAAAAAAGAAATCCCTATTCTATTTGTCAATTCCCTGAATACTCCCTATTATGAAAGAATGATTAAAAATATCTCCAAAGACTTTGTTGACATGATAATTACTAGGGAAATGATAGAAAATGCAATCAAGAATGTTAGGATTAAGTTTAATGATGCAACTGATGTTGAAAAAAGAAATACAATGAAAAAAAAAAAGAAGTGCAAGAAATCACGCCTGAGGGGCATTTACCCAAGAACTTTGTCCTATGCAATTTTGATCTTTTTCATCAACCCTACTTCTCGATCATAAGCAATATCTCTGAAAGCCCATATCTTTGCTAACCAAGCCAATATCTAATTTTTTTAGCAAGTCCTTATCCCTAAATGACTATTCACAATCTTGTCCTTACATTTAAGCCTACTACCTAAGCAATAAAAAAAAATGACCAAGAAAAACTTTCAATCCTTATTTCTAACATTTTGCCTTTGCTAATAGAAGGTTGATACCTGACTACTGTGCCTCTAAAAATAACACCTAATCCATTGGTAAGAAGTTATGATTCTAATGGCAAATGTGATTATCATATGGAGGCAATTGGTCATTCAATTAAAAAATACAAATAGTTAAAAAAAAGGTTAAGGATCTTATCAAGAGTGATATTTTTACTCCAAAACTAATGGAACAATAGAAGTCAACTCTGTCCAGTTGCAAAATGTGAAGAGTTGAAATGTGGAAGAAGGTTTTGAGTAATGAAAAATAAAGATAAGACGATTTTATTTTTGAACCTTTAACCTTTTGTGCATTACATGTGCATGGTGTCCTTAAGAGTTATTTAAATTAATTCTATTAAACTTTATTCTGAAAGAAATGAATGCTTTTGATTTTTCTATGAAATTGTATCTTTATGCATTTTTTTGAATAAAAAACTCACATAATTAATTTTTAAAATCATAAAATGAAAAGCAATTTGTAAAAAAAAAAAGGGAGAAAAGCACAAAAAAAAGATTCACAATAAAGTCTCATATAAGCAGTTTTCTAGATTAAATAAAAAATAGGTCTTTTAAAAAAGAAATATATAATTTTTTTTAATAGCAAGAATCTCGAAGTAATCGATGATTACTATAGAAAAAGAAAAAGCTCATCCAATATCTTGACACTTTTCCTTAACCACTCTTATGTTTCAACTTTTGTAAATAATTTCACTCACCAGTTATAATCCTTTAAAGGGGCATGAATTTTAACTTACATACCTTGTCATCATTTGATATATTAAGACCATAACATTTTCTTGAGCAATGAACAAAAGAGGCCAATTTTGAGAATTCATTTTGAATTTTGAAAACCAAGCAAGATACTATTTTAAGTTTTTAATTGGTAATTCAATGTGTGTCAAATTTTGCCAATATAATTGAACCATCCAAATTCTTTCGATGACCATAGACACCATAAATGTATGAACTTTTCTCAAGTAACCCTTGTTTCATATCTTAAGGCACATTGACTAAATGAAGCAAAATTCCTTCTCACCTAAATAATTTATTTCATGTATTAATACTTTTCCCTTCATTTTACCAAAATGTTAGACAGTATAAAACCAAAATGAGCCTTGTTATAGATTATGTGATCAAATTGGGATATCTCATACAACTTCATTTCACTATCATAAGAACCTTAAGTAGAAAAACAAGATAGGGCATCAGTTACACAAAAATAATTAATGGCAATAACATAAAAATAAAGAAAAAACACAAAAAAAACCCTTTCATCTCTTTTTTCAAATAACTTGCTCTTCTAACAAAGTGATCATATTTGAAAAAATGAATGGCCATATTTTTCTATCTTTCGTATACAGAAAAATTATCCACTTGCTACGTATTTGAGCCTGCTAAATTTTTTTATTCCAAAATAAACCCTGGCTAAGGATCGTCTTTTATATTATAGGGCAAAATAAGGATATCTTCAAGAGATCAACTTCAAGAAAAGTATTTGATATTGAGAGCATTTAACATACACATTGAAGATGAGAGCCCAGGGTAAAAAATGCATGAGGTTTCAATTAGAATATCAAGAATTCGAGAAAAAAAGAGTGATAAAGTTAAATCAAAGGTTTTCACAAAAAAATAAATGAAAAAAAAAATAAAAAACAAGAGAAAAAAAGAAAAAATAGCAAAGGAAAGAAAGACATGTACTTCAAAAATGAGAATCTAAGGTAAAAAAAATAGAAGGTGAATTAAGTTTTAGTTAGAATCTTAAAAAAATGGAGCAAAGAAAAAAAAGACATGTACCTTAGAGATAAAAATTTTAGAGCAAAAAATGAATAAAGTTTCAGTTAGAATTCTAAGTAAAACTTTAAGAAAAAAAATAATGAAGTTGAAGTTAGATGTTTCCAAAACAAAACAAAACAAAAACAAAACAAAAAGAAAAAGAAAAAGCAAATAAAGAAAGACATGCTCTTTAAATATAAGAGCTTGGGGCAAAAAGCGAATGAAGTAATAGTTAGAATTCCAAAGAAAAAAGGACAGAATTTGAGAAAAGAGAATGTTATAGTTGAAATCAGATATTTTAAAATAAAAAAAAAAGAAAAAAAATGAGTAAAGAAAGAAAGACATATGGCTTTTCATTCAAAGAATGCTCTGTAAGATCTTTTCTCAAATTATCCTCAATAATATATTTTTTTAGCTTATTTATCCATTCTTTCATAATCCTAAACCTTAGCCTACATTACATACCTTGAAAAGTCAATTCTAATCAAATGTAGACACTTGAGTTATAGTGCTATGTACTCTAAAATTTGTATAAACCTATTATTTTGGCAAGATTTTGCCAAGTTCTTTAGTGTTAGGAAATATAGCTTTAAAGTGAAAACTCAAAAAGGATAGTTTCGAGCTAGAACCATTCTTAAGGTCTCAAAAAAATTTTAGAGTTCCAAGGTTCTATCCGAAATAAAAAGTTGTTATTATAACCTTTTAAAGACATTGCATTTCACCAAATAGTGAAAAAAAAAAAAAAACCAGCCCTTTTTTCCCTTCCTAGATCTTTTTTTTAAAAAATAATGGTAAGTTTTGACACACATTAAAGTATCATGTTTTCAATGAAAGAAAAGTATTTTAGAAAATCATCTCTTTTATGAGCCTAAGAGTAATCTTTGCAACTCTCGTCAAGCCTACATTGAAATATGACCACCAGTGAAAAAAATTGAATTGTCAATCAACCCATCCACAAGCATTCCAAATAGTAATCATCAATTTTCAAGAAATTTGAAAGTCATGAGTTTTCAACTTTTCTCATTGATTGCGAAGATACTTTATGTAAGGCAATTTTATGATCACTTTTGAAAACTTCATAGAATATTTGAACATTTTGTATAAAATACTAAGATCATTATGGTGAAGAGTAAATATTGAAAATTTGAACAAAGATCCTTCAAAAAATAAAAGAAACAAAAAGAGTCTTTGCATTTGCATCACTTACAAAAAACATTTGCTCTGCATACATAAAAAAAATCGCATTTGTATCGATTACATGTGCATCATTAGAAAACCATTTACTTGCATGCTGCAAAAATAAAAAAAAAAATCTTCATATTCATATCACTTGTAAAAGATATTTGATCTGTATGTTACAAAAATAAAAAGACATTCACATTTGCATAACTTGTATTTGCATTTGTATATGCATCTTAGCCAAGGCATTCACATTTGCGCCATAAGAAAAACATTTGTATTTGCATCATGGTATATGCATCCTAGAAAAAGTATTTGTAGGGGCATATATATAAAAGGAACATTAGCATTTGCATTGTGAAAAAGTCACCTGTATTTGCATCAAGCATTTACATTCTTGCATTCATATCGACATTTGTATTCACATCATTTGATGGAAATAAACATTTGTATCATGATTGTATTTGTAACTCTGTAAATATTAGAAAAAGGAAAAGGAAAAAGGGGCAAAAAGAAAGAAAAAAAGTCTATCATGAAAAAATGAAAAAAAAAATAGTTTAACAAGAGATCAAAATATAAAAAAGGTTTAAAAAGTTGAAAGAAGAATTTTCTGTAAAAAACGAAGGGATTGTTGAAGAAATAAGAAGAAGAGATTTAAAACAAGATAAGACTTATGTCCAGTTAAGTTGGCACCCAGACATATTTCTAAGATCTCTAGGCACAATTTTTAAGACTTTCGAGCTAAATAATTTTGAATTTTCAAAGTTTCAATGCCTTTATTATATGAGGAGCATTCAAAGATTTTGAATCTTTAAGACCTCCGGGCACAAATTTTAAGACATTCAAGCAAAATATTTTAAATTTTCAAAGTTTCAATGCCTCTAATATATAAAGAGCATTCAAAGATTTTGAGATCTCTAAAACTCCAGACATTATCTCTAAGACCTTGGGGCACAATTTTTAAGACCCCCAAGCAAAACATTTTTAAAATTTTAAAGTTTCAATGCCTCTATTACGATAAGCATTTAAAGATTTTGAGATTTGTAAAATCTTCGGGCATAATCTCTAAGACCTTTGGGAAAAACATTTTAAAATTTTAAAGTTTCAATGCCTCTAATGTATGAGTAGCATTCAAAGATTTTAAGATCATTAAGATCATTAAGACCTCCGAGCACAATCTTTAAAACCTCCAGGCATAATCTCAAAGACCTCGGGTAGGATTCGTAAGTTTTTTTAGCTAACTCTGTTTTAATTTCAAAATTTTTAAGATTTCTAAGCATAATCTCTTGTTTTATTTCCAAAGATTATTGAGTTTTTGTTTAAACTTGTTTTCAATTTTCAAATTTATTAGTTAAAAATAAAATCAAAAAAACCAAAAAGCAAAAGCAAAAAGCAAAAAGCAAAAAGCAAAAAGCAAAAAGCAAAAAAAAGAAAAAAGAAAAGAAAAGAAAGAAAGGAAAGACTTTTGAAAGACTTTGAAATGTCAACTTCGAACAAAATTGTTATCTATGTCTTTGTCCTATTCCTAATTCTTAGTAATATGCAAAAAAAATTTTTTTTTTCAGACTTAATTTGCATGTTTTTATTTGAGTTGGTTTAAGCGAATTTTTTTCGAGCTCAATTTGCACATTTTTTTAGCTTATTTAAATGTTAAATCGGATTGATTTGAACTTGTTTCAAACTATTTATTTTTAATCTTATTTTGTTGTTACTATTATTATTATTTAGTATTAATTTAATTAATTAAAAAATTACAAATATATATATATATACAAACAATTAATTAATTAGTTAAATTATTGCTATTATTACAATTAAAAAAAGAGGAAACAAACAAAAAAAAAATAAAATAAAATAAGAAGAAGTGGTCGACAGCCCCTACCAATTTTGGCCACAATAGTGCACTAGCCACTGTCCTTGTGCACTAGGACCGGCCCTTACAGCACCCTGCCCATTACACACCATAAAGCGCCAAACCCTTAGCTATTTTTTCTTGTAAGGAAATAAAAAAAATTCAAAAATAAAAATCCATAAAAGAACCACACACTAGCCCAGGCTCCAACCCAATTTCCTTAATCAAGATACACACCCAATTTCCCATCCAAGTTCCTATCACCCTCACCAATACCCTTGGTCTCCACTAGGCACCAAGGCCTTCTACTTTAACCCTGCACCTATACACCCCAAACCCTAAGACCTGTTCCCAATCGACACCAACAACAACCCTTCATAGTACCTAAACACTACCTTTCACACAACCCTAAACTACTCTAACACTAGAAACCCTAAGCTACCACTCTCACTAGTCTAAGCAAAGCCCATGCACCAACCTCAACCTCGTCAAGCCCTTAGTACAGACCTTCACGAGCTCCAATCCGGCACCTACCAGAACCTAAGAACTAGCCTCGTTCTCTATTCATTCCTCTACTAATCCACTAAACAACCCATCAAAAAAATGACCTCCCACTACCAGCCAACCATCCAATGCACAAAATAAAAAAAACCAAACCATAAGTGAAAATAAAATAAAAAAACATTAGTCCTCACCATATCGATGAAGAACCCAATGTTGAGTAAGGCTTGCAAAACAAAACAAAAAAAAGGTAAGTTCAAGAAAATAAAAAATAAAAAGAAAGGGAAAATAACTTCATAAGCCATGAAAAAAGGTAACAAAAGCAGCGTGAGCGGTGATAGCTTCCCTTAAGCAATCGATAATGGTGGAAAGAAAGAAAAAGGAAATGAGAACGACACATTAAATTGAATAGTTGAAAACTATGAAAGAAAGATAAGAAGCCATGGACTTTGAATTTAGATCTAGGGAGACCCATCAAGATTCATGAAAAAACAGAGGCTGAAAATAGAAAAAGGAAAAGAAAAGGAATCTGTGGGTCTTTTTTGACAATTGAAAGACCATCGACAAATGATGGTAGTTGTGATGGGGCATAGCTGCGGCAGTGACGTAACAACACTAGATTTTTTTTTTTTTAAGGAGGTTTGGGTTTGTAAAGAGAAAAAAAATCTTTTTTTAAAAAAATGGATGATGAGATGATGTTAAAAAAAAAGAGGATGCTTTTATAAGCTAAAAAAAAAAAAACAAAAGAAAGAAGAATAGTCAAACGGGTCAAATCGACCCATGCCTACTAGTTCAACACCAATTATACCCATTGGGCCCACTACTGAATTGGGCTGTGAACAATGCTTCAACCTCAATTCACTTGCTTTGGACTTTTCCATTTAATTTGGTTTGAAACTTTGGTAAATCCATTTTAATTTCTTTAGTTTTTTACTTATTTATTTATTTATTAATTTTGCATGCATATTTTTGAATGAGTCCATATTTAATTATTTTGAGATGTTGATAATAAATTTATTTTTAGCAAAATGTATTAAATTGCTAAGATTTTAATTTTAATTTGATGTAGTGTAATTATATTTATCTAATCATAAATATAATGTAAGTAAATTGATTAAATTTTGAATACCACTTAGATGTTGAGCTATTTAGGAAATTTTTTTGAAATTTTGCATAAAAACCTTTTATGAAATAATATGTTCTCGAATACTACCTAGATGTTGGAATATTTAGGAAATATTATTGCATTAAGAATTTTCATACATATCCATGACTCAAAATAAATTCATTTTGTTAAAATAACAAATATAAAAATAAAAAATAATATGATGAGATTTTAAATATAAAAGGTCACACCCAAAACTCTGCCTAGAGGTTGAAAAGTCTAGGTGATTTTTTTATATTTGAAGATTCGATTCTGAATTCATATTTGATTTTCATTTGCATATGTTTCAGTTTTTTAAATTAATGTACTTATTTGTAATGCATATATATATATATATATATATATGTTTGTTGATGTTTAATGGTAATTATATTATTTTTATTTTTTTACTACGTGAAAAGTTTTCTTAATTTTTTTTTTTTTTTTAGTTTTGAACAAATAAAATTAAAATAACATTTTGAGAAATATGATTGTTAGTACTTTGCCTAGATGTTGAAGAGTCATTAATGATTATCATTTATAAAAAGTGTTATTTTATTATTTTAGAAAGAATATTGTGATAAATCTTAAATGAAAAGAGTTAATTCAAATTCTGCCTTAATGTTAGAGAATTTAGAAGTAATTCTTTAATTTAAAGATTTCTTTGATATTTCTAAATAAAGAACTTTACTAATATTGCTTCCTTTATTTTCAAAATGTAATAAAGGGAATTATTATTAAATTTTAAATTGAAACTATTTTATCCAACATAAAAAATAATGCATGATTAATTGGTACCAATTTATGGGCATTGTGGGGATGCTAATCCTTCTCCACACATAATCGACTCTCGAACTCGATCTTATTTTCGCAGACCAAATCATCTCTTTAATAAAGTTTTAAATCCGTTTTATTGTTTTATTAAAAGGATAAAATTTTTAGGTGACCAATCACACTCTAAAAAATATTGGTGATGATTGCCCTTATTTTTTCATTTTTTAAAAATTTTTTTACGTCTAGCGATCGAGTTTCTGGACCAAAACGTTATAGCAAGACATAATCACTAAAGTTTTTTGAATAAGAATCTTTGAAAATTTGAATGTGAATCTTTAAAATTTTTGAATGAGAACCTTTGAAATTTTGGAAGTGAATTTTTAAAATTTTTTAAAAGAGAATTTTTGAAATTTTAGATGTAAATGCCTAAGTTTTTCAAATGAAAATCTTCAACATTCAAGCATAATCACTAAACTTTTTTGAATGAGAATTTTTGAAATTTTGGATATGAAATCATAAAGTTTTTGAATGAGAACATTTGAAATTTTGGATGTAAAGCACTAAAGCTTTTCAAATGTGAATCTTTAAATTTTAGATGCGAAACCCTAAAATTTTTCAGATGAGAATCTATGAAATTTTGATTGTGAAATATTAAAGTTTTTTAATGATAATTTTTGAAAATTTGGATGTGAATCTCTAAAATTTTTTGAATGTGAATCTTTGAAAAGTTAATGTGAATCCTTAAATTTTTTGAATGAAAATCTTTAACTTTTGAATGTGAATTTCTAAAATTTTCAAATAAGAATCTTTGAATTCTGGATGTGAGCCTTAAAACCTTTGATATGTATCAATGAATTTTTCAAATATGAAACTTTAAATTTTAAATGTAAATATTTGAATCTTGCATTTCAGTTTGTGAATCTTTACAATGACAAAGTTAAATTTCTTATGAATCCAAAAATTCTTTTGAAATTGAATTTCTTGTGAATCTGAGTTCTTGTGAATCTAAAAATTATTGTGAAACTAAATTTTTAAAAAATTTGTACAATCTTGTAAATATGAAATTCTTATGAAATTAAATTTCTTTTGAATTTAAAGTTCTTATGAACCTAAAGTTTTTACGAATCTTTTATTTTTACGAAACTAAAACTCTTACGAATATGAAGTTCTTATGAACCTGAAGTTGTTGCGAATTTGAAGTTCTAATGAATCTAAAAATATTACGAATCTGAAGTTCTTATGAATATAAAAATCTTGTGAATCTGAAACTCTTACGAATTTGAAGTTCTTACAAACCTGAAGTTCTTACGAATTTAAAAATCTTACGAATTTTTCATTCTTGCGAATATTAAAGTCTTACGAATCTTTAAAGTTTTGAAAATCTCAAAATTTTTATGAATTTGAAACCTAGACTTTTGAAATATTTACAAAACTTGAAATTTTTGTAAACATAAAAATTTTTACGAATTTTAAAATCATTATAAATGTTTTTTTGCAAATCTTGGAGTTTTAGAATATTTTAATTTTTATTATGAAACCTTAAAAATCTTTGAAATTTTGTAATAAACCCTTGAATTTTTAAATTGTGAAACTTTAGAATTCAAGTTAAAAGTTTAGTTTTTTTGGACTTGAATAAAATTAATGTCTTTTAATCTTTGTACAATTCTTCTTTAACAAAAATAAATCAAAGAGAGACAATTGTGAAGACTCCATTTTGTCCGAAAATTTTTTTGGAATAAAATAGACTTGATTAGGAAATTTTTGATCCAATAAGATTAAAAGTAAAAAAATTTTGATTTTGATTTTAATTTTAATTTTGATTTTTTTGTTTTAATTAGTTGAAAAAAAAGGAAAAAAAAATAAGAAAACCTAATGAAAATGAAATGAGAATTTTACAGGGAAATCTTGGATTCAATTTTTGAATTCAATTCTTGATTCTTAAGTCATTCAAAGAAAAATTAATTCATAATTAAATCACAAATTTAGAGAAAATTGATTTAGCATGAATTTCATTATAAATGGCAAAAAAATCTGTGATCAAAAGGGGGAGATTATTCATAGAAAATTCACGAAACAAACTCAGCCTCAAACCTCAGAAATTTTGGGTTCATCAATAAACCCAGGAAAACTGATTTTTGCAGCAAGAATTGAACCCACCTAAACCAAAAAAAAAAACAAGCATACACGAATAGCAATTCAATCCACAATCAGAGGCTAAAACAGCTAACAAAAGCATCAACAAGCAAATCACAGCCAAGGGCCTCATTTATCAGGCAACAAAAAGAAAAGACCAGAGAAGTCACAATGATTGGCGTCTTGTGGCTACGAAAGGAAGATCCGGCGACCGTTTTTTGGGCTTTTTATTTTTTATTATTTTTGTTAGAGATTGTAAGGAGAAGACAAACACCAAAAAAAAAAAAAAAAAGGATGAGCAGCTACAGAGGATAGTGGTAGCCGTTACCAACGTCGTGGCCAGAATTTCAGTTTGGCAGGAGGGACGGCATTGATGTTTTTGCAGAAATAGGACAGGAATTGGAACCAAGAGTCACAAGATTCCAAGGGACTTTGCTACCGGAGAAATTATTGGAAAAGTTGCAAGCAAGTGGTAATCACGCTTTGGCCCATTTTGCCTTCAATTATAGATCATTAGTTGGCCAAAAATCTTTCAATTCACTTGGCCCGTACGTGCTTTAGATTCCATTTGCTTTGGGTTTTAATTAGGGTTGGCATCGGGTCGGGTTCGGGGCGGGTTTTGCTTGCCCCGAACCCGACCCGACATAATGCTTAAAAAACCCGAACCCGACCCTACCCGAAAATTTTTTTGTTTTTTCATACCCGAACCCGACCTGACCCGACCTTATATAACCCGTACCCGTACCCGACCCGAACCGAAATTAATAAAATATTATTTTTTTAAATATAAAATATTAATTTTTAAATATAAAATATTTAAAAATATCATTATATAAATATATATAATTAAAAAATTAAAAAAATTAATTAAAAAAATTATTTATATATATATCGGGTCGGGTAGGGTCGGGTTTGCCTAAAACCCGACCCCGACCCGACCCCGACTTTGTCTTCATCCTACCCGACCCGACCCCGACCCGACCCCCGATTTTCAAAAGAAAAAACCGACCCTAAAAAATCGGGTCGGACCGGAACCCGTCGGGTCCGGATTTTTTTGCCTTCCCTAGTTTTAATCTAGAATTGGTAATTATTTTATACTTTTATTTATTTAATTTGTTTTTGTTAAATTTTAATTTAGTATTATTTTTTTGAATTAAGGGCAAATGAAACTTTACAACTTGGTTTTGAAATTATATCTTACCAAATTATTGGAGGATTTAAATCTTGAATTATGAATTCTATCAAACTATTAAAGAATTTCATAATTTTTTTGATAAAATAAAATTTTTTAATCCTAACAAATTATTGAAAGATTTTAATTTTAAATTAAGTTTTACCAAATTATTAGAGAATTTAATAAATTTTTTACAAAAACTAATAATAAAATCTTTAATCTTACCAAACTATTAGAGGATTTAAATTTTAAATTAAATCTTATCAAACTATTGAAAGATTTAATAAGTTTTCTTAAAATAAATTTTATAAATAATTTTCAAATAAAATCTCATCAAACTATTGGGAGATTTGCATAAAAATAAAATCTTACCAAACTATTGAAAGATTTTATTGATTAGTTTCAAATAAAATATATTAATGATCCGATGATAGAGCCTTTTCAGATTGGAATACTATTATTCATGAATACTCCTGAGATGAGAAAATTATCTTAAATTACTATCAAACTACTGGAGTAATTTTAGGATTAATATTTAATAATTAAATTTTGGGTAAAATTATAAAAATGTTTTAAGGCTTGTATAACTTGAAATCAAACTGGTACCATCTTTTGGATGAGCATTGTAATGGTGCTATAACATTCCTCATGTATAATCGCACTCCTAAACCTACATCGGATTTAGTATACTATAATTTACTAATTAAAAATACCTAAATTAATCTTAAAACTTCTCTTTAAGTGAGACAGATTAAGTTAGGAGGCCATCACACCTAAATAAAAAAGATTTGTAATAACTCTTTTAATTCATGTCTAACGATATGTCTACGAATTTATAAGTTATGACATCTATAGATAGTTCGTGTCTTAAGTGTAACAAACTTTTTCAATATCCTCAACCAAGGTAATATATTGATAATGTACATTTAAAAAGTTTTCACATTGTCCTAGTTGGTTGTTGTTGACATGGGTTTATAGATTTCATGTTTACGTAAATGTTCAAGATTTGAGTGGGTTTACAACCTTTCTCTTGTTTGATGATATTGTTTCCAACTTTTTAAAAGTCACTGCTGATAAATTGGTGTCTTTTAAAGCAAATGTAAAATATGTTTCATCTTTCTAATCTCTTAAAATTTTTATACTTATTTTTTTTAGTTCATTTGGTAAACCATTATTTATCTTTTTTAAAAGAAAGTACTAATGATTGTGTCTTATTTTCTGTGTTGAGTAATCTCATTAGATCTAATTTTGTTTTAGAATTAAGAACTGCATATCAAAGAGATTATGGCTATTTTGAGTACTATTAGAAAAATGAGATGACCTACAATTACATCTACTAATTTGGAAACTTTTGTAAGTTTATATATATTTTTAGTATAATTTTATGGATGATAATTGTTTAAATGTTTGTTCTTGGAGTGAAATGCTATATAGGAAACAAGTGTTTCTAATTCATTGATGATTGGTTCAACTATTAAGCATGTTAGTGAATGAGACATTTATGAAATGAACTCTACTTCTAATGGAATGGTGGATACCCAGTTACATGATGTTACTGTTGTTGAGCAAAGGGTCATGAAGAGAATGAGGTAATGGATTTCTTTCTTTATTACATATATTTTTTTAGAATTTATCGTGTTTGCTTATTTATTTTTTTCATGAAAAAATGATTGTTGATTCTACAACTTTGGACTATTCTCTTACTCTTAATGATGTTGACTTGAATGATGGATAAATTATTATTTATTTCATTATATTTTAAAACATTCTACTCTATTTTTTTTATAGTTTCATTTAGATATTTTAGATGTTTCTCTTACATTTGAGGATGCTTATTTGATTACTTAAATAATATATATATATATATATATGGATAAATATCCGTGTATGTATGTACACTATATATAAGTTTTTTAAATTCTAAAAGTTTTTCTTTAAGAAAATTTATGTTCATATTGCTTTATTGTTTCTTTATACTTTCTAAATTTATACACTATTTAAATATTATTTTATTATCTTCAATTCTTTATTTTTTATTTTAATTATGATATGATTTTTATTTTTTATGTTTTAGTATAAAATATTTCTTATTTCAAGTGTTTAATTTGAATTAATTTTGTTAGATAAAAATTAAATTTTATAAGAAAAGAGATTCCCAATAATTGAGGAAAAATAAGCTCTTATTAAGTGACAATAAAGTATGAAAAAATTATTTATGATGACTTAAAACTATTCATAATGTTAAGAATATATATGTTAGACAACCAAAGGATTATAAAAAAGTAATAAAGAATAATAGGTAATCTAAAGTCTACTGAGTTTTATGTAATAAAATTAAGAAATTTAGGTTTATAATTTATGTAAATGAAATTTGATAACCAAACATCATTCCATTTAACTTGGCATTTAGGGATAGTTGAACCATAAGTCAAAAGAAAACAAAAAAAATTAATAATATATATGTTAGTTAAGCAAAAGTTTATAAAAAATTTAACAAATTAAGGTTTTAAGAAGTATAAACGCAAAAAAATCAAAAGTTAAGAGCTAATAAATGTTAGGTTACCAAAAGACTATTATATTTAATTTAAACTAACCAAAAAAATTGATTTCTCTCAATATGCAATGAACTTGATATTTCACTGGAACTGTTTATTATTTTTATTATATCTTTTAAATTATTTTTTAAAAGGATAAAAACTTAATAGATCGTCAATCCCAATTTATATTAATATATTTAAATTAGTTACATAGAACTTAAATGATATAGGTTTATGAATGTGTACTCCTCTTTTGGCAAATGAGTGTGAAAATAACTTAGAAAACATTTAACTAAAAGAAAACAGTAATCAACATAAATTACTTGATAATAAATTTGTTACATATTTGAATTTATGCATCAAAGATTGACAAAAAAAATATATATAATTAAATATTAAATAATGAGACATCTTGTTTTATTTGTGTTATCTATTAAGCAATGAAACAAAATTTGGTAAATAATAAGATTACCAAGATAGTTGCTACTTAAATAATATGATTTACAATCTTATAGAATTCTAGTCGTGTAGCATAACTTGAACATGCAGTATAGTTCTCGAAATATGTAGCACAACATAAGAAATTTTTATTAAGTAAGAAAGAGGAAATTTAACAATATTGATCCTTTACTTCTAGCAAGTAAGATCTGTGTTTGTTTCGGGAGTTTTAACAATTTGAATGATAGAAGAAGTCATTGGATTGCCTATGTTCTTAAAGGCTAGTTTGGAATAATTTGTTTGTGCAAGATTATAATTGATTGTTAGTTTTGTCTAATTGAAGTTCAAAACTAGCATATCATCATCAACCTTTTTTAAAAAATAAAATAAAATAAAAATAGTTAATTGCAATGTAAATTTGTGAAGAACTCTTTTGAGTGAGTTAGTTTTCAAAAAAAAATTATTTGATTCTTTTATTTTCAAATAATGAAAAATATTTAATTATATTGTTATATTCAACATTTATTATTTTTATTATTTTTAGATATTGATGATTTGTCAACCTAAAAGCCTGTTTCAATGAGTAGCACCGAAGATAGTTTGGATTATAATTTTTATGTAAAAGACCTACAAGATAGTATATTTTATACTTGTCAAACATGAACATGTAATTTGGGTTGTTGTTCAATTCTAATGGATAACAATTTTTTTTCTATGAATAAATATCTCATCAGAATACTATGATCTTGATATGTCAATTTTTGAGTGTTCATTCTATAAGACAATTGTTTGGTATGAAGAGAGGGTAAATGTGGTTAACAAAATAAACAATTTGAAGTTCTCGATTGGTGGTCAGGATGGAAACATAAAGTTGCCATCAAAGAAGGAGGCTCCTGAACCCTTGAAAAGTTTATTGTATCCAAATGGTAGACCTTAATCAACAAAATTTACGTACAACATCAAAGGTTACAATAGTATCTTAGCATTTACATCTATGGGAGCAAACATAGACAATTCAATAAACAACACACTTGGTCCATACATATTTAGAATAAGTGGAAAAAATTATCATAGATTGGGATCCTTAGTGCCTTTGGATGGTCAAATGCTAAAATTCTCACAATTGTATGTTTATGATACCGAGAATGGAATTGTTAATAGAATGTGTACATTAAATGATGGAAAAGATATGAAGAACTTGGACTCTTACATAGTTGAGTTATTGTTGTGCACGTTTGATCCTAACAATCCTATTGTTCAAGTTTTTTGTATGGTTAGAGATCAGATTATTGAATTTGAATACTATAAATTTTTCTATTTGTTTGATTGGATCAAGAGTTAATGGAATGAGATCTTATAAAGTTCCATTGTTTTAAAAAATTACAGCACTTGTGGTGGGAGATTTTGGACATAGAGATAGTAGAAGAGACATCATCATAAAACATAGAAATGAAGGATTAAAAAGAATTCATGAACTCTATCCCTTTTTTGTTGCATATCAATATCCAATGTTGTTCCTTTTTGGTGAATATAGATTCCATCCAAAAATTTCTTATTATCATAATTGTCATAATGTATCAGGCCAGATATTCAATCGCTAGACATAATCATTTAAACTTATAAAACACATAAGAGTTGTCACCGATCTATTTTTTTAAGATGTGATTGATTATCTAAAATTTTATCTTTTTAATAAAATAATAAAATAAATTTATTAAAAAGATAATTTTGATCTTTGAAAATAAGATTTAGTTTGAGAGTCGATTACACATGAAAAATTATTATTACCCCGCAACATCCATAAAATTGGTATGAAGATGCAATACATTGAAGTATAGAAGCACAACTAATAGAGAAAATACGGAAGCAATGCAAAAAGGAAAAATAAACAAAGAAGTTTCCACGAGGAAAAAAGTTTCTGTTACTGTCATAGATGGGCTTCTTTATTGCATTTTTTGGCTTCCTCTTGCTCTACCGACCAGTTTTTCTTTGGTTTCCCCTCACGCTTTTGCGTCTCTTTTTTTTTTTGTTTTTTTTGCTTTATGCTGCTTTATTTTCTTCTTTACATTTTTTTCTGGTTTATCTACTGCAGTCTGTTTTTGGTTAATGCCTCCAGTTCGCTGCTGCCACCTCTTCTGCCCACGCCTTTTATCTGGCTCCTTTCCTTTCCTCTACTGTCGGTTCTGGCTTTATGTCTCTTTTACTTTCCCTGCTTCTCGCTCCTCTTCAGCTTTTCATTTTCTTTTCTTCTTTTCTTCTTCTTTTTTTTTTTTTTTTGCTGTCACCGTCCTTCCTCCTTTCTGCCTCACGCCTTTCTTCTCTGCTCTATATATATAAATATATATATATGTATATATATATATATATATTTTGCGTTTTCTCCTCCTCCCTTTCCTTTCTTTGTTCCTCTCTTTTTCTTGTTTCTCTGCTTCAGTTTTTTTTTCCTGTTTCTTTCTCTCTTTTTTTTTCTGCTTATATTTCTTCACCGTTTCCGGCTTCAGCTTTTAGTTTCCAACTTTGTTTAGCTATTTCTTTCTGCATTTTCTTGAATGCCCACTGCCAGGTTTTCTCTGCCTCCTTCAGCGTCTTCTGCTTTCCTTTTTTCGTTTCTCCTTCGTGCCAGTTTCCCACCAGTTTTTCTTCCCCTGCGTGCTCCCGTTTTTCTGCTCGCTACCTTCCCCACTCTTCCTTGGTTTGTTTCTTTCGGCTTCTTGCTGCGTGGTCTTCAGTTTTTTCTTCCCTGGGCTTTCAGTCAGTTTTTGTTTTTTTGTTTCACCTTCTCTTGCATAGTTTTTTCCTCCTCCTGCCAAAAGCTTCCCCCTTCACCTTGCCAACCTTCCCTCTTTTCCTTGTTTTTCTGCTCCTCTCCTTTTTATTTTTTTTAGCCAAGCTTCCTTTACGTCTTCTACATTTCATCCACCCACGTTCCAACCGCATCATGCAGTTTTTTTTTTTTTTCATACAATTCCAAGTACGGTCTTGCTCAATTTTTTTAGCAGTTTTTCCTTATCTTCACGTGATTTTCATGTAGCCATTTCAGCCTCATTTTCAAGCCGAAACTACAATAATGAAGGAGAAAGAAAGACTAAAAGGATGTTCCTTACGATGATAGAGGTTTTATGCATATTTTATACATTTTAAAAGACTTGATGAATAGACTCTGTTTTTAGGTGGATAGTTATTTCAACAGTTCTTAGTGGATGCATATATAGTCATTAAAGAGGAACAACTAAGATGGATCATAATAATCGACCATAACTTAGATCGAAGATTTATAGCAATATTTCTGCTGCTATTGTTCAAGGTGACACTTTAGCTAGCTCAAAATTATCAAAATGCAATGGTAGTTTGTAGGTAGTTAGGTAATCAAGATCTTTTTATAACCTTTATAGCTAATTCAAAATTGCCATAGATAAATTATATGTTGAGCATGATCGGTAAACAACATCCAGAAGATCATCCAGATATAGTTTCTAGGGTTTTTAAATTAAAATTGAATCAAATGATGAATGTATTAATAAAAGAGAAACATTTTAGACATGGTTTAAGAGGTATATTTGTTTTTTGGTAATGTCATTTCTAACTTTATAATTTTTTAAACATTTTATGAATTGTTATTCTAATGTTTTTCTTGTAGTTGTATATATAATTGAGTTTTTTAAAAAAAGGCAACCACATGATCATTTACTATTATGGTTGGAATCAATGAATAAAACTTCATCAGTTGAATATATTAACAAGTTTGTAGTAACTAAGATTCCTTCAAAAGAAGAATATCAAACTTGTTATAGTATTGTTTCATAATTCATGATGCATGGTCCTTACGGAAGTGTAAACAAAAATTGCCCATGTATGATTGAAGGAAAATGTAGCAAAAGGTATCAAAAAAATTTTCATTCAGGAACCAACATTGATGATGATGGCTATCTAGTATATAGAAGGCAAAATGACAAAAGAACTATAATCAACGGATGTGCAGTATTGGACAACGGGAAATAAATAAATATATATATATATATATATTGAAATTTACTTAGCATATTTGTAGTTTAGTTAAATTATTCTTCTAACATTGTCTTTTATTCCTTATTTAACTTAAAAAAACAAGTCTATAATTCCATATAATCGAGACCTTTTGCTGAAATTTTAATCACACATCAATGTAGAATGATGTAACATGTCAAAAGCAATAAAGTACTTATTAAATACTTAACTAAGGCTTTGAAAGAGTGACAGCAGTTATTAAAGAGAACATAATTTCCAACTAGTCTTCAAGTAAAGAAGATATAATTAATATTGATGAAATAAAGATGTTTTTGGATTGTCTGTATCTTATGAATCTTGTCGGAGAATATTTAAATTTGACATACACTATCGATCTCCTTTAATTATGCGCTTATTTTTCACTTTTTCGAGGAACATTCCATTACATTAAAAAATTCAAATAACTTACCAAGTGTTTTACACTATCACGAAATTGAAAAATTATGTTCATAAAATGGATATTGGCAAATTCCAATAGTAAAGTTGCTTGTGGACTAACTTATGCTAAATTTCCAATAAGATTTGTTTGGGTTCCTAGAAAACGTGGACAAATTATTGGAAGAATTACTTATGCCTACCCAACTTCTAGTGAAAGGTATTATTTAAGAATTTTATTGAATATAGTGCGTGGACCAAAAAGTTTCACAAAAATAAGAATGGTTAATAATCATGTCTATAGTAATTTCAAACATGCTTGTTATGTGATGGGTTTAATAAGTGAAGACATGGAGTAGAATGATGTAATTAAAGAGGCAAGTTTTTGGGTTGCTAGAG
The DNA here is from genome assembly GCF_002303985.1 of Durio zibethinus. The sequence continues at coordinate 20,794,052 of NW_019167893.1, forward strand.
GTTAATTATGTGAATTATTTGTTACAATTTTGATTTTTGTGATGTTACTAATATTTTGCTTTTTTAGGAAACAAATTGGCAAATACTTTTTAATGACATTTTGTGTATAAAAAGAAGACTTTTCAATCATCTAGAACTTGTTCTTTCAGATGGTCAATTGAAAAATTATTGTTTGATTTAAATTCAAATACTCTTGAATAAATATGGTAAATCTTTATCTGATTATGATGGTTGCCAGAACCAGAAGAAAGTCTATTATCTGTTATAAGGAATAAATTGATTGTAGAAGAACTTAGTTATAATGTACAAGAATAATTGGAAGAGCATGACAGAGATTGGTGATCTTAGAATGTGGATCAACGAAAGGTTTATGATTCTATTATTCACGCTGCAATGAATATTACAGGATGTATTTTCTTTGTATATGGTCATGGAACCATAAGAAAAACATTTTTGTACAAAATAATAAGTGAAAAATTAAGATCACATAGAAAAATTGCATTAGCCATAACTTCTTTAGGTACTCTTTTATTAAAAATTCAATAACCTTGATGCAATTTAGTACTTAATTATTGTTTTACATGTTTATATTGGTTTTCTTAAATGTTAATTCTCATTTTTCTTTTTTTTTAAGAATTGCATTTTTATTGTTACCAAGTGGTAGAATAGTATATAGCCGATTTAATATTCCATTGGATATTTTTAAAAATAGTACATATGGAATAAAGCAAAATACAAACATTGCTCATTTATTGTCTGAAATATGTCTTGTTCTTTGGGATGGGCCTCAATGATGCAAAGATTTTATTTTTGAAGCCTTTGACAAAACACTTGGAGCCATTATTGGATTCAAAGATGAAAGTGCAAAAATAAACCCTTTGGTAGAAAGACAATGCCTCTTAGAAGTGACTTCAGGCAAATGTTTCATGTTATCCCAAAAGGTAAGCATCAAGAAGTGGTAAAGTTTTGTATTAATAGATCATACTTATGAAAAAATTGCACTATGTTTACTTTGAAAACTAGTATACGAGTATCAAATAATGATAATAATTGCAATATAGATGAAGAGAATTTTAGATTCAATCGTTGGTTACTAAGCATTTGAGAAGGCAAAGTACAAGTAATTTGTAGAGATGAAGAACTTGATCTGTGTTGGATTGAAATTCCAAAAGAATTTATTGTCAACACGAAAGGAAAATCAATAAATGCAATAATTAATGCTACTTATCTAGATTTTTGTGAGAGACAAAATAATGAAAACTACCTTTTTGAAATGGTGATTCTCACTCCTCTTAATGAACCACATATGAGATTAATGAACGTGTGATAAATTTATTTGAAGGTGAAATGAGAATTTACAAAATCAGTGACGAGATATGCGAGAGTTTTATGGAAAATACAAAACAAAATGATATGTATCCAATTGAGTTCCTTGATAGTTTGGATTTCCCTGGTATGCCTTGTCATTTGTTAAAGTTGAAGACTGGTATACCTATTATGCTGTTAAGAAATGTGAATCCAAGCTTAGGAATGTGTAATGGTCGGTTGATTATTATTTAACTGGGCGATTGAATGGTTGAAGGTAAAATAATGTTTGGTACCAATATAAGATCCAAAGTATTGATTTCAAGGATATTGATGACTTTTTAACAAACAAGATGGCCATTTGTTCTAAAACAAAGACAGTATCCATTAAAGCCAAGTTATGTAATGACAATTAATAAAAGTCAAAGGACAATCATTGAAATATATTGGTCTATATTTGCCGAAACCAGTTTTCAGTCATGGTAAATTATATGTGGCCCTTTCTCGTGTGACATCATCATCATGGTTAAAAATTATAATTTTAAAAGACGATGATAGGTTTATATATCATACAAAAAGCATTACGTACGAAGAGATTTTTTATGATATATTTTCATAGATAGCTTAGTTTAACATTTTTATGTTCTAGTTTCATGTACTAAAAAAATTATTATACTTATGTTGGTACAAATCTTGAAACCATATTGTCAATTTTCCATGCACATTTGTTGTGATGATTTTATTTGCATGATTTTATGATATAAAATTAAATGTGCAAAGCACGAAAATAAAAACCTAGTTATATATATAAAGTATTAATGAAAGTAGTGTTATGTTTTTGTATTTTATTTTTAATAATTTTATTGCAATTAATTTCAAATGTGAAATTACCAATTCTGCTAAAAAGTTATGTTCCTTTTTAAATATGATAAATAAAGTTATCGCTTTTATTTGTAGAAGCATGGTTAAAATATTAAAAAAAAGTTTTGAATTATTTTATTTTTTAAAATATTTTTTTATTTGTATTTAAATAAGCATTTATTTTTAAATAAAAGATTGATTTATATTAAGAACTTATTTAATTACAAATTAAAAGTTAAGGGTTTATTTGAATAAAATTAAAAATTAATAACTTATTTAGGAACAAATTAAAAATCAAGTATTTATTTAAGTACAAAAAAAATATAAAGATTTATCTAAATAAAATATAAATTTTAAGTTTTTATTATTTTATCCTCAAACCATAGATAAAAGTAAAAAGTCAGTTAACAGCCATATAATAACAATAATAAGAAGGTGTGAGCATAAATGATAAATGGATGGGCTGGATTGAGTTTGTTTATATTATTTCGAGTAAAAAAAAATTAGGTTATTTTGAGTTTAACTCCAAGACAAATCTGAGTCATTTTGAACTTAGATTATTTTGAATTAAATTAATTTAGATTTAGGTAAATTCGTTTTTGAATGATTTTGATTTCTCATTATTTCAATTTTTTATTATTCAGATTTGACTTTCAAATCATTCAAATTTAACACTTCAATTATTCATGTTCAATTTGCTAACTTCTAAAATCAAATAAATATAATTAAATTATATGAAAATTAAAATATCAAATTAAATAATTTAAAAATCAGTAATTTGCTAATAATATGAAATTAAATTATGTTAAATATAAAATTAATTTTGTTTATGATAAAAATAATAATAAATTTTTATTAATTGATATTTAGTTTTATTTTCAATATTTCGTATATTAATTTATTATTAGATATTCATATTGCTATTTCATAAAACCATTCACATTAATTATTAATTATTAATTTTAATTGGTGATTTTGTGTGTTATAATTAATTTTATTGACTTTTTAAAAAATGATTTTCACTGACTTATTATTAATTTTTTAATGTTTATGTATTTTAAGTTAAATGTATGTTGTAGAACGTACATAAATAATGGGTCGACTAAGAGTTTCAAATGGCCACCCATTGGAAAAGGCCTTAATTTTTTTAAAGTAATAAATAGTAAAAATAAAATATTTTTTTAAACTTGTAACTTAAACTAATAAATTAGAAGAAAATCTCATAACAATTATATCCAAATCTTTGGATAAGACTTATAAGATTAATTAGTATAACTGATACTTATTTAAGAGCAAAAATAAAAAAACTTAAGTTTTTAGTTTTAAATTTTATTATTTATGGGTTTGATTGTATAATTATATTTTAATTTATTTTAACTTGTTAATTGATTATTTAATGATATATTATATATTCATATAATAGTAAATTTTTTTATTCTTATAATTTTTTTAAAAAAATAAAAGTAAAAATTAAAAAAAAAAACGCACGAAACACGCAAAACAGTTTTTAATACCAAAAAGATTGTAAAATATGTTTTTAATATAACCCATATTTAAGTAGTGTCCAAACAAATAACGTCAAACCTGTCCAAACAAATAACGCCAAACCTGCTATAGACATGAACCCTAAGATAAGACAAACGCAAACCTAACACATATTCAAACAACATTTCTTTAACTTTACAAAATCTGAATGAGGCACGTGATTGCAATATATAATAGACATATATAATATTTAAAGGGAAAAAGTGAGAATATAGGTCCTACGACGATTCATTATTTTATTACCTTTAAATATTGTACCCAACTCCTTGATTTTGCTATGAATGGATAAGATTGTTCTTGAGAAATTAATATATATGCGTCGCACCAACACACATAAATAATAAAATAAACTCAAAATAAAAATAAAAATATATAAATATATTCAATTCAACTCAAAATAATTTATTTTAAATTTAATTTATTAACAAATAAAATTTTATAATCATAAGATTTTTAAAATGAAAAAAGTTATCAAAAATTTTTTACTCAAAATTTTATCATAAACTCAATCACACTTTTTTAATAAGTTATTCACTTAGTTATTTTCTTGGTGTTTAATTATATGAGATTATCAAATTAAAACTAAAGCATCTTATCATAGGGGTGAAACCTTTTATAACTTTATTAAACTCTCGATATAAGATATAAGATAAACTCAAACTCTTATATCTTTACTTAACTTTCGATGTAGGATTAAGAGATTCAAGCTAAATCTTAACAAATCTTCATTTTAACTTGAATCTCCAAACACTTCAACAGTATCTGCAAAGCTAATACGTTTGTTTTTTTTTTCTTTTATCACATGAATCCTAGCAATTGAGCTTCCATCAAGAATATACAATTGATTTTTACCATATTCCCTTATATAATCACACTATCATTTTTGTATATTTTTAACCAATAATTACTACCATAGTATATGTACCCCAAAGAAGTTAACTCACCTAAAACAATCAAATTGTAGCTACAATTTAGTATATACTTTACATGACAAAATGTCCTAATAATACCATTATGAGATTTATGACAAACACTACCAATGCCTTGAATATGCACCTTTTCATTGTTGGTAATCACAATATCTCCATACTTTTCATTTTTTTCCAACTCTATAAAGTAACTCCTATCATTGCAAACATAGACTATAATAACTGAATCTAAAACCCAACATTTATCATCTTTCAAAGTCTGAGTCTCATCCATACGAGTCATCAAAATGATATCATTATCATCAATCACAATAACAGTAATATCACTATTTCTTTCATTTGATTTTTTCTCATCATTCGCCCTTTTGAAAGTAGCCATATCCTTTCTCAACTTTTTGTAGCACACTTGGATAGATCTTTTTTCATCACAATAATAATATTCTATGTCATCGTTATCTTTGTCTCGTGACTTGGATCTCTTTCTTGATCCATTAACCCTTTTTTGAGTCTTCCTTCGATTAGAACCCTCTACAACTAGTACATTCCCTCCAAGTGATGAGTTTTATGTTCCTATAAACCTTTCATTCTCACATAATAGGATAGTCACAGTATTCAACTTCAAAGTAGATCTATCTACCAACAAAGTATAAACTAAAGGTTTATAAGAGTTAGGCAAAGATGATAACAAAATTAAAGCTTTCTCTTTATCTTTTAACTCATCAACTGAAATTACTAGCAATTGAGAAGCCAATTTATTAAACTTATTCAGGTGATTATGAAGACTCGTACGTTGTTTTATCTTCAGAAAATATAGATTTATCTTCAAACATAATTTGTTAGTCAATGACTTTAAAGTATAAATACTCTCAACTTTATTCCATAAACTCTTCAGAGTACTCACAATCAATATGCTGTACTTTATCTCTAAAGCTAACGTTAATATAATAGTATTAAAAGCTTTCTTCTAAATTCTATTTCAATTACTGTCAGATATTCCATCAGGCTTACTACTCTCTAATACTTGATCCAACTCTTATTGTATTAATAGATCTTGAATCATACTTTGTCATAACATAAAATTACTCTTACCATCAAATAAAAGAATCTCAAACTTGGACATAGACATATTAGGCATACCTTTTTTAAACATTTTAAAATACTTGTTTCAAGATCTTTTGGGTCTACCTCTCTTCTTTTTTGAATCTTGCTTTGATACCACTTGTTGAGAATTAACACGCACATACAACACCAACACGCACAAACAATAGAGCAAGCTCAAAATAAAAATAAGAACACATAAATATATTCGGCTCAACTCAAAATGGCCTAATCCAAACACAATCCACTAACAAATAAATCTTTACAATTATGATACTTTTGGAATGAGAAAAGTCACCAAAAACTCCTTACTTAAAATTTAACCTAAAATTAATTACATCATTTTAATAGCCTACTCACTTAGCTATTCTCTTGGTGTCTAGTTTTTTAGCTTTACCAAACTAAAACCAAAGCATCTTATTTATAAAGGTGAAACCCTTTATAACTTTACTAAACTCTCGATATGGGATCCAAGAAAACCCAAACTCTTAAAATGTTAATCAAGTTTCGATATAGGATTAAGAGATTCAAGTTAAACCCCAACAATTATTGTGTGTGTTTTGTTGGGTTTGAAGGGGATGTGAAGTTTTAACAAGAGAGATTGTGATATTTTTAATCTCATATTGAAAGAATATAAGGATATGATATATATATAAATTTTAATTCATACCTGTGAGGTGTTTTTGATAGGATAAAATCGTAAAACTTTTTGATTAAAATGAACAATACCCCATAGGTTGGATATAGGTCTTCACAAATAATATTAAAGCGATTATAAGTTGACGAGAACTAAAGTGCTATATCGTGATAACAACCTTTAAAATCTCGAGAGAGTTAAGTGCTACACGATGAGTGCCATTTCTATAATTCCAACGTCTAATATAATCTTAATTATTATGGTTCTGTGTGTATGATTCTGTAATTGTGTGTATACTTTATATTGGACTTGATGGGGATATCAAGTTTTAATAGGCAGAGTTTGTAATACATCAATCTCACATCGAAGAATTCTGAGAATCTGCTATAATATATAAGTAAAAGCTTAAATCCAAACTTATGATGCATTTTTATGGGATAAAATCATAAGACCTTAGGGTCAAGACAAATAATATCTCAAAGATTGAATGTAGGTCTCTATATTATGTTAGGTGGAAAAAATTAATTTTTATTAATAGATTTAATGTTTGTATTAATTATTTATAAAATTAACATTTAATGCACTGATATTATATAAATGTTATACACTATCAATCAATATTATAATGATACTTAATTAATGAACAAAACTAAAAGTAATGTATATTTCAAAATAAAACTAAAAGTAGTTGTATTTTTAAAAATTAAAAATAATTATCAATAGTCACATGACATTATCATCATTTGACATGTTATATGGTATTATTGATGTGGTATTATAAATTTTAGAAAAAATAAATTTTATTAACATGATAATGTCATATGATACCTAATAGCTGACATGTTAATATCATGTCAACATACCATTAGAGACTAATAGGTAGATAGCAAAAAAACACTTAACCAAATTTTAGTGATTAAATCAAAAATTTTAATAAAAAGATGATCATTTGAAAAAATCATATTTGAACGATTAATAATATATTTCACCCTTATTTTTAATAAAAAATTTTTTGGAACTTGCTCTAATAAATATTATTTAAATTCTGACATTAAGATTAAAAAAAAAGTATGGGTTGATTGGTGTAATCTAGTCAATTAAATTTCTAGTTATATAAATCAATTCAAAGGCCTTGAAAAAGGCTGTTTTTAAACTTTCTTCGTCTATGGTCCTACTTATAGTTGGTCTAACCCACACTTAAAGCATGGATCAAAAGCAGGAACATAGAAATTGATTATATGTCCAAAACAACTTAAAATTTAATCAATCCAAAATTGCTGCAAAATAGCAAAATGAACATTGTTCTTCTTCAAATTAACTCATTCAAGATTTGTAAAGTGTTAATTAGGATGTCCCTTCAAATTTTCTTTCCCTTGCCATGGTTGCCTGCAATGTCCACAAAAAAAAAAAAATCAAAACACATTGTTTCTAGTTAGTTAAAAAATTTAAATAATACAACCAACTTTAAGATGTGATGTTTACTAAATTTGTATCTAATTCTTAAGACCTTAATTTTTTATTTAATCTTTATATTACAATCTCTTTTGTAAAAAATTGGAAACATTAATTTTGTCTGCAAAATTATTACCATGTCAAATTTTCAGTATCTAATTGTGTTAAAGAAAATAAAAGGATGGAACTCTTTAATGAGAAAAAAAAATTATATCGAGGAGGAAATAAAGGTAAGAACCTGTTTTTCCCAGTTTGTCAAGAGCAAGCAAAATTGCTTGTATGGTAGTTCCCATTAATATTGATGTCGAAAATTAATGTTTGAGATGTGAAGATTAACTACAAGCAGAAAAACTAAAAAAAAAATAACTCACAAGGATTTGAATAATGGTTGTATATGATTATTAGATTAAAAAGGATAAAAGTACAGTACTAAAACTAGAAACTAAGGGATACAGAAATACACCCTAAGAATTCTAATCAAGCATAGAATAATAAAAGTTCACCACTCTAGGAAATCTACCTAAAAGATACAGAACTTAAAGAACAATATAAAAGATTGCTTAAGGATAAAGAAAATCTATTCTGCTTTCTATGAAAAATAATAGAAAATATATAGGGTAGGAATATCCTTTCAAGCATAAAAACTTTTAGATTGCATTGCTAGAATCATGCCTAAAATCATGGGATTTGTATGTGAAAATAATCTACCATTTACTTCTGCAGATTATATGATAATGAACCTGACCACAATCCTATCCATATTCATGCTCTTATTTTTCAGCTAGTGTGAACATAATTTCTTTATTTTGACCTACCTTATTTATGTATTTATTTAGTAGATTTGGACCAGAGATAAGCCCATCTTATTTTTGGATAAGTCTACTTTAGTCTTAGCCTAAGTTGTATGATGTACAAACATTCTAATGTCAATCTTTTTTGGTTGGAAAAGACTTGTCTTCAAGTCTGAACTAGTATTCTCTCCATGATAAGGAGACAAATCAGCAACATTGAAGGTGAAAGATACAAATCATCTTGTAGGCATTCTCCCCAATATGTTGGAGAACTCTAAATGAACTATCTGTTTTAGGTTGTAATTTGCCAAACTTTCCTAGAAGAAATCTTTTTTTTTTCAAGTTAATCCACACTAAATCACCTTCTTTAAACTTTACATGTTTTCAATGTTTGTTTGCTGTCTTTTTATATTTTTCATTCTATTGCAAAATCTTAATTTTGACTTGTTCATGCAATCGTTTGATATCCTTAGCTATTTTCTCTGCATCTCCACTAAATTATTGATTAGTACGGAGATGAACTAAATCTAGAGGATTGATTGGATTTTTACCATATACCACCTCAAAATGACTGCAATCAGTGGTTTGTTGAGTAAATAGTTGTAAACAAACTCTATTTGAGATAAAATAAGATCCCATTGCTTAATATTCTTTTTCACATAACTTTTTAAAAGGTTACCCAAGCTACGATTGGTTACCTCTATTTGACCATCTATTTGAAGATGATGAGAAAAACTATACTTGAGATTGGTGCCAAGCTTCCTCCAAATGGTGTGTCAAAAATGACTAAGAAACTTGAAATCCCGATAAGACACCATAGATCTAGAAACTCCATGTAACCCCATAATTTCCCTGAAATACAAATCAGAAACATGAGAAGCATATATAGTTTTGTTACAAGGAATAAAATGGACTATCTTGGAAAAATGATCCACAATCAACATGATAGAGTCTTTGTTCTTTTTAGTTCTAGGTAGTCCAACTATAAAGTCCAAACTAACATCTTCCCAAAGAGCATTAGGCATAGGCAGTGGAGTATACAATCTAGTGTTTTGATCATGACTCTTGGCAATGTGGCACACTCTATATCATTCAAGGTGTTTCATCACATCCTTCTTCATTCTTGGTCAATAAAACCTATCCTGCAAAAGAGCAAATGTCTTGTTCCTTTCAAAGTGTCCACCTAGTTCACCATCATGAACCTCGTTGAATAAAGCTTATCTTAAGGAACATGAGGGAATGCAAAGACTATTAACCTTGAAGAGATATCCATCATGCAATAAAAACTGGTTATGTGGTCTTTGTTTGCATTCTTCTTAAATTCGACCAATGTAAGGATCTGTCTCATAGAGCCTTTTGATCACATCAAATTCAATAACTTCAACAATCATAGTCTCTAATAAAGAATGCTTTTGACTCAAAGCATTTGCCACCACATTTTGAATTCTTGATTTGTGTTTGATAGTGAAGTTGTAGGCTTGAAAGAACTCCACCCAAGCTACATGACTCCAATGGAATAAAGCCCTATAATTGGCATAGAACTCTTTGTCATAGGTTGAATACTTTTTCTTGGCTTTATTAAGCTTTTCACTGAAAAATACTATAGGTTTTTCCCCTTGACTTAAAACCACACCTATTTTAGAATTGGATGCATCATATTCCACCTCAAACACTTGACTAAAGTCTAGTAGGGACAAGATGAGAGCTTCAGTGATCCTAGTCTTGATGACCTCAAAACTATGTTGGGTTTTTTTTATCTATTTAAAAGCTTCATTCTTCAAACATTCGATGATTGGAGCCACAATGGAGCTAAAACTCCTAATGAAGTGCTTATAAAAAGATGCAACACCATGGAAGCTGTGGATATCATGCAGAGATGCTGGTGTTGGCCAATTTAAAATTACCTTAACCTTTCTGAGATCTATCTTTATTCCTTCTTTTGACATCACAAACCCTAGAAACACAAGGTTGAAAGTAAAGAAACTGCACTATTTAAGGTTAGCATAAAGTTTTTGTTCCCTCAATATGCAAAATAATTGGTATAGATGATTCAAGTGTTGGTTTTCATCTTTGCTGTACACCAGAATATCATCAAAATATACTACTACATATCTGCCAATTCAAGGTTTAAGGATATGATTCATAAATCTTATGAAAGTACTAGGAGCATTGGATAAACTAAAAGGCATTACCATCAATTTATAGAGACCATCCCTTGTCTTGAAGGCTATTTTTCACTCATCTTTAGGCCTCATTCTAATTTGATGATAACCACTGTGTAGGTCTATCTTAGAGAAAATAATTGCTTCATGTAGTTGGTTTAGCAAGTTATCTAAGAGCGGAATAAGAAAGTGATAGTCAACTATGATTTTGTTGATTACCCTACTATCCACACAAATGCGCCACGATCCATCCTTTTTATGCAGCAAAAGGGCTGAGACTGCACAAGGGCTCATACTTTCACGCACCATTCTTTTTCTTACCAATTTTGCAATTTGGAGTTGTAACTCTGCATGCTATTTAAGACTCATCCTATAGGCTACCTTGTTGGGTAGAATAGCTCCTAGGATAAGGTCTATGCAGTGTTGAATGTTCTTCATCGGTGGTAGACCAGCTGGTAACTACTCCTAAACAAAATCTTAAAATTCTACCAATAATGGTTGTATCACTACAGGGGGCTTCTCATTTTTTTTATTTTCCTTAATCAACACTAATGCATACATAATACCACTCATTTTTTTTATTTTTTTTCAATAATTGGCATTGGTAAACAGGTTGCTTCTTTCCCTTTTGGTTGGTTTGGACATCACCATGGGCTTGGTTAGGCCTAGGATGATTTTGCATCCATCATTCACAAAATGTATAAATGTTACATTAACCATCATAAATAACCCTCTTATCATAATGCCAAGGTCTTCTGAGTAGTAAATGGCAAGCCTACATCTAAGCTACATCACACCACACTTTGTTCTTGTAATTCTTTCCTACAGAAAAAGAAACTAAACACCTTTTGCTAACTTTAATTTCATTCTCTTTTTGTGGGTAAGATAGCTTATATGGTTGGGGGTGATTTATTGCCTTAAGGCCTAATTTTTGCACCATAAAGGTAGAAACAACATTTTCAAAACTTCCACTATCAATTATAATATCACATACCTTCTCATGGGTAGTACACCGAGTATGAAACACATTTTTATGTAACCAATCTTTTTCATTAGCAAGTGTGATACTCAAGCTACATTGTATGACTAAGGATGCTCCACAATCACCATAGATTACCTCTTCCTTCTCTTTAAGGTTTTGATCATCTTTAACCAGCTTTTCTTTATTTTTCTTTTAAGTCTTTCTCTAATAGAGTAACAATCTTCTTGTTTGGGCATTCTGAGACAATGTGTCCAAGCCCTTGACATTTAAAACACCTTTTGGTTTGTGCACTAGATTGAAGCTTGCTTGTTAAGGTTTCATCTTTCTTTTGGGACTACTTTAGAATGGGCTTGGAAGAAAAAATAGTCTTGGATGAGCCACCTTTATTAATATAGCCTTCTCGGGACCCAAATCTCAAGTTGCTACCATAAGCCTCATTTTGTTGTCTCTCTACCTTAAGGGCAAGTTTGCATATATCATTGAAAGTCCAATAGGGTTGTATCGACACCACATTAGCTATCTCAATCTTTAATCTTCTAAGATACTGAGCAATAGTTTGCTCCTTCTATTTCACCAATTCACATTTTAACATGAGGTGGTCAAACTCAGTCGTATGCTCCTCCACTAAGAGATCTCTTTGCTTCAAGTTATGAAACCTAAGGAAGACATCTTGCTGAAAGTTGTTTGAGAGATACTTTCTCTTCAACTTTCTTTTCATCTTCTCTCAAATTGTAATTTTTCTCCTACCTTTTCTTTTCCTTTGCTTCTTCAGATTTTCCTACCAAAAAGATGCATGCTTTCTGAGTTTGATGGCCACTAACTTTGCCTTATGATGTTTAAGGGCATTATGGTATTCAAATATGCGTTCCACCATGTGTAGCCAATCTAAGAATTCTTCAGGTTGCATCTTCCTCTCAAACTCAGGAATCTCTATCTTCGGATTGAATATGCTAGGTTGAAGTTAGTTTCTACGTAAATAGTCTCTAACTTGCCATGGGTGAGATAGGGTACTATCATTAAATCGCTATTGTTTCCATGGTATGGATTGGTTTCTCCTTCACCTTTTTCGGTCCTCCTTCGTTGTCTCCTCATCTCCTCTCTTTTTTCTTGTATATGCAACTAATGTTGTAGTCGAAGAATCTGTTATCGCATCTCTTCTACGAGGGCATCCCTTGGATCAATGTTGGTAGTTGCTGCAACGTCGGTGTTGGCTTCAACCTCTTCTGTTAGTGCTTGACGACGATAACCTGCCATAGCTCTGATACTAGTTTGATGCCGAAAATTAATGTTTGAGATATGGAGATTAACTACAAACAAAAAAACTCACAAAGAAGACAACTCATAAGAATTTGAATAATGGCAAAATATGATTATTGGATTAAAAATGATAAAAATTCACCACTCTAAGACATTCACCTAAAAGATACAAAACTTGAAGAACAATCTAAAATATTGCTTAAGGATACAAAAAACTCTATTTTGCCTTCTACCAAAGAATAATAAAAAATATATAGGGTAGGAACATCCTTCCAAACATGGAAACTTTTAGAATGCATTGCTAGAATCGTGCCTAAAATCATGAGATTTGCATGTGAACATAATCTACCCATTTACTCCTACAAATTACATGATAATGAACTTGACCAAAATCCTATCCATATTCATGCTCTTATTTTTCAACTAGTGTGAATGCAATCTCCCTATTCCAACCCACCTTATTTATGTATTTATTTAGTGGATTTGGATCAAGGATAAGCCCATCTTATTTTTGGATAAGTCTACCTTAGTCTCAGCCCAAGTTGTATGATGTACAAACATTCCAGTGTCAAATATGCCTATCAAAAAACCTTTCCCTTCAAATTTTCTGAATGAAACTCAAAGCAGCAGTTAGTGGAACTCCAACCAGATAATATGCTCCAAGATTGACATGTGCCCCAATATGCTGCCAGCCACTTCCTCTAGCAACACCTATTGCAAATTAGAAAAGAATATCTTTCATAGAATAAGATGGTTATCTCAATGTTTTCAGGCTACAAATTCTGTTAAACTCGATGGTTGTCTCATTATTATGTTGAACTCCATGGAAAAGGTTAGAGACTAACCAAAAAGGACCCCTGCAAGCTGTCTACAATGATCAAAAGGGAAAGCAAAGGCACCAATTCTGCTATGTAAGTCACCACCTCCCTGCTACTTGTATAAGCATATACTAAAACATGGCGGCAGCAGAAAAGAATCATGCTAACAATAACTACCTCCCCAGTTTTAAGAATCAATGCAGCAACAACTATCGTAGGAGCTGCATGTGGATTCCAAGGTCCTAGTTCATTTGAAATCCGAATGCTAAGAAAAAGATTATGAATTTGTTTTAATTTACATATATGAAGTACAAGTACAATTAAAGAGTTTCATCGTAGCCAAGAGAAGATAGGTTTAGAACAAAACCTTGTAGCAGAACCAATTGAATAGGGTATGAGGAAATGAAGTGTGGCATTTGTAAAGCTGCTCAAAAAGATTATGAGAAATTAGAAGAATTTTATTATAAAGACAGAAAGAAAATTTTTGTTTTAATGTTGTATTTATGGAATCTGAACTGCTGAAACAGAAGTTTACCATATTCAAAGAGCTGAGATTTGGAGCTCTTGATTTGGTATATGCCCAGATAGCAATATAAGCGCAGCTCAAGTGACCACCATTAGCTAAAACCATTGCAATGACAGGTAAACATACACACAAGAAAGTAACAGAACTTAAAATTCAATTCTTGGAGAGTAAGATTGGAAGTTAGATAAGTACTACATCATTAAAGCAGAGGGGATGACCAAGCGAAAAAACTCCTTAATGTTCATAAAAATGTCATCTGAGATCCTAAAGCCGGTTTTGTCACAGGCTGAGGAGTGTTTAATGCTGATCCTCTGATTCCTAGCTCCAACTAAAATACTAGAATCCAGCAAAGTGGTACATGAAAATACAGTATCGAATTAGTGATTCAAGAATCGCATAACCAAACAGTGCTGGAATGAGCCAAAATGAGTATTTGCCTGCTACGTGCGCGATTGATGGATCTTGGCCTAATAGAGTTAGTAGATCTTCCATAAATATTCAGAGGACAAACTGGTATAGAAGAACAAACAAGAGAGATCATTGCACAACAGGTGAAGGTTCCAAGTTTATTGTATATTTATATTGCTCTGCTCGATAAGCTTGTCCACATAAAGTTTCCAGTGCACCAGCCATTCCTAACTGCTTCAAGTTTTCCCATTGAGTCAATATAACATAGAAATAGCAATATCACCAACAGAAAACAGAAGAAACATGCTGAGTTAAAGAATAATCATTAAAAGTTAATCAAGATCAGTGCAAAGTGAATCAAGAAGTGTACTAATAATTAAAGGTGTATTGAGTTCTTAGACATGTGAGACTACAATTATAGATATGGAGAAGCAATGGAAAGAAGACATTAAAAGGAGACTGAAGCCGGTAACATTGGCAAAAGAAGAAGCTAGATCAACCCCAGAGAGTGAATGTTCACCGAGTTGTCCAGCCATCATTACAGCAATCAGCTGCAAAAGGTAGCGAGACACTGTCACCACAACCATAGGGGCTGCAATCAAGATCACCTTTTTCAGCTCTTCCACGAAGCTGCTCCATGATATCATTCATGCTCTTGTTTCCCTTTCTGGTAATAGTGACTCCTCTTCGATATACTTTCCTTCACTGATGCTGCAGCAAAAGCTTTGCTGACTGATGCCAATTTGCACAGTTTCTTTTAAAAAGTGTCATCTAATAATATTTAAATTCGAATCTCAATATTTACAAACCCTTCCCTTATCTTCAAGCTTGGAAAAAAAAAAAAGCTAATAAATCAACCATCTTTACTGCATTTCAACACCAGCTCAAGTACTATTAACCTATTATCAGTGCCATCAGGGTGTAAATGAAGTGGGAATTTCAACTAGAGAATTTTTTGTACTAAATCCACCCTATGCATGTTGGTCTAACTGATGATAGATGTGCATGTACCTATGTATTAGTACATTATATGAAGTAAATGTGACGTTCGCAATAATATTATGGAGGACCGGTAGGTTTTGAATTCGACCTTTATAGAAATTCCAAAAGCCAAAGTAAAAAAAAATAAATGTTTTGTTTGATGGTTAAAACAAATACCATTGATAGTTTATTGAAGGATTAAATGTAAAAAACACATTAAACAAAAATTAAATAATTATTCAAATTTTTATAGTTTTATTGCTACTAATTGAGACTTCAAACATTTATTTTTATTCGATTGTGTTCTTAAATATTTATTTTTACCTAATTAAATTATTAAATATCTATTTTCATTCAATTAAGTTTTCAATTGAACAAAAATGAGTGTTGACTATTAATCAATTTTTATCTAATAAGAATTTAATTATTGAAAATAGATGTTTAAAATTTTAATTAATTATAATAAAATGATAAAAATTTGAATAACTATTTGAAAACCTTTTTTATATGTATGCTTTTATAAAAGATACTGGTAATAGTGCTGTTAATAGATATGACATTCATTTGCCTTTAGTCCATGAATATAAAGTTTTAGCTGAGTTATTTGTGGAATATAATAGAAAAATTCTATGCACTTAAAATTAATAAATATTAAGAGATATAATATTATCTCAAATCCACTTATGTAATTATTTTTAAAAAAATATTATTCATCTCACCAATGTTATTATTTTAAACATTTGTACTCCCGGACATGATAAAAATTATTTATATAAACTCCACAAATTACCTAAAGAATAATTTCTCTAGATAAGAATTCAAAAGAAAAAAACTGAAAGTAAATTATGAAAAATAATAATTAAACTCAAAATAAAATCAAGCATGTTGTTTAGATGCATTTCAAACGGCCCAACAAATATCTTTGATTGAGATTGTATTGCAACCGTAGAAAGTTATCGTGAACTATTGACATATAATAATTTTTATCCCCCACCAATATAAAATTAATAGGAAACACACACTGTCACACTTTGTAGGACTTGCAACTGAATCTAAAGGGTATTCTAGCCGTTAGCATATATGATAAATATTTAAAGATCACAAGATTTAATAAAATTTGTTCAAGTTAATTACATTAATTGTTTTTTTCATGAGGCAAGTAAAAAAAATTGTCCCCCAGTTAAATAAAAATGTTGGATCAATGTTTGATTAAATCTCTGCCTTATATTCTACCGCTCTAAAGGATGCTGGCATTACATATGTTGAGACAAACTGATCAGCCATGAATTATATAGAGGGTGTGTGTGGATGCATGCTCTAGTTTGGCATTAAATATGGAGACAAAAAATATCAGTCTTCACTTTTATAAAGATATTAATAAATATTAAGAGATATAATATTATGTCAAATCCACTTATGTAATTATTTTTAAAAAAATATTATTTGTCTCATCATTGTTATTATTTTAAACATTTGTACTCCCGGACTTGATAAAAATTATTTATAGAAACTCCACAAATTACCTAAAGAATAATTTCTCTTGATAAGAATTCAAAAGAAAAAAAAGAAAGTAAATTATGAAAAATAATAATTAAACTCAAAATAAAATCAAGCATGTTGTTTAGATGCATTTCATACGGCCCAATAAATATCTTTGATTGAGATTATATTGCAACAGTAGAAAATTATCGTGAACCATTGACATATAATAATTTTTCTCCCCCACCAATATAAGATTAATAGGAAACTCACATTGTCACACTTTGTAGGACTTGCAACAGAATCTAAAGGGTATATATCACAAGGGTATTCTAGCCGTTAGCATATATGATAAATATTTAAAGATCACAAGATTTGACAAAATTTATTGAAGTTAATCACATTAATTGTTTTTTTCATGAGGCAAGTAAAAAAAAGTGTCCCCCAGTTAAATAAAAATGTTGGATCAATGTTTGATTAAATCTCTGCCTTATATTCTATCACTCTCAAAGATGCTGGCATTAAATATGTTGAGACAAACTGATCAGCCATGAATTTTATGGAGGGTGTGTGTGGATGCATGCTCTTGTCTGGCATTAAATATGGAGACAAAAAATATCAGTCCTCACTTTTATAAAGATATTAATAAATATTAAGAGATATAATATTATGTCAAATCCACTTATGTAATTTTTTTTAAGAAAATATTATTCGTCTCACCATTGTTATTACTTTAAACATTTGTACTCCCGGACTTGATAAAAATTATTTATAGAAACTCCACAAATTACCTAAAGAATAATTTCTCTTGATAAGAATTCAAAAGAAAAAAAAAGAAAGTAAATTATTAAAAGTAATAATTAATCTCAAAACAAAATCAAACATGTTGTTTAGATGCGTTTCGTACGGCCCAATAAATATCTTTGATTGAGATTATATTGCAACAGTAGAAAATTATCGTGAACCATTGACATATAATAATTTTTATCCCCCACCAATATAAGATTAATAGGAAACTCACATTGTCACACTTTGTAAGACTTACAACTGAATCTAAATGTTATATATCACAAGGGTATTCGAGCCGTTAGCATATATGATAAATATTTAATAATCACAATGTTTGACAAAATTTGTTCAAGTTAATCACATTAATTGTTTTTTCATGTGGCAAGTAAAAAAAATTGTCCCCTAATTAAATAAAAATGTTGGATCAATGTTTAATTAAATCTCTACCTTATATCCTATCACTCTCAAAGATACTGACAATAAATATATTGAGCCAAACTGATCAGTCACGAATTTTATGGATGCATGCTCTTGTCTGGCATTAAATATGGAGACAAAAAATATCAATCCTCACTTTTATGAAGGCTGTGGATACTGTGTCAGTTCTCAAGGCTATCCAACATTCAATGCCATTATGGATTCTAATAATTTTTAAAGTAGAAATTTTCAAGATAATCATTAAATACAACATATATATAACATTATATATATATGTATATTATTTTTAAAAATATAAATTGTGAACGACATATATATATATCCATAATAATTCATTAAATTAATTATTTTTTTTAATTTATGATTTTTATTAATTTCAAACATTCACTATTCTTTTTATTTCCCTATTAATATTGAAGTCTTTATTAAAATAAATTTCCCTTAATTGATAATTTGAAATTTTACTATTCTTTTAAATTAAAAAAATAATTACTGGTGAATATATAATGAAGTATTTTCTCCGCAGATGCAACCCTTATTATTAGTAACAACATAAATGTGAAAATCTCCTTGAACATGTTATTCTTTTTTTATGCTTTATTGTTGGTCTGATTAATTCCTAGGCTGGTTACAAATTTCAAGAAGAAAAGTTTTTGGCATAATGAACTTTTTTTTTTTGCTTGGATTGTAAATTGACCATTAATGTCCATCTGAATATAGCACATTACAAGTTAGGTTTGGTTTTTTTTTTTTTTTTCTTTTGACATACATAATTAATATTATTTTTTATATTTTTTTATATGCTCCCTTCGCCAATTAAATTCTTTTTTTATTTCATATATCTTTTTCATGTTAGTATTTTTTTGTAATGAGTTATTTTTTATACAAAGTGAAAAGAGTTTTTAAAATTCAATGTTGAAAATTGTCATGTATACTTATTGACACCCAAATTAATCCATAGAATGGGTCAAGGGGTTTAGACCATAAATGAATTGCTCAAGTGGAATCCAATTAGAGCAATTAATTTGTATAGGATCAATAATCACATTAATTAGATTAATCCTAATTGTGTGATATTTTTGGATTATTAGCTCAATTATTAAAGTTAAGACTTGATTAATTAAACAATTCCAAAGATAAATGAATTAAATAATTCCAAAGATAAATGAACATGGTCTTGGACCATGTTTAGCCTAAATAAAACAAGGAGTCTATTGCCTCGTGAATTTAATCCAATCAATAAGAGTTTAAAAAGTTCAAGATAATTTTAGAAGATAATGTCGCGAAGAAATTAAGAATCAATTTGTTGTCAAGGAGACGATACCGGAAAGTGAGGCAGAAGGAGCAAACCGGCAAAACGTTGTTGAGGATGTCCGGCCAACTAGAGTTGATGAACAACTGCCACGGTTGGTCGCTCAGTCTGCTCCGGTGACTGCTTTTCAAGCCAAACTTGAAAATATAGGCTTTAGTAAGAACTGGATATGTAACAGTATCAATTCTTCCATGGAATTTGTGTTTCAAAGCCAAAGTCATACTTAGTTGATGCCATGAACGTACTCAACTGGAATGTAATTCATCTGTCACACTCTCTCAGCATCCCCTCAACTACATCAAGCTCAGCTTTCATGGTAAACGATGTTCTCCAACTTGTTGCTATAGACAGGGGAAATGGGCAAAGTAATGAGCCTTTAGGATGAGAGGGTATGTCAATAACCATTCTTATACATTGATAATAATTATGAACATATAAATAATTAAAAGCTCATGCAAAGTATTAAGGTTAAGATTAGAAAAAAAAAACTTTTGAATTTATCACTTTATTTAAATAAGTTTTTTTTACTTTTATTAAATTTATATAAGCTCTTAACTTTTACTTTACATTCAAATAGTCTTTTATCCTTTAATTTATATCCAAATAGGCCTTTATCCTTTAATTTGTACTTAAATATACTCTTAACATAAATTAATTTTTATCTAAAATAAGGGCATATACTTGGATACAAATTAAAGAATATATACTTCTTTGAGTATGATAAAAATATAAAACTAAATAAAACATAAAATTCAGAGACTTTTTGAATATTTTAACCAAATATTAATTCATTTGATTGCGAAAGTTGCAAAAGTTATTCCTAAAATTTAAAACGTAATTATAAAATTAAAAATTTAGTTGATTTTACTTCTTGGTAAGAGGAAATCAAAGAAGAAAACTTGAAGTGTATTGAGAAATGATCGAACTTTTATAAATTATTTCATTTGAGTTATCTAATTTTTATTCTATTTAATTTTAATTTCAATTATGCTTATATTTCTTATATTTTATTTTCCCACTTACATTTATTTAAATTTAATTTTGAAAATTTTGAAATCAATCCAATCATCTTTCTTGGATCATTTATCTACCCTTAAGCCAACAATGTCCTTGGACTAAAAAGGTGTAGCATCTGTTTTGTTTGATTATTCTGATATTTTCTAGCTATTAATAATATTCTCATTTCTATAAAAGAAACTAATATAATAAAAAATGCAAACAAATAAACACGACTATAAAGCATATTATAAATTAAAATAAAAATTCATATGATTAAAAAACAATGTAAACATAGAGATTAAAGAAAACCGGAAGCTAAGTGGTTGGACAATCCACAAAATCACAAATGCTTGCTAATATTTTTTCTTCAAAGTACTTTGATTTATGGTTTATTCAACTTTATTTATTACCCCCGAATAATACATAAGAGGCTTGGTGATTGAGGAAAAGGTAAAAGGAAATAAGAAAATAAATACGGTTTAGTGGCTAAAATCTGATGATATGGTTTGAATATGCCTCAGCCTCAGCTCCATCCCAATTTAATTGCTTCTTCAAAATAAATCAATCCATCCTCAGCTTTCAATATGTTCCCTCAAATATTCTTTCCTTGGCCAAGGTTGCCTGCAATTTTTACATGAAAGTTCAAATCAAGGAAGTCAATAATGTTTTGATTTCTATAAGAAAATGAAAGAAAAATTTTCCATTGAAAGAGCAAAACCTGTTTTTTCCAATTTGTGAAAACAGCTACGGGTGTCAGCAGAATGCCTTCCACAGTGGAGCCTGCCAACATTCCAAGCCAAAGGCCCGAGCCTCTCAATTCCAGAACAAAACCACATAAAATCCCTGTCGGAATTCCAACAAGATAATATGCCCCAAGATTGGCGTAGGCTCCAATGTGCTGCCAACCAATTCCTCTAACAATCCCTGATGCAAAGATCGAATCAGCTATAATTTCACCACGTAAACATTTGGGTCAGTCTATCTTCATCTCACCGTTAATTTAATTTCTTTCACGTGAATGTCAGCTATTATGTGAACGGACAGGCGAAACCCACGTATCAGTATCAGTAAATGTGATTGATTGGCATCGAGGAATAAAAAATTAATGTCATCATTCATTTCTTACCAACTTAAAAATCTTTAATATAATATTTAAATTATAAATTTATTAATTTTTTTAACAAAATTAATTTTAAATAATAATACATTATTGATAAATAATTTTTCAAATTCTTAATAATTTCATAATTTTAACACTACATTATACCTTTTTAAAATTTAAATATTATATTAAATATTTTACTGTAATTTAATTACCATTCATAACATTGTCCTAAGAAAAAATGTGTGGTAATGGAGTCGTCGTAAATATTTTGCTTCATGAAATTAATGGTTGGGAACTAACCTGCAAGTCCTGCATGTAAGCTGTCCATGATTATTGAGAGGCAGCACAAGGGAACCAATTTGGTTACATTATCAATAACTTCCTTCTCATTGCTGAAAGCATATCCAAAAACGTAGCGGCAACAGAAAAGAATTGTGCTAGCAAGGACAGATTCTGCAAGAGTAACAACCATTACTACAAACGAAGCTGTTTGAGCTGCCTGTGGTTTTCCAGCACCTAATTCATTTGAAACCCGAGTGCTGCAATGTAGCAGAATGTTAGGAAATTTTGCTGCAAGACGTATAAATACTTATAATTTAACATAAATGGCATCTACAAACCTTGCAGCAGCACTAATCCCGTATGGAATGTAGAAATGCACAGACGTGGTTGTAAAGCTGCATATTGGAGGATCGAAAAACAGTTAGATGCAATAGCAAGTACTGAGAAGGAAGGTCCATATTTTTTAAGATAAAAACAAATGTTAATCACAGATCATACCATACAGAAAGAACCGATGTTTCAAGCTTTGAATTAGGCAAAAGTCCTGATAGCAATATAAGTATCTCAAAAGACCACCATTCAAGACTGTATTTGTTGCCAAGCAAGGAACAGATTAGGCATTGAAGAGTGATCAAAAGAATACATATTTTCTTGTTAATTATAAAGTAAGAATGAGTCAATTACCAAACCATTACAGCAGAAGGAACTCCAAAGCGAAAGAACTCCTTGACACTCGAGAAAACATCCTTAACGACGAGGACACGAGTTCTCTCGCATGATGATGAGTATCTCATGTATAATCCGAGCAAGATCACATTGAACCAATAAGACAAGCCAATCGCCAATGCTGCCCCACTATTTCCTAATCTTGTTTTGAATACCAAAACCCAACAAACAGGTATATGGAAGACTAGAGTTGCCAGTGTGATGAACATCATCGGAAGAATCATGCTCTGACATAGGAAGAATCGAATTTGTGATTGAAGAATGGCATAGGCAAAGAGTGCTGGTATGAGCCATGTTGCATATTTGCAAGCCACCATTGCAATTTGAGGGTCTTGGCCTATTAGCACTAATAGCTTGTCCATGAAAATCCAGACCAGGCATACCGGGATACAAATTGGAAGTATGGAGATTATTGCACAGTAAGTGTAGGTTCCTACCTTTTGATATTGCTTTGCTCCATAAGCTTGCCCACATAAAGTTTCTAAGCCACTTGAAAATCCCATCTGCATACCATATAATATATAAGTGTCAGTTAAATGGAATAAAAACTTGTTCTTAATCAATTTGTTTATTCTTCAAAACAATGGTTCTCGGGGCAAATCCAAATAGACAACCCAAAATATGGAAAATAAAAAAAGTTTAAGAAGGAAAATATTTTTTCTGAACACCTCAAAGACTGTAAAACAAAAAAATTTGAAAGAAAATTTACCCTGAACACCACAGAGTGAAAGACAAGAAAATTTAAAGGAAAATTTTTCTTAAACATCCCAAAATTTTACTCTGAACGCCGTTTCTGTTGATAAAATCGATAAATTATTGGTATTTTTTATATATATTGTAAGTGAATACTTTTTAAAAAAATCTTGAAACCGTCACTTTGGTTCTCCATGTGTATTTGTTGCAGAATCTGGCTAAGGAGGCTAATAAACTAAAACACCTTTAGTAATATTCATGTTAAAGAAGAGTTGAGAGGAAGAAAACATTACAAGGAGGCTAAAGCCAGTGACATTGCAGAAAGAGGTAGAAATAGCAACACCAGACAGCGCAAGCTCGCCAAGATGTCCTGCCATCATCAGTGATACGACTTCCTGAAGGTACAGTAACACTGCCATTGCTGCCACGGGCATTGCCAAGCAGCTCACCTTCTTAAGCTCTTCCAGGAAAACTGCCCATGCTGTTACCTCCCATAGTCTCCCTGCTTCTCTCTTTTCCAGCAGTGTCTCATCCATTCTTTCCTCTCTCTGTGTTCTTCTAGGCTTTTGTAGAAGGAATTGTCTCTAAATATGTCGTGAAGCACTTAATACTTAAATAAGATGCTCAACGCTCCTACTTGATTAGGATTTTAGTTTCAACGTGGCATTGTAAGTTTGAACAAAACGTAATGAACCAGTTGATCTGCTTTTATTATCATTGCACTGATCAACCGACAAAGACATCTACTTCCCTTATTTATTTATATTTTATAACATTTTTAATTTTTAATATACCTTGAACCCATCTTTTATCTAAATTACGAACAAAATCGTGACAACTCAAACCCAAGCAAAGACCTCATAGGTACCTCTAAAGGATCAGATGCCAACGAGCCGATGCTCAGTTGGGAAATGAAATTTTAAGTGAAAGATAAAATATGTTTTATAATTTATTGGGATGGACAATGAGGCTGAAAATACCGATGATAATTATTGTAGTATTGAGATTGGATATTATAACAGTGACATTAAATATTATAATGATGAGATTAAAATCAATAATAATATATAAATATTTGGATATATTAATGCAATAATTGTAGGGTAAAGTATAATAAAAAACTATTAAAGATATTATATTAAAATTTATACATAATAAAATTATTAGTATTTGATGTTTGTAAGATTAATAAATAATAAAAAATTAAATTACTTTATATAAAATAATATTTTTATTAATAGATTAAAGATTATTAAAATTATTTTTATATCAATTTACACTTAAATAAGATGTTCGATGCTCTACTTGATTGAAAGATTTAACGGCATGGCAAAATGTTATCTAAATGAAATTATAGATGAAGCTCAAATCTAATTATATCATACATGCAATTGAACGCAAAAAAATGACTGAATATCATGGATTGCAATTGCATGCAAGTGCAATCTTTAACCTTTCAAATTTGTCATTGAGAGAGAATATATATTGGAAACAATGTCGGTCCAAATTTAGATTTGAATTGAAATCACTTCCATAATTATTGCCATATATGGACAAAATGCCAAATGCCATAACAAAAGCATCGAACCATGATATGTATAATATTCCAGCATGCTTATCTTTAATGAGTTTTGCATTAAAAAATTATTTATAGACTAAAATACTAAAAATTAAATTATTTTACTTTTTAAATAAATTTTTATATTTTTGTTACATTTAAATTTTTTTATATTTATTCAAATAAATTTTTTTAATCTTCAAATGAAAAATTGATTTATGTTAAGAATTTATTTAAATATAAATTAAAAGTTAAAAATTTTTATATTTTTGTTACATTTAAATTTTTTTATATTTATTCAAATAATTTTTTTAATCTTCAAATGAAAAATTGATTTATGTTAAGAATTTATTTAAATATAAATTAAAAGTTAAAAATTTATTTGATATAAATTAAAAATTAAAAAATATTTGAATGTAAATTAAAGGTAAAGGAATTATTTAAATGTAATAAAAATAAAAAAATTTATTTAAATAAATGATAAAATTCAAGCACTTTTTTATTATTTTAACCTTATTTATAACATGCTACATTGATATAGATCATAAGCTGTTTATGATCAAGAGAAAACTGAAAAGAAAGAGAACCAAAGCATGGTTGCCTCAGGTAAAATGGCAAGTAGTAAAAACTCTGAAATAGTTTTAGTATTCCTTAAGCCTTAGCCTTCTTCCCACAATTCACTGTCACAAAGGGAACCTATTTGTAGGGGTGAGTGTAAGTTGGTTTCAATTGGTTTCTTCCATCAAAATTGATTGAATTTGATCAAGTCGATCGATTACTGTCATTTCAATCATTATTATCGGTTCAATAAATCAATTTAGTTAGATTAATTCAGTTTATTTTTAATTTTTAAAATTAATAATTAAATTCACTGAATTAACTGATATTTTAAATATATTTTTAAATATATTATATATAATATATATTTAAAATATTCTTATTTATATTTTAATAATAATAAATATGATAATAAATACATAATATTATTTGTGCCGATTTAAATGAAATTCATGATTTTGATGTATTCAATTTAAATTTATTCAAACATTTTGTCCATGTTTATTGTTTATTGGATACAATTATTTTATATATTATTTTTATTAATTAATTTTTAAGTAAAAAAAAAAGAAGAAAAGTCAAAAAAATGAAAAGTAAAAAAAAAAAAGAAAAAGCAAGAAAGGATGAGGTGAAATCAATAATGTAATCGATTGAATTTGAGTCGATATATTATTAAATTTAAATTCATATTTAACTCAAAATTTCAAACTTAAAATTTGATTAAAATTCGATCAAGTTTTATTTTTTTAAGTCAAATTCAACTCAAGATAAAAATCGAGCTAATTAAACTCATTCGATTAGGTTTGATTAACATATAAAAATAAGTTTGATTCTTATATTCGATAAAAGCTCAATTATTTGTATTTAAACTCGAATTCGAGTTCGAGATATTTTATTAATTAAAATAATTAAAATATATTAAAATATAAGAGCTCAATTAGGCTCGTGAGCTATTCGAATCAAATATAAGAATATTTAAATTTAATTCAATCGATAAGTCGAACTATTTGAACCTAAATTTAACTCGATAATAATCAAATTAAATTTAAATTTTATTTAAATTAAAATTAAATAACCTATAAATATTAATATATCATTTACAACATTAAAAGTAAGAGTAACATATGAAAAGCAAAAGTTTTCACCTCATTTTTTGTTGGTCACCACCTAACCAATTGAAAAAGGAAATTATAATCGCTGGATTTAAGGGATTTTAGTGGTTGGCTGCTACGACCCAATTTCCAACAAAAAATTTTATCATACGCATATTTAAATGTAATAAAAATATAAAAATTTATTTAAATAAAATGATAGAATTAAAGTACTTTTTTTTATTATTTTAACCTTATTTATAACATGCTACATTTGCAGTAAAAACTCCGAAATAGTTTTGGTTTTCCCTAGGCCTTAGCCTTCTTCCCACAATTCACTGCCACAAAGGGAACCTATTTGTAGGAGTGAGTATAAGTTGGTTTCAATTGGCTTGATTGATCAAAATTATTGAATTTGATTAAGTCGTTTGGATAGTTTAGGTTTGGTAATAATTATTGATTCAATAAATCAGTTTAGTTGACCAATTCAATTGATTTTTAATTTTTAAAATTATTGATTTAATATATTTTTAAACATGTTATATATAATATAAATTTGTTTATATTTTAAGAATGACAAATATGACATTTGTAACAAAATTATAAAATCAGTTTTATTGGGTGAAAAATGTTATAAAATTATATTCAAAATTAGTTGCAAAAGAATGGTGAAAATTCAAAATTTCAATTGAATCAACAAATTTTATGTTTGTTCGGCTATTTTTAGTTATCAAAAATAGATCAATCAATTTAGTACTTTTAAGGATAATCCTTTTTTTTATTATTTTTCAAAACCAAACCTACTTATTGCACACCCTATCTATTGGCATGATTATTAAACAAAATAAATTCTTCATCATTTTTTTTTATTTAAGTACCATTAATTATTTAAAAAAATTATTATTTTAATAAAATTCTAAAATAAATTAAGATGAATAAAAGCATAATTTTATTCTTTCAAAATATAGTTTGAATTTGAAAGTATGGTTATATATATGAAAATATTAGAATCCTCACAATACTATTCAAAAATTGATACTCATTGATTATATGTTATTCTTTATTTTTGATAAAATGATCCTTTTTTAATATTTAAATTTAATCCCTCAATTTTTTTTTAAATAAACTCTTTTATTTAGGAATAAAATAAAAAAATCTCTAATGTTTAAAATATTTTCAAAATTTCACGACCATGGAAAAATTAGAATAAATGTTCCTCCACTTGAGAATTTTCAAAATAATCCTTTAATTAAGAATAATAATTTTATAAAAAATAATTGTTGAAATTTCCCCAACACCCTAGCAAAATCCCAATAATTAATTTTGCTAAAGGATATCATCTTGTTTGTGAACATCAAATTTGTCCGACAAAATAATAATAATAATATTATTATTAAATACGAAATACAAAAAATATAAAATATAAAATATAAAATACAAAATACAAAAAAAAGAATAGAAAAAATGGGTGACGGCAGTCACCATACCCTACCACCTTACCCTACCCTTTTGATCACCCATATCACTGCCCGTTTACTCTGTTACCCATACTCTATTTACTACCCTCACTATCAGATCAAACAAAAAACAATAAAAAGGGCATGGGGCTCGTGCTTGCACCTCATGCCGAGCCCTATGCCACGCATGGCCGGAGCTCTATAAATAGAGCTCTTGGCTGAACCATTAAAAGAAAAAAAGCAAGAAGAGGGAGTGACGCTGCAAAAAAAATATATTACCAAAAAAAATAAACAAACAAAAACATAGTCCTCCTCGTAGGGAGGAACCTCGGCACCAAAACTCCCTGCAAGAACAAAAAATCAGATTAGTCTTCGTTTTATAAAAAAAAAAAGGGAAACAGAAAACTTAAAACAATTCAAACCTCGATTTACATCGATCGGGGCTCGCTCTCCCGAAAAGGACATCAGATTTGAGTTCAGGAGGCCAAGAGGAGCATTACGATGAATTTCAGTAATTTTTTGGTTACCAACGATCACCGGTTACGACCGCCGCTAGCGGCCTAGGCGGCAGCTGGCATGACAGTCCGACGATCGGACGGCGAGGGCTCTGGAGCTCTCCCCAGAGCTTTCCCCTCTTTTTTTTTTCTAAAACAGAAAAATAATGAACAAAATTTTTTTTTCGTTATATATAAAAGCCTAAAGCTCAAAATGATGCCGTTTAAGCCAGGTAGGATTCGCGCATGGACCCAGACCTGACCCGTGGTCCGTGCAACCAACCTGTCAACCCGGCTCCTCAGCAACTTTGAATCTGTTTGATCAGACCGGATTGAATCACTCCCTACATCGGCTCAACCGAATCGCCTGTCGAACTGAACATTTTTTGGTCCAACCGAACCACGCATTGACCGGTCTGATTTAGGTAAAAAAAAAATTTTTTTAGAAATTTTTTTAATATTATTTTGGTTATTTTAATTATTATTTTATTAATATTTATGTATATTAAAATATTTATATTTGATAGATCAAATGATGAAATTTTTTTATAATTTTGTTAATTTTTAAAATGAACTCTAAGAATAAAAAATAAACTTAATGAATAATAAATAATAAAAAAAAGAAATTTTTATCCGACGATGAGATTCAAAGGTATTCCGAGTAGTGATGCCTACGAAATCTCTAGGTGAGAAGATTTTTTTTAAATACTACCAGCGTATTGGAGTATTTATATAAAAATTTTTAATATAATAAAAATTTTCTTTTTTTCTTATATAATAATAATAATAAAATTAACTAATAAATTAAATATAAGTAATAAAAATGAGAAGAAAAGAAATTTTATCCGATGATGAGATTCTAAAAGTATTTTGAGTAGAGATATTTTAAGAAATCTCTATGTGAAAAGATTTTTTGTAAAATATTATCAGTGTATTGGAATATTTATAGAAAATCTTCAATATAATTAAATTTCTTTTTCTTCAAAATTTCAATTAAAAATAAATATTAATAAAATAATTAATAAAATTTTTAACAAAAGAGAATAAAATGTGTGCATCAGCATGGTAACATTTTACATTGCATGCATAACATTTTCTATGAAAAGTAAATTTGAGCCTTCGAGGATGAGATTCTAAGGTATTCCGAAAAGCGATGCCTTAAGAAATCTCTAGGTGAGAAAAAGTTCTTCTAATATTACCAACGTACTGAAACATTTTAAGAATTATTTCAATAAAAAAGTTTTAATTTATTTTTCTCGAGAATAAAATTTTTTTCTAATAAATAAAAATCAAGGAAATTATTTTTCAAACATCGAAAATTAGACTATTTTTATCAAAATCAAAGGATAACACATTCTTAATTGGTACCGTTTTTAATGGGCGCTGTGGGGGTACTAATCCTTCCCACACGTAACAGACTTCTGAACCCAGACTGTTTCGCAGACCGTAAAATTATCTTTTTAATAAATTTTAATTAATTTTAAAACTTTATTAAAAGGATATGTTTTAGTAGGTAGCCAATCGCACCTAGCCAAAAAAGATTATGGCGACTCCGTTATTTTTATTTCATTTCTAAATTCGTTGGACGGACACAAAATCGTTACAACAGCTTGGTGACTCCGCTGGGAAAGCCTTTTGTTTTCGAGAGTCAGGCCAAAATTAACTATTTGTTATCCTCAAATTTTGATTTAAACAGTCTTAATCAATTTCTTAGATTTTTATTTTTCATTTTCAATAAAAAAAAGAACGAAACAAATCGAAAATAAAAAGTAAAAAAAATTCACACACATTTCTTTTACTATGCCTCTTATGTTTTATATTTTTCTGTATATATTACTCTTAATAAATTAGGATATCTTTGCACACAATGGTACGATGCATCTCATGCATGAGTTCTATACCTGGGCTCCGTCTTTTATAGGAGGAGTAAAGTACCTATGCTCTCGTGAGGTGATAACCTCCGCAATGGCAAACGAAATACTTCCGCTCGAATTGAACCCTTTTATTCGTAGCCTGTAATGGGTGAGGATCGGGATGTCTTACTAGTCTAACATGGATGATAGTAAGGAACAATTTGGAAACTTTTAGACACTATAAATCCAAACCCAACATATAATAAGCCTAAGAAACCAACCTTATGTAGAGCCTTGTCCACCTTCTTGTAAGAAATACCTAAGAATAAAAGTTATGCGTAATACAAACAAAACAAAACACTAAAAAAAACACTAAAAAATAAAAATATATATTTTTTTAAACCACATCCTCACACTAACTGAATTTTGTTTCTTTTTCTTTTTCTTTTTTGCATTAATCATATCATACAGTTTTGCATTAAGATATTTGCTCTATGACATATTTCTCTCAAGAAGTTTTCATGGATCCCATAGAACTACAGATTTACTCATCCTCAATCAGTATGTCATGTGAGTCGTATAATGAAGTACATGTTTGATCGAAAGAAGCTCAACAAAAGAATGAAAATTATTTGCCTACCAGTTATGTGTCTGAATTACCCGAAAAAATACATTTAGATTAGAAAGTACATTTAGATTTTACACAGGATGATTTAAAATAGTTACCTACTGTCTGGGGTCAGTTAAGTGAGGAAAGAAAAGAAAGCTTTTACAAAAAGTATGGGCAGATTGCATCCCTCATTTCAATATTGATCGATGAATAGTTGGTCAAGGTAGCTATACAATTTTGGGATTCATCCTATAGATGCTTCACTTTTAATCAGAAAGATTTGGTGCCAACTATCGATGAGTATTCAATTTTGCTTGGCATAAAACTACAATGTCCAGATAAAATATTTACTCGAAAGCCAAAATCAAGTTATCGCAAAATGTTAGCCAAGCTTATGGGGGTTAAAGTAGAAACCACTGATTCCTTTGTAAAGCCTAAAGGTGAACATTTCGACGTCCATTGGGACTTTTTCCAAAACTTCATTCAGGAGATTTAAATGATGATCAAGGTATAACTGTGTTTGATTTAGCATTATATGGCATGGTAATCTATCCGAAGACTTTGGGTTACATTGAGATAATTGTGGTAGGCTTTTTTGAGCAAATTGAAACCCAAGCAATTAATCTCACTTCACCAATCCTAGCCGAAACCATCAGGTCATTGAATTTTTGTCAACGAAATAGAAAAGGATGATTCATAGGATGCGCATCTCTATTATACGTATGGGTTAGAAGTCATTTTAAGTGTGGGAAGAGTGTATTTTCAAAACCATATCTTCGAAATAAGGCACCAATCGAAGAGTTTTGTAAAAGCTAATGGCCGACATTGAAAACTAAAAAAAGGTGGGTCATTTTCTTGCGAAGGCTTATTGGAGATGAAATCGAATGGATGGCGCCTTAGATGCTTCATGTGCCCTTGTTGTATCATGGAAGAAATGAGACATGGATACCGTTATTAGGGTTATGGGGCGTTATAAGTTATGCTCCATTAATGGTGTTTTAGCAATTTGGTGCAAAGCAATTTGTTCCTGCTACTCATGGCCTGGTCCAAGTAGAATTCATTTATGGGGAATCGAATCCATCAAGAATCTCAGAACAATTGATCCAAGCATGGAATAGAACACGAAGAATGAGTTTAGGGCCACTTAGCGACAAAGTCACTTCTGATTACCAGATTTGGAAAGTAAGAGGCCTAGAGACATAGTACTTCCTCTTGATGACAGCTCATATCAATTGGTTAATCTTTCGAAAGAGGTGCAATTATCAAGAGTTGAGCTTATCAAGAAAGAATTAGAAGCTGAAAAAAAATAAGAAGAGAAAATTTAAGACTTCGTGAGAAAGTAGGGTAATTGAAATATGAAGCAGAGATACAAGAAAACAGATTAGAAAAATTTATAAAAGAACGAGATCTGGCTAATAGTGATTTGAAAGATCTACACTAGAAAAATAAGAGGTTACGAGTTCAATTCAAAATTGAAAAAGTCACCAAGTCTTACCTTAGTCAACAACGTGAAATGGATAAACTCCGAGAGGAAATGAACCAATGAAAAGGCAAAGCTCAAGAAAAGCAAGAGGAGACCACCAAAATTTCTCAAAAATGTCAGAATTGAAAATGATTATACTCTATAACCTCAGCAAGATTGGTGGAATGCCAAAACGAAAAGGAAAGGTTGAAAGTCATGCTCGTAAAAAAGAGAAAAAAGCACTTTGAAGTACTGAATGAAAAAGAATCACTTCACCAGGTGATCTAAGGGTTAGAGATGCAACTATAAAACCATAAGAGCTATATTTTAGTAATAATAGATGAGTGACATAGAAGGGAAAAAGATTAAATCTTCACATGTGATTCAGAAAGGGATGCTCACATGAGACGAAAGGTAAAAAGTGTAGGAAGGCAATAATACATAGAGCACTTAACTAATCAAGTTTGTAAGGCAGTGAAGAAAGCATGAAAGATGGTTGAAAAAGTAGAAGCATTAAAAAGAGAAGTCAATCCCATAGGAGAATGTGGACAATGCCTAATGAACTTTCTAGATGAGGCAAATGACCATTATGAACAAGTCAAACGTTTCTATGAATATAACTTTAGGATGGTAAATCCCATGTAATAAAAGTTGTATGGAATCTATAAAAATTTCTAATGTTGAAATTCGTCTAAGAGCAAATATCTCTCACTTGCATTCATACATCATTTACATCATTGAAAAATAAAATTTTCAACACATAGCATTCTAATTTTTTTTCTTTTTCTTTTTTCAAAACATTAAAAAAAAAAAACTTTGTGGTAATAAAGGTTCAAAAATATCTCATCCATAAAAAATTTTGACCCAACCTACTCGTCATTCATACAATACCAGGACTCAGACAAGAATCATGGAGCAAGAGCAGGCCAGTCGATTTAAGAGAATTGAGAAAGCTAAAAAAGAACTAAGAGGGGATCTCAGTACAATAATAGATATGCTCAAGAAACTTGACAGGAGAAAAGCAGTGAAAGAAAATCCTAGCTTTCAAGAGCAATCGTCAGATATGGTAGATCTTGTTTACCCTCAAAGATTTGAGCCACGATCGACCTAACCTTCTCAAGGAACTAGAGTGCCAATTCCTACTCTTGATGGATATCCCAATCCTTATCCAGGAATGACATCCACACCTGCTCCAAGATAATTTCAAAATTTTGTTAATCCTGTCATGATAGAAAAACCACCTGAGTCGATCTTAGTTCCTAATTTAGATGGTCCCAAGAAGAGAGAAAAGCTAGGGATACAGACACCTAAGAAAGTGAAAGATACTAATGCCCAGAAGAAGATAAAGTTGTTGAAAGAAAGGCTTAGGGCTGTAGAAGGAATGAATTTTTATGACTCCACAGATGCAGCTGACCTTTGTTTAGTCCCAGATGTGGTCATTCCACCAAAATTTAAGGTCTCTGAATTTAAAAAATATGATGGCATGAAATGTTTAATGACTCATATCACCATGTATTATCGTAAAATGACTGCACATACTCGTGACGAGAAGTTATTGATGTACATATTTCAAGATAACCTTATAAAATCTGTAGCCAGATGGTATGTTCAGCTAGACAGGATTCATATTCATTCCTGGCAAGAGCTCATAAGAGCATTTCTTACACAATATTAGCATGTTAGAGATTTAGCTTCAAATCGTCTATCTTTGCAAGGTATAGAAAAAAAAATAACTGAAAGCTTCAAAGAATATGCACAAAGATGAAGAGATATGGCTATACAAGTTTAACCTCTCCTTACTGAGAAAGAAACAACTATTTTATTTGTGAACACCTTGAAAGCATCATACTATGAGAGATTGATAGGCAATGCAATCAAAAACTTTATAGATATGGTGATATTTGGTGAAATCATTGAAAATACCATAAAAAATGGTAAGCTCGATGCAAGAGAGATAAGCAGAGCAAGAAAAGGTAGAGCTCCTAAAAAGAAAGAGAATGAAACTCAAATAGTGAACTATATGGGGCGATAATTCAAAGGTTTCACACCTTATCCAATCTACCAAACCCATTACCCTTCTATAAACTATGTTACATTCATCCCTCATTCATATCAACCATACAAGTCATTACCACAACCAGTTTATCCACTTCGTTTTCAGCCATCCTTTCAGATACCCACCTACAATCGTCTTGCTGCACCTATCAGACCAGAATAGAGACCTAATCCTAATAGTGATTTAAGAGCCTCAAGAAATATCCAAGAAAAAATCATTTTCGATCCCATTCCTATGACATACATAATTTGTATCCTCGATTTGTTGAGAAACATTTGCTTGCTCCTATTATCGTTGAACCCTTGAAACCTTCGTTTTTCAAATGGTATGACCCCAATGTACATTATGATTATCACTATGAGAATCTAGGTCATTCCACTGAGAACTGTACTACTTTGAAGCGTAAAGTGCAATGGTTAATCAATGAAGAGGTATTAAACTTTGATACCAACCAATAAGGAACTCCAAATGTTAATGGGAACGCTTTACCAAAACATACTAGACCATCAATAAATACCTTAATTAATAGGCAAAAAAAGCCATATGAAGGAAAAAATAAATGAAGTTAAAACTTTGATGGCTAAGGTGTTCGAAGTCTTGGTCAACACTGACATGTTGAAGCCAATAGAACCTCAAAATTACTTTGAAGCAATTAACTCAACTGAAAGCTGCAATTATCACATAGGTGTTATGGGGCATTTTATCGAGAATTGTCATCAATTTCGTCAAGAGGTGCAAAAGTTGATGGATATGGGTCGAATAGAGTTTTACCAAGAGAGAGAAGAGTTAGTGAAAGCTGAAGTGTCTACCATTGATTCAAAGAATAAGTTTATAAGTAGATTGATAACTATCTATTATGATGAGAAGCCAACATCAAAGCTAGAAAAGCCCATCTCTCGACCAGTAGTGACAATTAAAGTTTTTGGCCCTTTTTTATATCAGAATGATAAAGTAGTACCATTAAAATATGATTATGATGTTGTACTCAATCCAGATATTGTGAACATAATAGGCATGGAGGTATGACTTGAAGTGAGAGGTGTTATACCCCGAGGCTCTAAAAAAAGATAAAAAGGAGAAAGCCAAGGTAGAAAAAGAAAAAAAAAGTCAGAGTGGTCTTGATTCAGCCTTAGAAAAAGAATGTCAAAAGTCGATCTTTGAAAGTGAAGCATGTGAATTTCTAAAGTTAATAAAACATAACAAGTATAGCATGGTAGAACAACTTAACAAAATACCAGTTAGAATTTCGCTATTGTCATTATTGCTCAGTTCAGAATCGCATCGTAATGCTTTGCTGAAGATGCTAAATCAAGCATATGTATCTCACAATGCCTCTATTGAATATATGGAATAACTTGTTAGTAATTTGATAATTTCAAATTATATCTCTTTTAATGATAAAGAGATTCTTCCTGAAGGTTAAAGAAGTACCAAGGCTCTTCACATTATTGTGAAATGTAAAGGTCATATAATGGCTAAGATTTTGATTGATAATGGCTCATCTATCAATGTTATACCTGTGAATACTTTGGCAAAACTCCTTGTTGATGGATCTTATATGAAACCTAGTCATATGATAGTGCAAACCTTTGATGGAACTAGAAGAGAGGTGTTGGGAGATATATAAATGCCATTGCAGATTGGCCTGTGCACTTTTAACGTAAAATTTAAGTTATGGATATCTCTCCTTCATACAGTTGTTTATTAACTAGGCCGTGGATCCATATGACAGGTGCTGTTCCATTCTCATTACATCAAAAAGTTAAATTCATTGTTGAAAGAAAGCTAACATGTGTGGTAGGAGAATAAGATTTATTAGTAACTTAATCGATAAATATTTTTTATATGGAATCAGCAGATAAAGCTCTGGAATGCTCTTATAGATCTTTTAAGATTGCCAATGCAACATATATAGCTGAAGAATCTAAATTGTATTCGTAACACTTGTCTACGATAACTAAAATGGTATTCAAATAGCTTACCAAGATGGGATGGTGACCTGAAGCTAGACTTAGGAAGAACCTGCAAAGAATCATGAAGCCATCGATTATATATAAAAAGAGAGACAGATTTGGCTTGGGATATAAGCCAACAAGAGGGGACATAATAAGAATGGTGAATGAAAAAAAGAGATAAGAAGATAGCTAATCTTAGGGGATATGAGCCGGAGTCAGAGCCTATGGTCATTCCTTACCTCTATGATTTTTTTCACTCAGGAGGATATATTTACCCAGATTTGTCGGGAGCCCTAAGTGCAGGATTCGTGAAAGAATTTTTAAAGCTAGCCATTCAAATGATGGATGATGGAAAAAAGAAAAGATAAGATGAAGAGCTGTTCGTGTATTTTTATCCTTCAGATTTTGAACTGGATAATTGGAAAGTTATAGAGTTGCTTGTTATTTTTAAAACTTTGGAAAAGTAATGTACTATGAAATTTTAAATCTCTAATTACTTTCTACGAGTATTAAGAGATCTTTTGTGGTGTGTTTATGTTTTTCATTTTAATAAAAGACTTAAAAGATGCATCTATATTTCTTTTATTGTTTTCATCTTTATTTTACTTTCCATTCTTCTCTTTCTATCATTTTCTTGCCATTTCATTTTTATGTGCCAATATTCTCTTCATCTTACCCTTTGTAGGGTCCCAAACAATGAACACGAAGAAAATCATGGCGATAATCTTGGATTTGATTTTGAAAACTCAATTCATGTTGATGAACTTGATAATGAGAAAGATTCAGATAACTACACATTGCCTCTTGATTTGTTAAAATTAATAGAACATGAAGATAAGCCAATTGAACTCCACCAAAAAATTATCGAATTAGTGAATTTAAGAGATGGTAAAAACAGAAAAGAGGTTAAAGTTGGTACATCCCTTTTACCAATTGAAAGACAGAAGCTAGAAGAGTTACTCAAAGAATATGTAGATGTGTTCGCATGGACCTACCAAGTTATGCCAGGACTCAACAGTGATATTATAGAGCACAAGTTACCTTTAAAACTAGGATGTAAATCAATGCAGTATAAAAGCTAAAGTGCATGAAACCAGAGATGCTGCTGAAAATTAAAGAGGAAGTGAAGAAGCAATTTGATGCTAGATTTTTAGAGGTAGTAAAATATCCTGAATGGGTAGCCAACATAGTGCTAGTTTTTAAAAAGGATGAAAAAAATGAGAATGAGTGTCGATTATCGAGATCTGAATAGGGCAAGCCCTAAGGATAACTTTTCTCTACCTCACATCGATACTCTAGTGGATAATACAGCTAGGCATTCCATATTTTCCTTTATGGATGGCTTCTCAGGCTATAATCAAATCAAGATGGCTCGAGATGATATGGAGAAAACTATATTTGTGACTATGTAGGGGACATTCTGTTATAAAGTCATGCTTTTTGGGTTGAAAAATGCTAGTGCCACTTATCAAAGAGCAATGGTGACTCTCTTTTATAACATGATACATAAAGAAATAGAGGTATATGTGGATGATATGATTACAAAATCTCGTGAAAGAGAAGATCATGTAGTCAATCTCAAAAAGCTGTTTGACAGGTTGAGAAGATTTCAACTGAAGTTGAATCTTGCTAAATGTATATTTGGTGCCAAATTAGAAAACTAGTAGGCTTTGTGGTCAATGAAAGAGGAATCAAAGTGGACTCAGATAAGATACAAGCCATCCAAAATTTATCTCTTTCTCATACCTCAAAAGAAGTGCTAGATTTCTTAGGGAGATTAAACTATATTGCTCGTTTCATATCTCAACTCACCTACAAGTGTGATCCTATTTTCAAGCTTCTCAGAAAACATGATCTAAGTGAATGGAATGATGAATGCTAATAAGCTTTTGACAAAATCAAAGAATATCTATCAAATTCGCCCATATTGGTACCACCTGTTCTAAGAAAGCCTTTGATCTTATACTTAACGGTATATGAAAAGTCCATGAGATGTGTGCTAGGGCAAAAAGATGAAACTGATAAGAAAGAACGAGTAATTTACTACTTGACTAAGAAATTCACTGATTACGAGTCTAAGTATTCACCATTGGAGAATATGTATTGTGCATTAGCTTGGACAACTTGAAGGCTTAGACAATACATGCTTTATCACACTACTTGGCTCATAGCAAAGCTGGATCCTATTAAGTATATCTTCGAAAAGCCCTCATTGACAGAAAGAATAGTGTGATGGTAATTTATGCTTTCAGAATATGATATCATTTATGTCACTCAAAAAGCTATAAAAAGAAGTGTCGTAGCCGAGTTCCTTGCTGATCGTACTATCAAAAATTATGAACCAATTAACCTGAAGTTCCCTAATGAAGATGTGGTGGCCATTGAAAAAAATGAACCTGTTGAAGAGTCTTTGAGGATGTATTTTGATGGAGCTGCTAATGTTTTAGGTCATCATATTGGAGTAATTTTAATATCTCATGATGGACATTATTATCCCACTATAGCCAGGTTAAATTTTAATTGTATAAATAATGTGGCTGAGTATAAGGCCTGTGTTATGGGTCTGTAAGCAGAGCAATTAAAAAGAAAATCAAAGTGTTAGATGTGTTTGGAGATTCAGCTCTAGTCATCCATCAGTTGCGAGGAGAATGAGAAATCAGAGATTCCAAGTTGATACGGTACCTTAAGTACATCTCTCAGTTAGTCAAACAATTCGAAGAAGTTCAATTTGAGCATTTGCCCAGAGAGAAAAACCAAATTGCTGATGCATTGGCTACTCTAGCTGTAATGATTAAAATAGATACAAATACTAAAATTCAACCCATCAAGCTAGATATGAAGGATAAACCAGCATATTGTTCAAGTGTTGAAGAAGAAGTTGATGGGAAGCCATGGTATCATGACATCATGCAATACATTAAAAGCCAGTAATATCCAAAAAATGATAAGAGAACTATTAAAAAGTTGGCTATGAGTTTTTTTTTTTGATGGAGACGGTCTCTATAAAAGGGGTCGAGATCAAGTATTCTTAAGGTGTGTGAATGCAGTTGAAGCAAAGAGGATTATTGAAGAAGTGCATGATGGAGTTTGCAGGGCACATACAAATAGTCATATGATGGCTAGACAAATTATGAGGGCTGGATACTATTGGTTGACAATGAAGAATGACTGTATTGATTATGCCAAAAAATAGCATAAGTGTCAGATCTATGCCAACAAGATCTATACTTCTCCAACAGTATTGCATGTTTTGGCTCCTCCATGGTCATTCTTTATGTGGGGTATGGATGTCATCGATCCCATCACTCCAAAAGCTTTAAATGGACATAGATTTAGTTTTGTGATGATTGATTACTTCACCAAGTGGGTAGAAGCAGCATCATATGCTAGTGTAACCCAATTTGTGGTATGCAAATTCATAAAAAGGGAGATAATATACAGATATGGGCTTCCAAAGATAATTATTTCTGATAATGCCAAAAATTTGAACAGCAAAATGATGAATGAAGTTTGCACTCAGTTCAAGATTCATCACCGTAA
Source organism: Durio zibethinus (assembly GCF_002303985.1). The sequence goes on from NW_019167893.1 coordinate 20,834,261, forward strand.
TTCGACACCATATCGTCCAAAAATGAATGGGGCAGTAGATGTTACAAATAAGAATATCAAAAGAATCCTAAAAAAAATGACTGATACTTATAAAGATTGGCATGAGAAGTTACATTTTGCTTTGCATGCTTATAGAACATCAGTCCGAACATCTACTGGGGGCCACTCCGTTCTCTTTGGTATATGGAATGGAAGTTGTGCTACCGGTCAAAGTGGAGATTCTTTCGCTGAAAGTCTTAATGGAGGTAGAATTAGAGGAAGCAGAATGGGTTCGAAATCGCTACGAGCAGTTGAACCTTATTGAAGTCAATTATATCAAAAAAAGATGATAAGAGCACATGACAAGAAAATCTGTCCCCGTTGCTTTAGGGAAAGAGACTTAGTGCTGAAAAAGATCCTTTTAAATTAACATGATAATCGAGAAAAATGGACACCAAATTGGAAAGGCTTGTATGTGGTGAAAAAAGTCATTTCTGGTGGGGCATTGATTTTGGCAGAGATGGACAAAAGTGATTTACCTATTCCGATAAACTCAGATGCTGTGAAGAAATATTTTGCTTGAAATAAAAAAAATAAAAAAGTAAAAAATTAAAAAATAACGACTAATCTAAGCTGAAAACATGAAAAAAAATGGCTTGGATACGAAAAAGAAGCATTATTCCACAATACAGGGGCAAGTGTAGTTTGATGAACTCTGAAGGATCAAGAAAGTCATCTAATTTAGTTTTAGAAAAAGAATCTGGGAATATTTTATTCATGATTATCTTATGATCATTATTTGGGCACCTTTGTTTCAACTCAAATACTTTGCCATGCACTTGTTACCAGTCTAATAAAATATGTTATCTTTCCTTTGGAAATAACACCTATCTATTCCTTTATTCTCATTTTTTGTCCACTATACGAATAGAAAAATTGTGTGATTGCATTTTATTGGTCTTGGACTTAAAATGATGAAAAGAAAAACAAACATGAAAGATCTTAGCATTACTTTTTAAAAGTTTACAAAGGCAAATGAAAAAAGAAGAGAAAAGCATGATAAGACATTGATGTTGCAGATTTTTGAAGAAAAGTATTGGTAGGGAAGAATACAATGGTCAGATGTTAAGAACAGATTGGTCATATAGCAATTGTTGAGAATTTTAAACCTTTTTACCATAATAAATAATTTTGATTGCATTATATGCATTGCATTTAGAGCACTCAGTACATGCATCCATGAATAATAAGGACAGAGACTTTTCATTTCTTAATCAAACAAAAGATTTTAAAAGAGAAAAAGTTACTTGTTCAAAGATAAGAACTCAGTTTTGAGAAAAGATAAGATTTTTAAAGTTGTTGAGCCTCTGCTGAGAGGAGCTTTTTCAAGATTTTAAAGTTGTTGAGCCTCTGCTAAGAGGAGCCCTTTCCAAGATGAAATTTTAAAGTTACTGAGCCTCTGCTGAGAGAAGCTTTTTCAAGATTTTAAAGTTGTTAAGCTTCTGCTGAGAAGAGTTTTTTCAAGATAAGATTTTAAAAATTGTTGAGCTTCTGCTGAGAGAAGCTTTTTCAAGATGGATTTTAAAGTTGTTGAGCCTCTGTTGAGAGGAGTTTTTTCAAGATTGTTGGCCTCTACTAAGAGGAGCTTTTTCAAGATAAGATTTCAAAAGTTCTTGAGCCTCTGCTAAAAGGAACTTTTCCAGATGAGACTTTTAAAGTTGTTAAACTTCTGCTAAGAGAACCCTTTTCAAGATGAAATTTTTAAAGTTGTTGAGCCTCTGCTGAGATGAGTCTTTTTCAGATTTTAAATTTTCAAAAGTTGTCGAGCCTTAAGTGAGAGGAGCATTTTTTATTTGAAAAAAAAACTTTTTGAGTAATCTATGTTCAAAAAAAAAAAGAAACAAAAAAGAAAAGAAAAATCCATTTGGATTCCGGACAAAATTGTTATCTTTATCTTTACCCTATTGCTAATTATCAGCAATATGCAAAGAGGGGTAGCTGTGGACATCAAATTTATTTGACAAAATAATAATAATAATAATAATAATATTAAATACGAAATAAAAAAATACAAAATACAAAATACCAAAAAAAATAGAACAAAAAAAATAAAGGAAGGTAGTGGTGCCTTCCTCGGCACCACTGGCACCATATCCTACCAGCTTACCCCACCCTTCTAATCACCCATATCACTGCCCGTTTACCCTACTACTCATATTCTATTTACTACTCTAACTGTTAGATCAAACAACAAATAATAAAAAGGGCACGGGGCTCGTGCTTGCACCCTATGCCAAACCCTGTGCCACGCATGGCCGGAGCTCTATAAATAGAGCTCCTGACTGAACCATTAAAAGACAAAAAAGAGGGAGTGACGTTGCAAAAAAAAAATACTGCCAAAAAAAATAAACAAAAAAAACACAGTCTTCCCCGTAGAGAGGAACCTCAGCGTCAAAGCTCCCTACAAGAATAAAAAATCAAATTAGTCTTCGTTTTACAAAAAAAAGGGGAAACAAAAAATTTAGAAAAGTTCAAACCCTGATCCACGTCGATCGAGGCTTGTTCTCCCAAAAAGGACATCGAATTTGAGCTTAAGAGGTCGAGAAGAGCATTGCGGTGAATTTCAATAATTTTTCGATCATTGACCAGCGAATACCACTGTTGGCGTCCTAGGCGAAGGTCGGCACGGCAGTCTGGCAACCGAACGGCAAGAGCTCTAGAGCTCTCCCCAAAGCTCTCCTTTTTTTTTTTTCTAAAATAGAAAAATAATGAACAAAATTTTTTTTTTTCGTTATATATAAGAGCCTAAAGCTCAAAACGATGCCGTTTAAGCCAAGCAGGATCCGCACGTGAACCCGGACCCGACTCGAGGTTGTGCAATCGATCCATCAACCCGGCTCTTCAGGAGCTATGAACCGGTTTGACCAGATCAGATCGAATCGCTCCCTGCATCGGTTCAACCGAATTGCATGTCGAACCGAACCTTTTTCGATCCAACAAAATCGCGTGTTGATCAGACCATTGACCGGTTCGATTTAGGTAAAAAAAATTTTTTTTTAGAAATTTTTTTAATATTAATTTTATTAATATTTATGCATATTAAAATATTTATATTTGATAGATTAAATGATAAAATATTTTTTTATAATTTTGTTAATTTTTAAAATGAACTTTAAGAATAAAAAATAAACTTAATGAATAATAAAAAATAAGAAAAAAGAAAATTTTATTCGACGATGAGATTCAAAGGTATTCTGAGTAGTGATTCCTACGAAATCTCTAGGTGAAAAGATTTTTTTAAAATACTACTAACGTATTGGAGTATTTATATAAAAATTTTCAATACAATAAAATTTTCTTTTTTTCTTATATAATAATAATAATAATAATAATAATAATAATAATAATAATAAAATTAAATATAAGTAATAAAAATGAGAAAAAAAGAAATTTTATCCGATGATAAGATTCTAAAAGTATTCCGAGTAGAAATGCTTTAAGAAATCTCTAGGTGAGAAGATTTTTTGTAAAATATTACTAGTGTATTGAAATATTTATAGAAAATCTTCAATATAATTAAATTTCTTTTTCTTCAAAATTTTAATTAAAAATAAATATTAATAAAATAATTAATAAAATTTCTAACAAAGGAGAATAAAATGTGTGCATCAACATGATAACATTTTGCATTACATGCATGATATTTTTTACGAAAAGTAAATTTGAGCCTCCAAGGATGAGATTCTAAGGTATTCCGAGAAGCGATGCCTAAGAAATCTTTAGGTGAGAAAAAGTTCTTCTGATGTTACCAATGTACTGGAACATTTTAAGAATTATTTCAATAAAAAAGTTTTAATTTATTTTTCTTGAGAATAAAATTTTTTTCTAATAAATAAAAATCAATGAAATTATTTTTCGAACACTGAAAATTAGACTATTTTTATCAAAATCAAAGGATAACACATTGTTAATTAGTATAATTTTTAACAGGCACTGTAGGGGTGCTAATCCTTCCCCACATGTAACCGACTCCCGAACTCAGACTGTTTCGCAGACCGTAAAATTATCTTTTTAATAAATTTTAATTAATTTTAAAACTTTATTAAAAGGATATGTTTTAGTAGGTGGCAAATCACACCTAGCCAAAAAAAGATTGGTAGTGACTCTGTTATTTTTATTTTGTTTCCAAATTCGTTGGACGGACACAAAACCGTTACGACATTGTTTAAATGATTTTTTATTTCGAGAATTTTTTTTAAATCACCATTGCATTAATGAACAAAAGTAAAATGCATTAGATGTAAGAAGTATAAAATGATCAATGCCAATTTTGAAAAATCTTTATTTATGTAAATAATTTCTAAATTCCCTCAAACACCTTGCTAACTTCAAAACACTAGATCAGTTCATGGATCGAGTCTAGTAATAGCAAGAGATTCTCTTTCTTTTTTTTTTCTTTTGAATTTTTTTTGTGTTTTTTTAATGAAAATGTTTTCCAATCTTAGAAAGTGAGTAATTATGAAATTAATTTTTCAATTTTGTAATCCAAATTAAATGATTTTTCATTTTGAGTACACAAAGACACGAGTAACTCTCTTTCAAGCAATAAATACTTCTCCTTCAAGATTCAAATTCGAGGTATGGCTTAGCTCTAACTAGTTTTTTTGTTGATATAGAAGAGAAAGAAAAAAAAAGTATAAGGGAAATAGATTACAAAAGTGAATATCTATATTAATTTTTATAATAGATTGAGAAAATATGTTAAATTTTATTATCAAATTTTACGTATCTTTTTCCTAAAAAAAAAGTTTCTAGTATTTTTATTTAAATGTTTACTCAAGTTTAAACATGGAATCAATGTTATACATGTTGACTTAAATTCGATCCAACACAATAATTTTGGCCTCAAATTTTGCCCTTGGTCCACTCAAATTAATAAATGATACAAGCCAAACATGCTTAGACAATTGTTTTAAAAAGTAAAAATATATTATTTTTTGTTTAATCTTTAGTAATTTTTTTTTGTATTAACTTTTAAAGCTTAGATAACATAATATATTTTAAAATATTTACACTATAATATTATATATTTTCTGTATATAATATAAATTACTACATAATATACATATAAATATAAAAATAATATGTATCTTATAATTAAAAAAATAGGTTAAGCCTGGGTCTTAACGTAAGAGTCAAGGCTAAACTTGTTTTTTAATAGGATTTGGTTCAGATCTATTTAACAACTTTAATAATTTTATCTAAACATTCTCAAATATCGAGTTGGTTTTTAATTTTGGACAGATAACTTGAAACCTAGATAGATTTATATACTAAGAGATTAATTTTTTAAAATTTTTATAATTAAAATTGTTATTATTTCGTTATAAATAATATTTATAGAGATTAAAAACTAAGTTGAATTTTTATAAACTAAAAGTTATTATTTAATAGAAGGATAAAAGTGTACTTGTATACTTATTCCTTATATATTTCATGATAAGATTTTACCTAATATTTATTCTCTTTTTATTTTATTCTCACATAATAGTTATTTGATTGTCTTCTATTCAATTGAACGAATCAAATGTGGCTTCATTCTTTTATAAAATAAAAGAAATTCTATAAAAAGTTGGTCAAACACACATTTTCGGCATGGTTAATTTAATTAATTAAATGCAAGTATTGGTCGTGCAAGTTAGAAATTTAGACTTAAGCTTCATTTGGATAGGCAATGAAATTGATTGTAGTGAGATTAAAAACAATAATAAAAATTACTGTAACTGTGATTAAAAAAAATTATTATAGTTGCGATTGAAAATAAAATGTCAATGAGAAATTTATACTAAATGGATCTCACTGGAGTTAACATTTGAATTCAACAAATGGTGCAGTGAGTTCTAGTGCGGTTGAATCGAAATAGGCACTAAATCATTTGGTAAAGACTAATAAACATATTGATTCTAAAATAAAAGATTATTGTGACTAGCATTTGTTACTGCATGATAAATCAATTTAAAAATAAGATTACATACTCAATAAAAACATGAGTTCTATTATCATAAATGTTTTTTTTCATAAGAATGCATTCAAAAATTTGATCAATGACTCTTCGTGCTTTGTGTTGGCCAAAAAAGTATTCTTCATTTGAAAGTTACCAAGCCTGACAACTAAGTTCCTCAACCTTCAAATTACTAAAGCTTGACAAACTTCAAGTTTGAAAGGTTCCAAGATCAACAACCTAAGTCAAGCTTGATAATTTAGGCTTTTATGGAATTTACAAGTTGAAGTGCCTGAAATTTAGCTTGTAAGATGCTAACTTGAAACTTAAGTCCTAAACATGTGAAAGTTGCCTACATCACATGTAGGCAAAGATGAAAAAAACTTATCACATGACAAATTTAAAAAGGTCAACAGAAGAAAATTTTGACTTTGATACCATGTTAAGCAACACCACTTTAACATACTTAAGTTATCAAGCTTGACAACTTTTTCAAGTTCGAGACTTGAGTTGTCAACTTAGCATCTAAAGGTTCAAGCTAGTCTACTTGCAAATTTGATAAAGCTTAAGTTATCAACTTTTGCACCTTTCAAACTATTAAACATCTAACTTAAAACCAATTGGTAATTAGTAAATGAGTCTAACATATGGATATGAAAGAAGCTTATTACATGACATATTTGAAAAGAACAATAGAAGAAAATTTTGACTCTGATACCATATTAAGTAATGCCACTTTAACATAAGTTATCAAGCTTGAAAGTTATCAAACTTGGCAACTTTTACAAGTTTGAGACTTGAGTTGTCAACTTAGCATTTAAACCTCTAGGCTAGTCTACTTTTAAATTCGATAAAGCTTAAATTATCAACTCTGACACCTTTTAAACTGTTAAGCACATTTCAAACTGTTAAGCATTTGCACTTTTTGTAGACACCCAATTTGGTCCAGGCCCAGATCAATTGGGCCTGGCCCAAATGGATAAGCCCAATTTGGTTCTTATTTAGGATTATTTTTATTTTATTTTTTTCTTTCTTTTGTATTTTATGTATTTATTATTATGTATTAATATCTTTATTTATTTATTTTTATTAATATTTATATGTATTTTATTTATATAGTTATATATTTATTATTATATTATAATTTATGTATTTTTTTTCTTGTAATATTTTTTTTGGATTTTTAATTATCTGTTAATAATTTTTTTTCTTTTTTCGTTTATCTGATTATTATTATTTTTTTTCTTTTTCTAGGGCTGTGATTGAAAGCTGAAGAATCCTGTTGAGAATAGGGATTCAATCAGAAGAGTCCAGATTGGATTCAAAGATTGAATCCCCGTCCAAAGAGGAATTGGGATTGATCAGAAACTCCTGATCAATCCCTATAAAAGGGACCCTCTGGAACAGAAATAATACATAGAAAAAAACAGTGAGTAAAGCTACCGATTTGAGAGATAGAAGAGTATAGGAGGCTAAAAAGTGTTTTGGAGTTAGTAGGAATTTTTTTGAAGATTTTTGGTGATTTTTTTTTGGGAATTTCTAGAAAATTCCAGATTTCGATGAATTTTTCGGTGAAAGTTGAATTTTCTGATGAAAATTTCGGCCAACTTTGAAGTTTTCGGCGAGCTGCCCAGTTTCCGATGACCTTTCTCAGAAACCGACCAACTTCCGGCCAACCTCCGACAAACTTTCGATAAAAAAACCCAGATTTCAGTGACAAATCCCAGAATCCGGTGAATCTTCAACCATAGTTCTTCGACCTTTTAGAGAGAAGGGAGAGGAAAAAAGAAGAAGAGAGAGAGAGGGGAGGAGCGTTCTGTCGAAAACAGAGGGAAGAGCCTTATATACCCTCCCAAAACGACGTCGTTTTGGCCTTAAGTGACCTAGAGGATCCGCGCGTTTTGTCGAGATCCGACCCGACCCGAACGTCGACCCGCTTCCTGACCCGCGCGTGTCTGTCCCCCTTCGAGTCGAGCCGAGCCGAGCTTTCAAGCCGTTCCCCCGAGCCATTTCTCTTCCTTGAGTCGAGCCAAGCCGAGCCCTACTTCGAGCCGAGCCAGGTTTTTTTTTGTTTATTTATTTGTTTTTTTTTTATTAGATTAGGTTTATTTAATATTCTTTTTATCTTTATTTTATTTTTATTTTTTATTTTTTATTTATGTTCACTTTTATTTTGTTTTATTATTCTATTTTCTTTAAATAAAAATAAAAAAAATATTTTTGGAGAAAAGTTGAAAGTATCAATTTTCCTTGAAAATCAAAGTTTCTAAAAAAAAATATTTTTGGGAAAAAGTTGAAAGTATCAATTTTCCTTAAAAATAAATTTTCAAAAAAGGGTTTTTGAGGAAAAGTTGAAAGTATCAATTTTCCTTGAAAATCAAAGTTTCCAAAAAAAATATTTTTGGGGAAAAGTTGAAAGTATCAATTTTCCTTGAAAATCAAAATTTCAAAAAAAAATATTTTTAGGGAAAAGTTGAAAGTATCAATTTTCCTTAAAAATAAAATTTCAAAAAAAAAGATTTTTGAGGAAAAGTTGAAAGTATCAATTTTCCTTGAAAATTAAAATTTTCAAAAAAAAATATTTTAGGGAAAAGTTGAAAGTATCAATTTTCCTTAAAAATAAATTTTCAAAAAAAAGTTTTTTTGGGAAAAAATTGAAAGTATCAATTTTCCTTAAAAACAAAATTTCAAAAAAAAAATATTTTTGAGGAAAAGTTGAAAGTATCAATTTTTCTTGAAAATCAAAATTTTCAAAAAAAAATATTTTAGGGAAAAGTTGAAAGTATCAATTTTTTTTAAAAATAAATTTTGAAAAAAAAGTTTTTTTGGGGAAAAATTGAAAGTATTAATTTTCCTTAAAAACAAAATTTCAAAAAAATTATTTTTGGGAAAAAGTTGAAAGTATCAATTTTCCTTAAAAATAAATTTTCAAAAAAGGTTTTTTTGGAGAAAAGTTGAAAGTATCAATTTTCCCTGCACAAAAAAGATTATTCTTTCCTTCCTTTTTATTTTGATTTTGATTTTGATTTTTCTTTAAATAATCCGACGACGGAGCCTCTGCAAGTGAAACAGTAGTTTTTCTTGCATACTCTTGAGGTGAGGAAATTTTCTCAATTTTTTGCTAAAAGTATTAGAGTCAATTGAGAATAATTTTCAATAATTAATTACTTTGTAAAATTTTAAGGCTATTTGGATAACATAAATTTAAGTTGGTACCATCTTTTGATGGGCGTTGTGAGGGTGCTATAACGTTCCTCACACGTAACCGAACTCCCGAATCCTGTTCTGGTTAGCAGACCTGAACCTATTCTTTTAGGGACCCTTAAACTTAGGTGTCCCCTGAAAGGACAGATTCCTTAGGTGGCCAATCGCACCTAGATAAAAAAAAAGATTGGTGGCGACTCCCTAAAAGTCAATGTCTAGCGATAGATCCTCGAATCTAGACGTTATGATAGCTTGGTGACTCCACTGGAGACTTTGAGAGTCAGGCCAGCAAATAATTTGTGTTATCCAAAAGCCTAACAAAATTGAATCCTTTTGTATATATGTATTATTATTCATTCATGTTTATTTACTTTACTAATTATGTCATTCATGTGCATGTGCATAACATGAGCTCTATACCCGAGCTCCGTCCCTCTAGGAGGGAGTAAAGTACCTATTGCTTTCGTGAGGTCTAATGCCTCCGTAGTGGCTAGCGAAATACTCTCACTCAAATTGAACCTTTTTCGCTTGTAGCCTGTTATGGGTGAGGATTAGGGTGCCTTACTAGTCTGTGATGGACAAAGATGTAAGGAGCAATTTGAGGACCTTTAGACTTTGACCTTAAAACCACATATAGTGAACCTTAAGAGTACCTAACCTATAAATAGAGCCATCACTCTTCCCTTTTAGAATTGACCAAAAGCATAGGATTCATCCCTTTTACTTTGTGTGATGTTTAAATTTACTTAGTTATTTATTCTTTTTCTGGGTATACTAACCTTTTTTATTTCTTTTGCATTGGTTCATACGCATATCATAAAGTTGCATAAAGAACATTTGCTTGAAAAACGGCCTTCAACAAATTTTTTCATGGACACCAATGAACGCTTAGTTTGTTCTTCATCAGTATTAGCACCCTGTGGGACACCCAATGAAGTAAGGGCCCAGTCAGAAAAGACTCAACTGAAGATGGGAGATTGCTTGCCAATTGGGTATGATTCTACTCTATCTCAAGAAACATCTATCCTTCTCAAACAGAACAATTTAGAGGATTTGGTTGATATCTGAAAGAAGATGAGTCCGTCAAGACAAGAGTAGTTTTGCCAGAAACATGGGCATATAGCACACCTTCTAGCAGTGGCTGTTGATGATCAGCTAATTAGAGCTGTAACACAATTCTGGGATCCTGCATATAAGTGTTTCATTTTTAATGAAGCTGATATGACTCCCACCATCGAAGAATATTCGGTCTTGGTAGGTTTGCATCTTAAGACTCATGACAAGATATATGTCAAAAAACATAAGTCAGGATTTCATAAAAGTCTAGCTTAACTCATGGGGATAGACAAAGAAGTTGTGGATTCTCATACAAAGAAGAAATAGGAACAGGTTTGCCTACATTGAAAGTTCTTTCATGAGTTTCTGATGCAACATGCCAATGAAGAACGGGGGTTAGACATATTTGCCTTGGCTATATACAGACTGGTAATATTTTCAAAGGTTTTGGGACATATTGAGATAGCGGTGGTTGATTTCTTCGAAAGTATGATCAATGGCTGTAATCCTTCAACGATGATATTAGCAGAGACTATCAGATCTTTGAGTTATTGTCGTCGGAATGGAGGGCACTTCATAGGATGCATACAGTTATTGTACTTATGGATGAAAAGTCATTTTGAACAAGGAAATGACGCTTTCTCAAAGCTTTACATCCGTAATCGTTTTCCAATTAAGGAATTTTACGAAAGTGGGTGGTCAAAGCGTAAGTCTAAACAAGAATGGATAACTTTCTTACAAAAATTAAAAAGTGCTAGGGTGAGATGGTTGGCCCTATGGATGAATCGTGAGCCTATGTTCTACCAATGTGGGGATAGTACAGTGGTTCCACTTCTGGGTTTATGGGAAGTGGCGAATTATGCATCACTCCTAGTGAGAAGGCAATTGGGGGGAGAATAGTTCATTCCTATGACTTATGGGCTTCACCAGTTAGATTTCTCTTACAGTGAGCCTAAAGCATTTCAGAGGATGAATGAGATGATCAAAGTATGGAAAACTCCCCAAAGAGTGAGTCCATGACCATTCACTAAAAAAGTCACCCCAAGTTATTTGGTTTGGAGAACAAAGAGAAGACAAAAAATGGTATTCACTTATGAAACCTCTCAACCACCAACAGAAGAAAAACTTGAAGAGACACCATCAGAGTTAGAGCTGGCAACAAAAGAATTTGAGTTTGAGAAGATCAAGTTAAAGAAAGAGATTCAAGAACTTCAAGAAGAAAAAGCTCAGTAGAAAGGTAGAGCCGAAAGTTATGAAGTTAAAGTTCACAAGATTGCTAGAGAACGTGATATAGCTACTAAAGATCTAGCAAAGTTATAGCAAGAGCATAAGAGGCTATGTGTGAGAGAAAGGGCTAAAGAAATAACCATTGTCGAGCTGACTACGAAAAATACAAGATTAAAACAAGAGTATGCCGAATTGAAAGAAGAAAGTACTAAAGCACAGGCAGAAATTAACATGCTGAACAGTTATTTGAGCAAGTTAAGTCAAAAGTTGGATGAACAAGGAGACCATATCACTGCATTGGTTAGAGAACATAAAGAATTATCATACCAAGTCTGGTGTGGTAAAAGAGAGAACCTAGGAAGGCAGAAATACATCGAGCACTTAACAACCCAAATTCATAAAGGAGTGTGTAAGGCAAGAGAGATGGTGGAAGAAGTAGAGGCATTAAGACAAGTGGTGGCCCCAGTAAGAGAACATGGACAACGTTTCTTGAACTTCATAGAAAAAGTCAAGGCCCAGTATGAACAGATCGAACAATTTTATGGCTATAATTCTAGGATGATAAACTCAATGTAGATCAAAGTTTTTTGGAATAAATGAAATTTTTTAGTTGAATACCGTTTTAAGGCAAATGTTCTTTGCATACATGCATTTTTCATTCATTGCATTCTCATTCATTACACTTAACAAAAGCAACCATGTGATGATCATGCAAATTTACTAATTCTGAGATATGGTACTCAAGGTCCCAGGATAGCTCCATCTAGTGAAAATCCTATCCATCGATACAACACAAGATCCAAAGAAAGGCAAATAGAGAAGAAAAGTTCTCATAGATTTGAAAAGATAGAAAAAACACAAGAGAAGATTGAAAGTGAGCTAAGCAAGATTCTGGAGGCTCTTAATAATATGAATAAAGGAAAAAGAGTTGCAGAAAATACAAGCCAGCAAGTTCCCCCATTACAGGAAGTGGCTGACCCTTTGTACCTTCTAGGTTTTGGTCCACCTCAAGCCCAGTCTGCTGAAGAGGTCCCATCACAACACTTTGCATATCCAACATATCCTAGAATGCCATCAACTTTCAACCCAGGGTAGTATAATAGCTATATAAATATTGTCTTCACTGAAAAGGTAGCAGAACCAATTCCTGATCTAAAAGATTTAAAAGAGAAGGAGAAGGAAAAGATAAGAGTGGAAGTTTAAGAAAGTTTCAAGATTAGCATGCTAGAGCAAAGGCTAAGGGCTGTGGAAGGATTTAGCTTTTATGGGTCAGTTGATGCTGCTGGGCTCTGCCTAGCTCCTGATATGGTTATTCCCCATAAATTTAAAGTATCAAAATTTGAAAAATATGACGGTACAAAGTGCTCCAAAACCCACATTACCATGTATTACAGAAAGATGGCAGCTCATACACATGATGAAAAACTTTTGATGCATGTTTTCTAGAACAGTCTTACTGGCTCTGCGACCAGATGGTATGTTCAGCTGGACAGGACTCGCATTCACTCTTGGAGCGATATGGCACATGACTTTATCAACCAATATCGACATATCATCGATTTGGCCCCTGATCGTTTGTCTTTGCAGAATCTGGAAAAAAAGGCAAACGAGTCTTTTAAATAGTATGCCCAGAGGTGGAGGGATGTTGCTTTTCAGGTACAACCTCCTCTGATAGAGAAAGAAACTACAGTGCTGTTTGTTAGCACTTTAAAATCTCCCTATTATGAAAAGATGATAGGGAATCCAACAAAAAATTTTACTGATATGGTAATCTTAGGAGAAATCATTGAGAGTGCTATCAAGAATGGCAAGCTAGAAGGAAATGAAGCATCTAGCAAAAATGTCCTGAAGAAAAAAAAAATTGAAGCTCAGGCTGTGAGCTTTGATAGACAGCAACTTAGAGGTTATTCACCCTATCTACCACCAGAATATCTGCCATATCACCCCGCTATAAATAACACTTCCTTTCACCCATACCAACCATTTACACAACCATCATACCCCCAAACATACCAAACCCCTCATAGACCCCAAAATACCATGTACAGTCCTAACATTCAACCTACCCCAAGACCACAAAATCACCCAACTAACCCCATTGGTGGCTCGCGGGAGCAACGAACCACTCGTGAGAAACCTTTTTTTGACCCAATTCCAATGACTTATACGAAATTATATAAGGAGCTTTACAACAGTCATTTGATTGCTCCAAGTAAATTGGAACCCCTCAAGCCACCTTACCCCAAGTGGTATGATCCCACCGCCCACTGTGACTATCATTATGGGATTGCTGGTCACTCTATCGAAAATTGCACTACCCTGAAACATAAAGTGCAACGGTTGATCAAAGATGGGATGATTTACTTTGATACTGGAGGGATGACTGCGTCGAATGTTAGTGGCAATCCTTTGTCAAATCATAATGTGAATGCTATAGGTGAAGAACAGGGGTGCCATGTTAAAAAAGAAGTGGCAGATATTAAGACACCTCTCAATCAACTGTTCGATGCTTTACGAAAAGCAGACATGATACAACTGGTAAGTCCATACAGCTATCATGGAACATATATAGCTGGCACTAGTTGTAAGTATCATAATAGGGCAATGGGCCATTCCATTGAGACCTGTGAGCAGTTTCACCATGAGGTACAAAAACTCTTGGATTCACATCAGATGGAGGTCTATGAAGAAAAAGAAAACCTGAAGAATGCTGAGGTGCACATGACTGATAAGCTTGTAAAGTTGTTCCCAAAACCAGTGACAATTCAGTGTGGCAACAAACCAAAGTCAGTCATAGACAAACTCCTCCCCAGGTCGGTAACTTTTAAAGTCTCAACTCTTTTTCCATACAAAGATGATAAAGCTGTACCTTAGAGATATGGTTGTGACATTATAATTCAGGGATAAAAAGAAGAGGTCTTTAAAGTCGATGCTTCTAATATTACTGGTGTAGGAGGTATTACTCAAAGTGAGAGATGTTACACTCTAAAAATGCTAGAGAAAGCTAGAAAAGAGAAGGTTAAAAAAGAAGAAAGATGAAATAATCCTGAAACAGAACCTGAAGAAGATCAACCGAAGCCAGTATCAGAAAGAGAGGTTTGTGAATTCCTGAAGCTGGTAAAACATAGTGAATATTCAGTTGTGAAACAGTTGAATAAAATGCCAGCTTGAATCTTATTATTATCACTATTACTGAACTCAGAGCCACACCGAAATGCCCTACTGAAAGTGTTGAATCAGGCATACGTGGCACATAATGTATCTGTTGAATATGTGAACCACCTGGCTGGAAATTTGGTCATGCCAAATCACATTTCATTCAGCGATGATGAGATTCCTTTGAAGGGAAAAAGAAATGCCAAGGCTCTACATATCACAGTCAAGTGCAAGAGCCATATTATAGCCAAGATCCTTATCGATAATAGCTCTGCTATCAATATCATGCCTATGTCAACTTTAGCAAGGCTACCCATTGATTATTCTCATATGAGAGATAGTCAAATGATTGTGAGAGCCTTTGATGGGACCAGAAAAGAAGTCTTGAGAGATATTGAAATGCCTTTACAAATTGGGCCATGCACCTTCAATATAAAATTTCAAGTGATGGATATCTCTCCATCCTACAGCTATCTGTTAGGAAGACCATGGATTCACATGGTAGGAGCTGTGCCTTCCACTTTGCACTAGAAGATCAAGTTCAATGTAGAAGGTCAATTGGTAGTGGTTGTTAAGGAGAAAGACATGCTGGTGACCCAACCATTGAACACTCTATACGTAAAGGCTGCCAAAGAAGCATTGGGAATGCTCCAATTGATCTTTTGAATTGGTCAATTCTGTAGGTGAAAGATTTTAAAATCAGCTTTTTTCAAAAATAATGGTGAGCCAAGTCATCAATAAGGGCTGGTATCCAGGACTTGGGCTAGGTAAAAACTTACAGGGAATTAAAGAACTTCCAACAATAATAGACAATAACGACAGGGTGGGCTTAGGCTATGAGATGGCAGAGTAGGAAGTCAAAAGAAGGTCATCAAGAAAGATAGCAAGACTGATGATTATCCCACATTTATATGAAACCTTCAGACCTGGAGGATTCATGTACCCAGATGCAAGAAAAAGTATGGAAGATGATTTTGCCTAGTTAGCCATTAATGCTGTTGAAGATGAAGTGAAGGTTAATCAAGAGGAGTGGGTTCGCCTTTGTCCACCAGATTTTGAGCTCAATAATTGGAGTGCCATCGAGATGCCTTTGACTTTTGATTTCGATGCAATGTAATTGTAACATCCTAATAGCTATTGCCCAAGGCATTGGGGTGACCTTTTTGTTTAGGCCATTCATCATTTATTATTTTTAATAAAAATTAGAAATGATGTATTTTCATTCATTTCTTCTTGTGTCTTTATTATTTCCATCTCTCCAAGCACATCTTGTCAACATATCCCATTTCATCCAATTGCAGGTCTTTAAATGAACATGAAGATAATCATGATAACAATCAAGAGGTTAGCTTTGAGAATTCGATTAACACTAATGAACTTGACAATGAAGAAAATTCTGAAGAATATGTTATGCCTCCGGACCTAATGAGGATGATTGAACAAGAGAACAAGCCAATTGAGCCTCATCAGGAGGTAGTGGACTTAGTGAATCTGGGAGATGAAGAAAAGAAAAAAAAGGTCAGAATAGGCACTTCACTTTCATATGGAGATAGGCAACGATTGGCAGACCTACTTCGAGAATTTGTAGATATATTTGCTTGGTCTTACCAGGATATGCCAGGGCTGAGCACAGAGATAGTGGAGCATAGAATGCCCCTAAAGCCAAAATGTAAGCCAGTTCAGCAAAAACTAAGACAGATGAAGCCCAAAATGCTACTAAAGATTAAAGAGGAGGTAAAGAAATAATTTGATGCAGGTTTTCTACAAGTGGCCAAGTATCTA
>NW_019167893.1:20851665-20892909 GCF_002303985.1 Durio zibethinus
CAAATTAACTGATATTTTTAATATATTTTTAAATGTATTATATATAATATATATTTAAAATATTCTTATTTATATTTTAAGAATAATAAATATGATTATAAACACCTAATATTACTCGTACCAATTTGAATGAAATTCATGATTTTGATGTATTCAATTTAAATTTATTTAGATATTTTGTCCATGTTTATTATTTGTTTGATACAATTATTTTATATATTATATTTTATTAATTAATTTTTTAAGCAAAAAATAGAAGAAAAGTCAAAAAAATGACAAGAAAAGTAAAAAAATAAATAAAAGAAAAAACAAGAAAGGATGAGATGGAATCAATAGTGTACATGAACGAGTTGAAGTTAATATAATATTAAACTACTTGAAATTTCAAACTTGAAATTTAATTAAAATTCAATCAAATTTTATTTTTTATATTATACATGCAATTGAACGTAAAAAGATGATTGGATATCATGGGCTGCAATTACATGCAACTGCAATCTTTAACCTTTCAAATATTGGAAACAAAGTTGGTCCAAATTTAGATAATATAATGAGTACATTGTCGATCGAAATTTAGATTTAAATTGAAATCATGCACCTACTTTTAATGAAAAAGTTATACACCTTCTTTGATCTAAATTTAGTCCGATTAAATTTATGGTGTGAAAGATTTAAAGGAAGCATATATCAGATTAGATTATCAGTCAAAATTTAGATATGAAAATGAAATTACACACCTAATTTTATCAAGATCTAGTTGGATTGAATTTATTGCGAAGGATTACTGACGCAGATAAGGCCTGCAAATGTCATACTGATGATTCCCCCAATGATATTGACTTGCATAGTTATTGCGAGATATGGACAAAATGCCAAATGCCATAACCAAAGCATTGAACCATGATCTGTATAATATTCCAGCATGCTTATCTTTAATGTGTTTTGCATTAAAAATTATTTATCGTCTAAAATCCTAAAAATTAAATTATTTAATTTTTCAAATAAATTTTTATATTTTTGTTACATTTAAATTTCTATTTTTTTAATAATTTTTTTTACCTTCAAATAAAAAATTGATTTATGTTAAGAATTTATTTAGATATAAATTAAAATTTTAAAATTTATTTGATATAAATTAAAAATTAAAGAATATTTGAATGTAAATTAAAGGTAAAGAAATTATTTATATGTAATAAAAATATAAAATTTTATTTAAATAAATGATAAAATTCAAGCACTTTTTTATTATTTTAACCTTATTTTTAACTGCTACATTGATATAGAGCATAAACTGTTTATGATCAAGAGAAGACAGAAAAGAAAGAGAACCAAAGCATGGTTGCCTCAGGTAAAATGGCAAGTAGTAAAAACTCTGAAATAGGATTAGTATTCCTTAAGCCTTAGCCTTCTTCCCACAATTCACTGTCACAAAGGGAACCTATCTACAGGGATTAGTGTAAGTTGGTTTCAATTGGTTTCTTCCAACAAATTTGATTGAATATGATCAAGTCGGTCGAATAGTTTCATTTCAATCATTATTATTGGATCAATAAATCAATTTAGTTGGATTAATTCAGTTGATTTTTAATTTTTAAAATTAATAATTAAATTCACTGAATTAATTGATATTTTTAATATATTTTAAAATATATTATATATAATGTATATTTAAAATATTCTTATTTATATTTTAACAATAATAAATATGTAAACATCGAATTTTATCCATATTGAATTCGAATGAAATTCTTGATTTTGATATATTTAATTTAAATTTATTCAGACATTTTATCTATGTTTATTGTTTATTGGGCTCAATTATTTTATATATTATATTTTATTAATTACTTTTTTAACTAAAAAAAAAAGAAAGGAAGAGAAGTAAAAAAAATGAAAAGAAAAGTAAAAAAAAAAAGAAAGGATGCGATGGAATTAGAGATATAATCGATCAAGTTCAAATCAATACAGTATTAAATTTGAGCTCAACTCAAAATTTGAAACTCAAAATTTAGCTTGAACTCGATTGAGTTTTATTTTTTTAGCTCAAACTTGACTTGAAATAGTAATCGAGTTACTCGAATTCATTTGATTAAGCTTCATTAATATATAAAAATAAATTCGATTTTATATTCGATAAAACCTTGATTATTTGTACTCGAGCTCAAATTCAAAATATTTTATTAATTAAAATATAAAAATTTGATTAGATTTGTGAGCTATTCGAGCTGAGCATAAAAATACTCGAATTCGACTCGATAATAACTGAACGAAATTGAAATCTTATTTAAGTTAAATCTAAAGAACTTATAAGTACAAATATATTATTTATTCCGCTAAGTGAAATAGGTGAAAAGCATAAGTTTTAACCTTAATTTTTGTTGGTCACCACCTAAGCTGGTTGGTTGCTAGGAAAAAAAAAAGATAGTATTGTCAGGACTCTACCACCCGGAGAGCCCGAAACTGAAGCAGTGTCAGTTGCCAGAGCCTTGGCCATACTACCTGTCGCTGTGTATTAAATGGTATCAGGCCTTACAACTTGCCAAGATAGTGAGAAGAAAAGTATGTTTCTAAAGTTTTGATTATTGAAATTGGAAAAGGAAAAGCCAAAAGAGAGTCTTACTTTCAATTGGATCTATCCACTCTAGCAACTTTAGTTTTTCAAATTCTTCCTCCAGATCTTTTTTTAGTTTATCCTCCTCCATCTCCTGTACTTAAAAAGTCTTCTAAGCTTAAGTTCTTATATGAAGTAAATTACATTCAGAAGAAAAAACAACCAACAAACAGTTCTACCTCTGTAAATCCTTAATCACTTTCTCAACTCCTCCCTTTCTTACTAGATCTTTAAAAACTCTTTTAATACAGAATATCCAACTCCAAAAGAATATGTTCAAGCCACAAACTTTGATCAATGTATTCTTTCAGCAGGACCTCAAAAGCACTTTGTTACTCTTTAGATCCCAGAAGAATTTCCTCACCAGTGGTCAGAACAAGGATACATTCACATTCACTTTGGTGCTTTCAGAATCGCTTTAACTTTCCATGGCAGAAATGGAATTCCTGTCTGTACTAGAATGGCCTTATTGGACACCAGATTTAAAGATTACAAGCATGCAGTCCTTGGAATCGTTGAGACGACACTCAATGCAGGAACTGTCTTCTTCACAGTCTTCCCAAATTACAATATGTCTCTTCATGATCCAACCCTGCAGCAACCAAAACATGTAAAGAAATACTTTTGATGAAATGTTTTCTTCTTGAATTGTAGTTGAATCAAAAAGAGTATGTGATATTTTGTGATAGCCAGAGTACTTTAGATTTGAGTAAGAATGCCATGTACCATGCTAGAATAAAGCACATTGATGTTAGATATCAGTAGTTACATTCAGTGATTGAAAAACAGTAGATGCTATTGAAGAAAGTCCATACTGATAAGAATGTAGTAGATATGTTGACTAAGATACTTCTTACGAAAAAGCTTGAGCTTTGCAGTAACTTGGCCAGAATGAGTTCCCTGGCCAAGGTAAGTTCTAAATGAAACTGCTATGGTGATGAATCTCTTCTTAATGGGGCTAGAGGGGGAGATTGTTAGGAAAATGGGGTCCAGCCTCATGTAAGTGATTTTGAATCAAGTAAAGGCCATGGGCCTCGATCTTTCATTTTACACAGAGCCCTAACTACTTAATAAAAAAGAGGTGGGGTTGTTTTAAGGGTGTGTCGAAAACCAAGTAGAGAAAGAAGAAAAGCCAAAATAAGCAGAGAGAAAAATAAGAAGGGAGAGTTGGTTGAACGAAAGTCGATCCGTGGTCCGATTAAATTAAAACCTTGTCAAGAGGTTTATGATTCAGAGTTCTACATTCTGAACGGTGAAGATCGGGTTTGAAGCTCTTTAGGAACAAATCTAGGGTGTATTTGTTGAGTCATTTATTTGATGAGATTTCTCCAATTATTTCTCTAGTTGTTGATTAGCTCTAGTTTTAGCTAGAGAAGAACTTTGTATACCTATTATTTGATAGTGAAGATTTTTTTGATGGTCCGTGATTTTTTTTCCATCTACACTGGAGGGTTTTTCATGTAAATCTTGGTGTGCTTTATTTTTCCTGTGTTTTTTTATTATTGATTCTTGTCTATTACTTCTATATTGTTGTGATTATTGCTTCAGACGCAACAGGATTGAGTCGAGTAATAGTAAGAGATTCTCTTTCTTTTTTTTGAATTTTTTGTGTTTTTTTAATGAAAATGTTTTCCAATCTTAGAAAGGAAGTAATTATGAAATTTATTTTTCAATTTTGTAATCCAAATTAAATGATTTTTCATTTTGAGTACACAATGACATGAGTAACTCTCTTTTATGCAATAAATACATCTCCTTCAAGATTCAAATTTGAGGTATAGCTTAGCTCTAACTAGTTTCTTTGTTTATATAGAGAGGAAAGAAAAAAAAAGTATAAGGGAAATAGATTATAAAATTGAATATCTATATTAATTTTTATAATAAATTGAGAAAATATGTTAAATTTAATTATCAAATTTTACGTATTTTTTTCTAAGAAAAAGTTTAGTATTTTTATTTAAATGTTTACTCAAGTTTAAGCATGGATTCACATCATACATGTTGACTTAAATTCGATCCAACACAATAATTTAGGCCTCAAATTTTACCCTTGGTCCACTCAAATTAATAAATTATACAAGCTAAACCTACTCAAATAATTGTTTTAAAAAGTAAAAGTCTATTATCTTTGTTTAAGCTTTAGTAATTTTATTTTTGTACTAAGTTTTAAAGCTTAGATAACATAGTATATTTTAAAATATTTACACTATAATATTATATAGTTTCTTTATATAATATCAATTACTACATAATATACATATAAATATAAAAATTATATGTATCATATAATTAAAAAAATGGGTTAAGCTTGGGTTTTAAATGTAAGAGTCAAGGCTAAACTTGTTTTTTAAACAGGATTTTGTTTAGATCTATTTAACAACTTTAATAATTTTGTCCAAGCATTCTCAAATATTGAGTGGGTTTTTAATTTTGGACAGATAACTTAAAACCTAGACAGATTTATATACTATGTAAAAGATTACACTACATGAAAATGAAAGATTGGTGGCAGTTTTGTAGTGGTATTTCACTTACAAACGTCGCTAGCTTCCATATTTTTATAAAACTTAAGGCGTTTATTATCAAAACGTCACTAAATATTCAAATAATAGCATTATTACTTATAAACACCACCTAAGATTTGATATTAGCAGTGTTTCTCGACTAAAACGCCTTGAATTCAATTACTTTAAAAATTTAAGTGAATACTAAAAGCATTTTTGACAGAAAATACCTTCAATAATTCCCTCATTAAAAAATATATACAATTATTGAAGGCATTTTTGATAAAAAAAAACACCTTCAATAAATATCATATCAAAATTTTGGGATCGTATAGATGTTAACCATAAGGTGATAGATTCGATCCCTTCTTTAGCATTTTTTTGGGTTTTTGCAGAGATTATTTATAATTGATTATTCTAAGCACTTTCTTGGTAAAAATGCCTTCACCTATTGCTTTAAAAGATTTTGGAGAGAATATTGAAGGCATTTTTTGCAGTAAAATGCCCTTAATAATCCATAAAAAAATATGAAACCAATTCTTAAAGGCATTTTTGGTTGAACTCACCTTCTATAATCCAATTAATAAATTTTTAGTTAGGATTATTAAAAGTGGTTTTTATCAAAAATGCCTTCAATAATAAATAGACAAAAGTTGCAATGGATTCTTGAAGGTGTTTTTGGCTTAAAACGCCTTTAATATTCCAGACGATAAATTTAAATGGTTAGATTATTAAAGGCGATTTTTTTCAAAAATGCTTTCAATAACATTTTATTAGGGATTATTCAAGGTGTTATTGGTAGGAAAACGCCCTTAATAATCCATTCAATTAATTTTTAGTTGTTATTATTAAAGGTTTTTTTTTAAACACCTTTAAAAATCCATACAAAAAAGTTGAAACGGATTCTTGAAGGTTTTTTTTACCCAAAACGCCTTTAATATTTCACACGATAAAATTTTAGGTGGGATTATTGAAGGCGGTTTTAGATTATTGAAGGCGGTTTTAGTAAAAAACAAAATTCAATAACATTTTATTAGGGATTATTCAATGCATTTTATTGCTAAATATGCCCTTAATAATCCATAGGAAAAATATGAAATGAATTCTTGAAGGCGCTCTTGAAGGTGTTTTTGGGTAAAAATACCATTAATAATATAATAAATAAATTTTTAATAGAAATTATTGAAGGCGATTTTTTTTTTTAAAATTCCTTCAATAATCCATACACAATATTTGGTACAATTCTTGAAGGTGCTTTTTTCCCCCAAAATGTCTTTAATATTCAATACAATATATTTTTAGGTAGATTATTAAAGGTAGTTTTGGTTAAAAACGTCTTCAATAACATTTTATTAGGGAGGATTTAAGACGTTTTCTTGCTAAAAACACCTTCATTAATCCCATCAAATTAACATATTTGATATTATGTACGTCAAGTCAATTGTAGGTTTATGCCTAGAAAACGTTTAAAGTCAGTTGTATATTTATGCCCAAAAATATTTGGATTATATATGTGATACTACGAATTACATTTTGAAATTTACATAATGAACATTGTTTTATTTCAATAAATTGACATTACATCTGAAATTAAAACTAAAAACATTGTCATATTAATATACTTTTTATGAAATAATCGTATTCAATAATATATTAAGTACACATAGTGTATTCATATTAAGTATACCAATAATATTAAACCAATATCCTAATGTACAATAAAGTTTTCATTCAACATGGAATGTTAAAAACATTATAACAATTTATTCCTCATATATTTACATTCAATGACCTAATGTCTAACTTAAAGGTTTATCAACATTGATAAATGGTAATACATACATACACCATTCTTTACAAACTTCATCCAATTCCTCTTTCATGAAGTTTTCTTTACTCTTCCACTAAAAAATATCAAAAGTAAATGTTAATAAATGAGAATATAATGTACATTTTTATTTTTTTGAAGATATAACAAGTTTATGAATTTATATTAACCTTGAATGTTGTGGTCATAAAATCATGTAACATTATCTCCCATATAAAATGAAGGATATAATATCCACATTCAGTTTTACCAAGTTGATGAGGTACTTGAAAATTAAATTGAGTAGGTTTAGAAAACATTTATCTACACAAACTCAGCATAAAAGAATATATTTCACATTTACCAGTAATAACACCCATTTTGGTTTTTTTATTTTCTTATCGAATGCAGATATTATCCTAAATTTTTTTAAAAAAATTACTTAATACATAAATAAAATTACTTATGAAGAAACTAAAGATATATAATATAATAAAGTGTAATACCTCTTTATAAAAGTTTGAATATCGGGGTTAGGCATTGTCGTTGGATTAACTGAATTAAGTAAATATAGTGTTAAGGATTTGGTGTCAATCACAATAACACCCATGACGACTGTAAAATAATAATAATAATATATTCAGATTACTCATCATATCAGATTTAGGTAAGGTTGGAATATAACTTATTACGCATTATATGAGAGCAAATAATAATCAGTCGATTTTTTCATGCATTGGATCACATGATTAACATGATAAGCGATTGTGCCACTCTACTCACTAATGAAGTTAGGGTTAATGAATCTAAATTTGTTGGTTAACTATCTCTCTTTGAGCTCTCTATATAGAAAGCTACATGATAACAATTAATACTGTTAGTTAGTATTATACCATAATATAGATTACTACATATTGAATGTGCGTATTTGTATTTATAAGCTAACGTCATATAGGCAACGATATCAACAGCTGATAATTCATCTAGTTCACAAAATTCTTTAACCTTCTCCACACCAATGAAAGAAAAAGATGGTTTATTAAATATGAAGTTTTCTTCGGATAAATGCTCTAACGAATATTTGGATAACTCATCCATGAAAACCTGAGCAAAGGTCATACTGTGAGTTTGAACATCCTACTACAATATAGTATGAAATATAAGTATTAAACCAAATCAATAAATATTATAGTGGAGGATGGGTTCGCTTCCTTACTTGCAAGGAAGCTTCTCATATGGGGATGATGCTATCAAACCGGTCTACTGACATGTTATTCTACATTGCTGCCAACATAGACTCCAAAGCAGTGAGTCTTTGCTGTTGCTCATTGAGGCGTTACTCTGGTCATCAATTCATTACTATTATTGCTTAATGATTGCTTCATATTGTGCATTTCTCATTCACAGGGTTTTTTGTTGATTACCAAAAAACTTTGATGGCAAGACAAATTTACTAACCGCACGAACCCGACCAGGCCTTTCTTTAGCACCTAATGCTAAAGATAAAGGTCTTCGCCATACCGAATTGCCAGTTCACTATATTTGACTTTGACAACATAATCATCTTGAAAGACAATAATAAGATAGGTTGTAACAACAAATCTATACAAGCTAGTATACAATCCTGTATACAATCACAATGCCAATCATACATTATATTAAAAAAGTAGTTATACACAAGGTTAGCAGCCCAATCCGACCCCGATAAGTTTCGACTCGACCTCATAGGGTCAATTGTTTTTTTTAAAATCAAGTTTTAGGTTGGGTTAGGTCGGGTTCAGATTTTAAGCAAACCCGAGCTGACCCGAGATTATATAAAAATTATTTTTTAATTAATTATTTAATTTTTTATTTATATATGTATTTATATAATTATATAATTATATATTTATATTTAACAAATAATATTTTATGTTTTAAAAAATAATATTTTATTAATTTCGAGTTGGGTCAGGTACGATTTATATAATATCAGGTTAAATCGGATGGGGTTCGGGGTGAGTAAAAATCCTCTCCGACCCATTGCCAACCCTAGTTATACATATAATCTTTTTTGCTATTTCTTCAGTTGCTTCATCTGCAAAGGATCCATCCTTCCATAAATGTCTTTGTTTCCAAACATCCCATCTGGAAACTTTGGTGCTAGAGCTCGCTAATTCCTATTAAATTACCGTAATAAAATAATCAAAATGTATAAAATGAATGTTCATAAATATTCATTAATGAGTATAAACAAGTGTGCAAATACATACAAGCTCATACTTCATATTAGCTTATCTTTTTCTCGTTGTCCGGTGACGATATTATTGTTTGGCCTGAATGTTTTGTTGGTGTTATTTGATTTTTACAAAATAAAGAAATTATGTCAATCACATATGAAGATCAAAGGCTATATTGCATTAAGATTTATAAATAATATTTTTGGTAATGGGCTTGCATACTAAAAAATCTTTTGAAAGCCGATATCGAATAAAATTTATCCAATCTTCAACACTTATTACATCAGCATGTGTCACAAGTGGAATAGCCAATACTTCATCTTGATCAGCCAGTGATAAAATATATTGGGTTGTCAATATACTTTTAAAGTCTCTAAATGCTTTCTTAATAGATTTATAAATAATATTTTTGGTAATGGGCTTGCGTACTAAGAAATCTTCTGAAAGCCGATATCGAATAAAATTTATCCAATCTTTAACACTTATTACATTAGCATGTGTCGCAAGTGGAATAGCCAATACTTCATCTTGATCAGCCAGCGATAAAATATATTGGGTTGTCAATATACTTTTAAAGTCTCTACATGCTTTCCCAATAGATTGCAACACAATCTTTTTACAGTTAATTGGAATGTTGAGCCATTCCTAAATTATTTAACACAATTAGTAAGAACACATTAAATTTTAATTAAATGATCATTTAACAAATTTTATGAAATAGTTGAATAAACATATCATAATTGATTGCCATATATCATTCTTTAGATCATTAGGAACTCATCGCCAATCGATGTACGTAACTGAAATCCTACGACGGACGATAGCTCCAATATGAGTAGTCATCTTGAAAACTCCTTCAAATACAAGCTACCCACTTTGATTGAAGTCAATGTGAATTTTTGTGTCACTCAATTTAATTTGTTTATTTGGGCCCTTTTTTTTTTTCATTTTTAGCCTACAATTGTGTCCTTTGCATATTTAATAGAAAGAGAATACTATTGTTCGGAGTCCATAATACTTATAATTTTGATCATAATTATATGAATTACATAAAATGATCGTCTAAATTTAACATTATATGTAATTAAATACAACCAATACCATACTACGTATAGAAACATTATTCAGCAAATCAATCAGCAATGTGCTCAGATATACCATTCAGCAAACCACTCAAAAACATCATTCAGCAAATCATTCACGAACACCATTCAGCATACGATTCAGCATGCCAATATCATACAATACCATTTAGCAAAACAATATCACATAACAAGGTCCAGCAAACCAAATTATTAATAGAAAACTACACAAAAATAGCATATATGTAATGATAGATGCTTGGACAACTATGCTTACAATGAAATTAATAAAAATATATATCTATATGTAAATAGCAAGGAACCAAAAAAAAAAAAAAACAAAGCTTTATCGAATAATATAAATAATACAGTAAAAATATTATAAAGACATACCAGTAAACAAAAAGATACGAATCATTGATTTGTTGAAGGTCGATGATGACGATAGGGATAAAGAAACCAAAAGTCTGATAGAAATGTGTTTATGGGTTTGGTTTGGTTAATTAATATAGCTTTTAATGGTTATGTGTACCAACAGTTTGTGATTTTGATGTCCAAGACAGAGAATGAATATAAAATTTTTTATTAAAGGTGTTTTTCTAAAAAAATCACCTTCAATAATTCCCATAAAATTTTATTTGGAGATTATTAAAGGTATTTTTTTACTAAAAAATGCCTTTAGTAATCTAAAAAATAATTTTTAAAAGAAATTATTGAAGGCGTTTATTATGAAAAAAAACGTCTTCATTAATTATGTACATAAATTAGAAAGAATTAGTAAAGGCGTTGTTTTAAAATAAATGCCTTCACTAACTATTTTAAAATTTAAGTTGTGAAATATTGAAGGCGTTTTCCACTGGAAGACGCCTTTAATAATTCCAAAAATTATAAGAGAAAATTATCGAAGGTGTTTGTTTTGAAAAAATACTTTCAATAATTATGTAAATAAATTAGAAGAAATTAATGAAGATGTTGTTCTAGAATAAACACCTTTACTAACCATATTAAAGTGTGAGCTGTGAAATATTGAAGGCGTTTTTTACTGAAGATGCCTTTAATAATCTCAAAAATTATAAGAGAAAATTATTGAAGGCGTTTGTTCTGAAAAAATGCATAAAATAATTATGTACGTAAATTAGAAGGAATTAGTGAAGGCGTTGTTCTAGAATAAATGCATTCACTAACCATCTTAAAATTTGAGCTGTGGAATATTAAAGGCATTTTTCACTGAAAAACACCTTTAATAATCCTAAAAATTATAAGAGAAAATTATTGAAGGTGTTTGTTCTGAAAAAAATGCCTTCAATAATTATGTATGTAAATTAGAAGGAATTAGTAAAGGCATTGTTCTAGAATAAATGCCTTCACTAATAGTCTTAAAATTTAAAGTTGTGGAATATTGAAGGCGTTTTTCACTAGAATACACCTTTAATAATCTCAAAAATTATTGAAAGAAATTATTGAAAACATTTATTCTCAAAAAATACCTATAATAATTATAGACGTAAATTAGAAGGAAGTAGTGAAGGTGTTGTTCTAAAATAAACGCCTTTACTAACTATCTTAAAATTTGAGCTGTGAAATACTGAAGGCATTTTTTATTAGAAGACACCTTTAATAATCCCAAAAATTATAAGAAGAATTATTGAAGGTATTTGTTCTCAAAAAAATGCCTACAATAATTATGTATATAAATTAAAAGGAATTAGTGAAGGCATTTTTCTAGAATAAACACTTTGACTAAATGTTTTAAAATTTGAGTCGTGAAAAATTGAAGACATTTTTTACTAGAAGACACATTTAATAATCCCAAACAATTTTTAAAGAAAAATTATTGAATGTGTTTTTAGTAGAAAATCGCCTTCATTGGTATTGAAGGTAGAAAATAAGGGAATTATTGAAGGCCTATTATGCAAAAAAGGCCTTAAAAAATACACCATAAAATTAAATAAAATTTTTGAAGGCATTTTTCAAGGCGTAAATGCATTTAATAATCATAAATAATTCTACTACGACTCTGTTGATGGTGTATATAATATATTCAAAAAATATACACGAGGAGACTTTTGAAGGCGTATTTCTAGTAAATGCCTTCAATAATCCTATCCAATAAAATTGTCCCCAAACTTAGTGCATCCAATCACCAACTTGAAGCTTCATCTTTATTATTTTACTATTTCTCTTTTTAAACCAACTGAAATTTATTTTCCCTTTCCTTCAACTTTTACTATTCGAGCATTGTCTTTAGAACCCTATTTCAACTATTTGTTAGTTATTTACTGATATTTTTACTTAATTCGACTATTCCTTCAGCTATTGCAATTGGCGATTTTCATTTTTGTGTAAACAATTTTCTCTAAAACCCACTTTCCTCAAATGCCCATTTATAACCCATCATCCACTTCCCTTTCCCTTTTATTTTCTTCATTTTCTAGGTTTCCTCTCTACCTGTTTTACCTTATTTCAACCCTAACTACAAAAAATCTTGGGTACTGTCTACGTTAGCAACATATTTTAACATTCATAATATCAGGTACTTGATAAAATATTTCACAACAATGAGTTCTCATTTTTTATAAGTACTGGTCTTGTTATTATCTTTTGTTTAAAACATAGTAAACTTAAGAATTTGACATGTTCATTTTTATATAAATTATTTATATTCATTTGATTTGATAATATAGTGAGTACTCAACAGATAAGAGTTGGATGCAAAATTCCAAATTAAGTCAACAGTACAGAGACGGAGTGAAAATTTTTCTTAATTTTGCATTTAAGAATACAAATGAAGATAATATGATATTATGCCAATGTGTAAAGTGTGCTAATATAGATTGGCAAATGTATCAAGTTGTTTTTGAACATTTAATTTGTATTGGATTTCTCTTGGGATATGTTAATTGATATTTTCATGGAGAGTCTATACTATCAAGGTCTTCCACTAGAGTTCCTTCAACTTCAAGCCCTCCCTAACACTAACATGATCTTTTTATATCAGATGACATTAAAGGCATGTTGTGAGATGCTTTTAACAGTCATAACCAACATTTTCGTAATCATTCTCCCCAAAATGATGGATTTAATCAATCTAATGTTGAAATGAATGAATTTGGTGAACCTGGGATAAGTGTAGGTGACCAACAACCTAGATGAGGAGCATCAAAGTTTTATAGGTTACTTGAGGATATGATTAAAGAACTTTATGAGGGCTCGAAGCATTCAAGGTTATCGTTTTGTGTTTTTCTTTTTCACTTGAAATACTTATGTGGATGGATAGGAAACTCTCTGACTTTATTATTAGAGTTTATGAAAGAAATATTTTCTTTTGTAAAAATCTCTGAATCTTGTAAGGAATCAAAAAAGATTATGAAAGATTTAGGTTTCAGATATGAGAAAATTCATAGTTGTCCCAATGATTGCATGTTGTATTGAGGTAATAGAAAAATAAAAAATCTTATCATGTGTGTGGTATTTTTTGTTGGGTAGACAAAAACTCCAATGAAAGGTTGAATAAGGATAGTGATGAGGTCAGTGTCAAAAAGAAGTTTGTTAAAGTTTTACGCTATTTTTCATTAATACCAAGACTTTAACAACTCTTCGTATCATCCAAAACTGTAAATTCAATGAGGTGACATTATGAGAAGCGGATAGATGATGGATCATTGAGGCATCCTGTAAATTCTTTAGCATAAAAATTATTTCATTCTAAGTTTTCAGACTTTGCATCTGATGCTCAAAATGTTATGCTTGAACTAACATCTGATGGATTCAACTTACTTCTTATAGTACTTGGCTAGCTGTATTGATTCCTTACAATTTGCCATCATGGATTGCTATGAAGCAACAGTCATTTATATTATCTATGATAATTTTTAAGAAAAAAGGTCCAGGTAATGATATAGACATCTACTTACAACCTCTTATTAAAGAGTTAAAGCAATTAAAGGAAAGAGCGAGACCTATGATGCATCAAGAAAAGAAAACTTTAATATGCATGCTGCTTTATTATGGACTATCAATGATTTTTCTTTTTATGCGAATTTATCTGGTTAGAGTACAAATATTGTTATGGTTGTCCATGTTGTGCTATACAGACTTGTTTGAAGTGGTTACCTAATAGTAGGAAGTTCTGTTATATGGGACATCGTCGATGGTTAGATGATAATCATTGATTTAGATTCTAAAAATATCTCTTTGATGGAACTGAAGAGCTGAGGAGATTATATTTACCCATTAGTGGGTCTAATATCTTGTCAAAGTTAAAAGATATCAATTTCACTTATGAAAAAATGATTCTCTCAAAGAAAAAAGTAAGGGACATCTTTGAATGTGTACTTCCTCATATTACATAAGTTAGTGATATTGATACTAACATTGGTGATGTTAATGTTCAAAGTGATGAAGAGGATGCTGAAGAAGATGACCCCAATAAGTCTAACTTGTGAAAAAAAAGAAGTATCTTTTTTTAGTTGCCTTATTGAGAATATAATTTATTACGCCATAAACTTGATTTGACGCACATAAAAAAATGTTTGCAAAAATTTTATCGAGAGAATTCTCAAAGTGAATAGAAGATCAAAAGGTGACTTAAAGAGTCGGCTTGACCTAGTTGATATGAAGATTCGCATTAACCTTCATTTGAAATTGCTTTCTATTGGCATATATCAATTGTCTGCTACTTGTTTTGGGATTTCTAAATCTGAAAAAGATGTGTTTTACAAGGTTTTGAAAAATGTCAAAGTTTTAAATGGCTATGCGTCAAATATATCAAGATGTGTGAATCTGAACGAGCGAAAACTCTTTTCATTGAAGTCACATGATTATCACATTTTGATGTAAGACTTACTTCCAATTGCTTTACGTTTATCAATGTCAAAGCAAGTCACTTAAGTGGTAATTGAATTAAGTAACATATTTGAATCTCTATATGGAAAATGTATGAATGTGGAAGAGCTTGACAAACTTCAAGATCAAGCTACGATTACTTTATGTCATTTAGAGAAAGTTTTTCCTACAAACTTCTTCATCATTATGATACATTTGGTTATCCACCTTTCATATGAAGCAAAAGTTGGTGGGCTAATTTATTATCAATGGATGTATCCTATCGAAAGGTATTATTATTTAATAGATTGATTAAGATTTTATTGATGATCATGCCACTCTAGTTAAAAAGATATATGAGTAATGTTTTATGCGATAGGTATTTGGAGAGGTTAAAATTTTATTGTCACAACAAACGCTATCCAAAAAGGTTCTATTGCTTAAGGATATTTAGTAGAATAGTTTATGACATTTTGTTCTCATTATTTAAAAGATTTTGAAATAAGATTTAATAGACCATCGAGAAATATTGGTATGCAGCAACATGACTCTGCTTACAGTTATTTTTTTCAAAGTTATGGACAACTAATAGGCAAAGCTAAAATGATGGAGTTAGATGATAAATCTTTGGCACAAGTACATCGATATATTCTTTTTCATCATGACTCCATTGAATCATTTCGCACGTAAGTTTTTTAGCAAGGAATTTACTCATTACATTAAGCATAATTAATTGCATTATTTTATTGTTAATACTTTATCATGATGCTTTGTAATGAGTATAAAAATAATTTGAGAGCTTTCACATATTATCAACGATCAAACCCTTGAGAGCTTGATAAGTTATTCATCGAAAACTTTCAAGAATGGTTAGGAGAAACTATAAGTAATGCCATACTTCCTTTTTAGGAGAAATCTACATAGAATGCTTACGATATAATTAACATTATTAACATATATATATATTTACTCCATTGTTATAGGTTTAGAATAAAAGGCTTGCTAGTGAAGAGGTGAAGTGTTTTTCATAAGGTTCGAATAGGATTGTGAAACGATATAAAAGTTTTATCATCAATGGATTTAGATTTCACACTAAATTTCGTGAGAGATTTAGTAGTGCAAAAAATTCAAAAGTTGTTACTTCATCAACGACTAACTATGCTAGTGCTAGGGACACAAACCCTTTAAAAGGAAATGTTGACTATTATGGCATGATTAATGACATCATTAAGTTGGATTATTATGTCAAGTGAAAAGTTATCTTTTTTCAATGTGATTAGGTTGATGTGAATAGTATGAAGGGTATTAAGAAAGATCAACATGGATTAACATTTATAAATTTTTCTCGATTAATTTACACTGGACAACAACTCATCAATCAACCTTATTTTTTTTCATCTCAAGTTAAACAAGATTTTTATTCTGAAGATCCTAAATAATTGGGATGGTTTGTTGTTGTTCGAAACACACCTAGAGACTTATTTGATATGGGGCTGTTCATACGGGACCTGAATGTTATCCTTTTGCTGAATAAAACTTGGATGAAAATATCTTCAATATCTACACTTAGTGAATCCGTGATGATGTTAATAAAGACATTTATAAACTATGATGGATCATTGATATTTTGTAATTCGAGTGTTTATGACATAACATAGTAAATGACTGTATATAATTAATGTCGCATTCATTATTGTATATTTATTGTATTGCAAATCATACATTATCTTTTGATTTAATTAAATCGATATGTTCCTTTTGTGTCATAGGTTATGATAAGTTAACTTCTCAATGTCTTTATATTTGTTTTAAAGTTTTATCTTTTATATATTCGCTTCTATGATACAGATAAGCTACAATGTGGAGGAGTAGATTGAAAGAAATACATAAAAGAAATATTAGTTTAGAACCATCTGCGACACCTATTGATATTGATGATGGTCTGAATCCTTTGGAAAGGAATAAATGTACTGTTAGATATAACTCAATCACTTCTAACCGTTCAACTGATATTGGATCTGGTAATACAGGAGGTCTAGGTTTAGACAGTATCCCATCAATTGATTATGCTTTAAATTTGAATATCAACACTGGATAACAACTCATCGATGAACCTTATATTTTTTCAACTCAAGTTAAACAAGTTTTTTATTTTGAAGATCTCAAAGAATTGGGTTGGTTTGTTGTTATTCGAAACACACCTAGAAACTTATTTGATATGGGGTTAGATACAAGACATAGTGTTGATGCGGGAACTGAATGTTATCCTTTTGCTGAACAAAACTTTGATGAAAATATCTCCAGTACCTACGCTCAGTGGATCCGTGATGATGTTAATGAAGATATTTAAGAACCATGATGGATCATCTATATTTTGTAATTTGAATGTTTATGAAATAATATAGTAAATGATTGTATGTAATTAATGTCGCATTCACTATTGTATATTTATTGTATTGTAAATCATACATTATCTTTTGATTTAATTAATTCGATATGTTCTTTTTGTATCGTAGGTTATGATAAGTTAACCTTCAAATGTCTTTATATTTGTTATAAAGTTTTATCTTTTATATATTCATTTTTATGATGCAGATAAGCTACAATGTGGAGGAGTAGATTGAAAGAAATACATATTAGAAATTTTAGTTTAGAATCATCTACGGCACCTGTTGATATTGATGATGGTCTGAATCTTTTAAAAGGGAATGAACGTATTGTCAAAACTAACTCAGTCACTTTTAACCTTTTAACTGATATTGGATCTAGCAATACATGAGGTCTAGGTTTAGATAGTATCCGATTAATTTATTATGCTTTAAATTTGAATATCAACATTGGACAACAACTTATCAATGAATTTTATATTTTTTCATCTCAAGTTAAACAAGTTTTTTATTCTTAAGATCCCAAAGAATTAGGTTGGTTTGTTGTTGTGCGAAACACACCTAGAAACTTATTCGACATGGAGCTAGATACAAGACATGATGTTGATACGGGAATTGAATGTTATACTTTTGCTGAACAAAACTCCAATAAAAATATCTCCAGTACCTACGTTCAGTGGATCCGCGATAATGTTAATAAAGACATTTATGAACCATGATAGATCATCTATATTTTGTAATTCAAGTGTTTATGAAATAATATAGTAAATGATTGTATGTAATTAATGTCGCATTCACTATTGTATATTTATTGTATTGTAAATCATACACTATCTTTTGATTTAATTAATTCGATATGTTCTTTTTGTATCGTAGGTTATGATAAGTTAACTTCCCAATGTCTTTATATTTGTTATAAAGTTTTATCTTTTATATATTCATTTTTATGATGCAGATAAGCTACAATGTGGAGGAGTAGATTGAAAGAAATATATATTAGAAATTTTAGTTTAGAATCATCTACGGCACCTGTTGATATTGATGATGGTCTGAATCTTTTAAAAGGGAATGAACGTATTGTCAAAACTAACTCAGTCACTTTTAACCTTTTAACTGATATTGGATCTAGCAATACAAGAGGTCTAGGTTTAGATAGTATCCGATTAATTGATTATGCTTTAAATTTGAATATCAACATTGGACAACAACTTATCAATGAACTTTATATTTTTTCATCTCAAGTTAAACAAGTTTTTTATTCTGAAGATCCCAAAGAATTAGGTTGGTTGGTTGTTGTGCGAAACACACCTAGAAACTTATTCGATATGGAGCTAGATACAAGACATGATGTTGATACGGGAATTGAATGTTATATTTTTGCTGAACAAAACTTGGATAAAAATATCTCCAGTACCTAAGCTCAGTGGATCCACGATAATGTTAATGAAGACATTTATGAACCATGATGGATCATCTATATTTTGTAATTCAAGTGTTTATGACATAATATAGTAAATGATTGTATGTAATTAATGTCATATTCAGTATTGTATATTTATTGTATTGTAAATCATACATTATCTTTTGATTTAATTAAATTGATATATATTTTTTTGTATCGTAGGTTATGATAAGTTAACTTCTCAATGTCTTTATATATGTTCTAAAGTTTTATCTTTTATATATTTGCTATTATGATTCAGATAAGCTACAATGTGGAGAAGTAGATTGAAAGAAATATATATAAGAAATATTAGTTCAGAACCATCTGTGACACCTGTTGATATTGATGATGGTTTGAACCCTTTGAAAGGGAATGAATGTATTGTAAGATCTAACTCAGTTACTTCTAACCTTTCAATTGATATTGGATCTGACAATACAAGAGGTTTAGGTTTAGATAGTATCTCGTCAATTGATTATCCTTTAAATTTGAATATCAACACTGGACAACAACTCATCGATGAACCTTATATTTTTTCATTTCAAGTTAAACAAATTTTTTATTCTGAATATCCCAAAGAATTGAGTTGATTTGTTGTTGTTTCAAACACATCTAAAAACTTATTTGATATGGGGCTAGATACAAGACATGATGTTCATACGGGAACTGAATGTTATCCTTTAGCTAAACAAAACTTAGATGAAAATATCTCTAGTACCTATGCTCAATAGATCCACGATGATGTTAATGAAGACATTTATGAATCATGATGGATCATTTATATTTTGTAATTTGAGTATTTATGACATAATATAGTAAATGATTGTAAGTAATTAATTTCGCATTCAATATTGTATATTTATTGTATTGTAAATCATACATTATCTTTTGGTTTAATTAAATTGATATGTTTTTTTGTATCGTAGGTTATGATAAGTTAACTTCTTAATGTCTTTATATTTGTTCTAAAGTTTTATCTTTTGTATATTCACTTTTATGATACAGATAAGCTACAATGTTGAGGAGTAGATTTAAAGAAATACATATAAAAAATATTAGTTCAGAACCATTTGTGGCACCTATTGATATTGACGATAGTCTGAATCCTTTGGAAGGAAATGAACGTACTGTCAGATCTAACTCAGTAACTTCTAATCGTTCAATTGATATTGGATCTGGTAATATAGGAGGTCTAGGTTTAGATAGTATCCAATAATTGATTATGCTTTCAATTTGAATATCAACACCGGATAACAACTCATCGATGAACCTTATATTTTTTCATCTTAAGCTAAACAAGTTTTTTATTTTGAAGATCTCAAAGAATTAGGTTCGTTTATTGTTGTTCAAAACATACCTAGAAACTTATTTGATATGGGGCTAGATACAAGACATAATGTTGATATGGGAACTAAATGTTATCCTTCTGCTAAACAAAACTTGGATGAAAATATCTCTAGTACCAACGCTCAGTGGATCCGTGATGATGTTAATGAAGACATTTATGAACCATGATGGATCATCTATATTTTGTAATTTGAGTGTTTATGACATAATATAGTAAATGATTGTATGTAACTAATGTCGCATTCAATATTATATATTTATTGTATTGTAAATCATACACTATCTTTTGATTTAATTAAATCGATATATTCTTTTTGTATTGTAGGTTATGATAAGTTAACTTTTCAATATCTTTATATTTGTTCTAAAGTTTTATCTTTTATATATTCACTTTTACGATGTAGATAAGCTACAATGTGGAGAAGTAGATTGAAAGAAATACATATAAGAAATATTAGTTCAAAACCATCTACAGCATCTATTGATATTGATGATGGTCTAAATCTTTTATAAAGGATTGAACATACTGTCGAAACTAACTCAGTTACTTCTAACCATTCAACTGATATTGGATCTAGCAATACAAGAGGTCTAGGTTTAGATAGTATCCCATCAATTGATTATGCTTTAAATTTGAATATCAACACTAGATAACAACTCATCGATGAACCTTATATTTTTTCATCTCAAGTTAAACAAGTTTTTTATTATGAAAATCCCAAAAAATTGAGTTGGTTTGTTGTTGTTCAAAACAAACCTAGAAACTTATTTGATATGGAGCTAGATACAAGACATGATGTTGATACGGGAATTGAATGTTATCCTTTTGCTGGCCAAAATTTGGATAAAAATATCTCCAGTACCTATGCTTAGTGGATCGTGATGATGTTAATGAAGACATTTATGAACCATGATGGATCATTTATATTTTATAATTCGAGTGTTTATGACATAATATGGTAAATGATTGTATGTAATTAATGCCACATTCATTATTATATATTTATTGTATTGTAAATCATACATTTTTTTATTTAATTAAATCGATATGTTCTTTTTATATTGTAGGTTATGATAAGTTAACCTCTCATTGTCTTTATATTTGTTCTAAAGTTTTATCTTTTATGTATTCACTTTTATGATGCAGATAAGCTACAATATGGAGAAGTAGATTGAAAGAAATACATATAAGAAATATTAGTTCAGAACCATCTGCGTCACCTGTTGATATTGACGATGGTCTGGATCCTTTGAAAAGGAATGAACATATTGTTGGATCTAATTCAGTTACTTCTAAGCCTTCAACTGATATTGGATCTGACAATACAAGAGGTCTAAGTTTAGATAGTATCTCGTCAATTGATTATAATTTAAATTTGAATTTCAGCTCTTGACAACAACTCATCGATGAACTTTATATTTTTTCATCTCAAGTTAAACAAGTTTTTTATTCTAAAGATCCCAAAGAATTAGGTTGGTTTGTTGTTGTTCGAAATGCACCTAGAAACTTATTTGATATGGGGCTAGATACAAGACATGATGTTGATACGGGAACTGAATGTTATCCTTTTGCCAAACAAAACTTGGATGAAAATATCTGTAGTACCTATGCTCAGTGGATCCACGATGATGTTAATGAAGACATTTAAGAACCATGATGGATCATCTATATTTTGTAATTCGAGTATTTATGACATAATATAGTAAATGATTGTAAGTAATTAATGTCGCATTCACTATTGTATATTTATTGTATTGTAAATCATACATTATCTTTTGATTTAATTAAATTGATATGTTCTTGTTGTATCGTAGGTTATGATAAGTTAACTTCTCAATGTCTTTATTTTTGTTCTAAAGTTTTATCTTTTATATTTTCGCTTTTATGATGCAGATAAGCTATAATATGAAGGAGTAGAGTGGACGAAATACATATCAAAAATATTTGTTCAGAACCATCTGCGGCACTTGTTGATATTGATGATTGTCTTAATCCTTTGGAAAGGAATAAACATACTATCGGATCTAACTCAGTCACTTCTAACCCTTCAACTGATATTGGATTTGGCAATACAGGAAGTCTAGGTTTAGATAGTATCCCGTCAATTGATTATGCTTTAAATTTGAATATCAACACTGGATAACAATTCATCAAAGAACCTTGTATTTTTTTCATCTCAAGTTAAAAAAGCTTTTTATTATAAAGATCTCAAAGAATTGGGCTGATTTGTTGTTGTTCAAAACACACCTATAAACTTATTTGATATGGGGCTAGATACAAGACATGATGCTGATATGGGAACTTAATGTTATCCTTTGGCTGAACAAAACTTGGAGGAAAATATCTTTAATACCTATGCTCAGTGGATCCGCGATGATGTTAATAAAGATATTTATGAACCATGATGGATCATTTATATTTTGTAATTTGTGTGTTTATGACTTAATATAGTAAATGATTATATGGAATTAATGTCGCATTTACTATTGTCTATTTATTGAATTGTAAATCATACATTGTCTTTTGATTTAATTAAATCGATATGTTCTTTTTTCATCGTAGGTTATGATAAGTTAACTTCTTAATGTCTTTACATTTGCTCTAAAGTTTTATTTTTTATATACTCACTTTTATGATGCAGATAAGCTACAATATGAAGGAGTAGATTGAAAGAAATACATATAAAAAATATTAGTTCAGAATCATCTGTGGCACCTATTGATATTGATGATGGTCTGAATCCTTTGGAAGGGAATGAACGAACTATCGGATCTAACTCAGTCACTTCTAACTCTTCAATTGATATTGGATTTGACAATACAAGATGTCTAGGTTTAAATAGTATCTCGACAATTGATTATGCTTTAAATTTGAATATCAACATTGGATAACAACTCATCGATGAGCCTTATATTTTTTCATCTCAAGTTAAACAAATTTTTTATTTTGATGATCTTAAAGTATTGGGTTGGTTTGTTGTTGTTCGAAACACACCTAAAAACTTTTTTGATATGGGGCTAGATACAAGACATGATGTTGATACGGGAACTAAATGTTATCCTTTTGCTGAATAAAACTTGGATGAAAGTATCTCTAATACCTACGCTTAGTAGATTTGCAATGATGTTAATGAAGATATTTATGAACCATGATGGATCATCTATATTTTGTAATTCAAGTGTTTATGACATAATATAGTAAATGATTATATGTAATTAATGTCGCATTCACTATTGTATATTTATTGTATTGTAAATCATACATTATCTTTTGATTTAATTAAATCGATATGTTCCTTTTGCATCGTAGGTTATGATAAGTGAACTTCTTAATGTCTTTATATTTGTTCTAAAGTTTTATCTTTTATATATTTACTTTTATGATGTAGATAAGCTACAATGTGGAGGAGTAGATTGAAAGAAATACATATAAAAAATATTAGTTCAAAATCATCTGCGACACCTATTGATATTGACGATGGTCTAAATCCTTTGGAAGGGAATGAACGTACTGTTGGATCTAACTTAGTCACTTCTAACCCTTCAACTAATATTGTATCGAGCAACACAAGAGGTCTTCGTTTAAATAGTATCTCGTCAATTGATTATGATTTAAATTTGAATCTTAACACTAGATAACAACTCATCGATAAACCTTATATTTTTTCATTTTCAGTTAAACAAGTTTCTTATTTTGAAGATCTCAAAGAATTGGGTTGGTTTGTTGTTGTTCGAAATACACCTAAAAACTTTTTTGATATGGGGCTAGATACAAGACATGAGGTTGATACGAAAACTTAATGTTATCCTTTTGCTGAACAAAACTCGGATGAAAATATCTCCAATACCTATGCTCAGTAAATACGCGATGATGTTAATGAAGACATTTATGAACCATGATGGATCATTTATATTTTGTAATTCTAGTGTTTATGATATAAAATAGTAAATGATTGTATGTAATTAATGTCGCATTCTCTATTCTATATGTATTGTATTGTAAATCATACATTATCTTTTGATTTAATTAAATTGATATGTTCATTTTGCATCGTCGATTATGATAAGTTAACTTCTCAATGTCTTTATATTTGTTCTAAAGTTTTATCTTTTATATATTCGGTTTTATGATGCAGATAAGCTAAATGTGGAGGAGTAAATTGAAAGAAATACATATAAAAAATATTAGTTTAGAATCATCTGTGGCACCTGTTGATATTGATGATGGTCTAAACCTTTTAGAATGGAATGAATGTACTGTCGAAACTAACTCAGTCACTTTTAATCCTTCAACTGATATAGGATCTAGCAATACATGAGGTCAAGGTTTAGATAGTATCCCGTCAATTGATTATGCTTTAAATTTGAATATCAACACTAGACAATAACTCATCGATAAACCTTATAAGTTTTCATCTCAAGTTAAACAAGTTTTTTATTCTAAAGATCATAAAGAATTGGGTTGGTTTGTTATTGTTCAAAACACACGTAGAAACTTATTTGATATGGAGCTAGATACAAGACATGATGTCGATACGGGAATTGAATGTTATCCTTTTGCTGAACAAAACTTGGATGAAAATATCTCAAGTACCTACGCTCAGTGAATCCGCGATGATGTTAATAAAGACATTTATAAACCATGATTTATAATCTATATGTTATAATTCAAGTGTTTATGACAATATAGTAAATGATTGTATGTAATTAATGTCGCATTCACTATTATATATTTATTATATTGTAAATCATACATTATTTTTTGATTTAATTAAATCGATATGTTATTTTTGTATCGTTGGTTATGATAATTTAACTTCTCACTGTCTTTATATTTGTTCTAAAGTTTTATCTTTTATATGTTTGCTTTTATGATGCAGATAAGCTACAATGTGGAGGAGTAGATTGAAAGAAATACATATGAAAAATATTAGTTCAGAATCATCTACGACACCTATTGATATTGATGATGGTTTGAATCCATTGGAAGGGAATGAATGAACCTAACTCAGTCACTTCTAACCCTTCAACTAATATTAGATCTGACAATACAAGAGGTCTAGTATTAGATAGTATCCCGTCAATTGATTATGCTTTAAATTTGAATATCAACATTGGACAACAACTCATCGATGAACCTTATATTTTTTCATCTCAAGTTAAATAAGTTTTTTATTATGAAGATCCCAAAGAATTGGGTTGGTTTGTTGTTGTTCGAAACACACCTAGAAACTTATTTGATATGGAGCTAGATATAAGACAGGATGTTGATACGGGAATTGAATGTTATCCTTTTGCTGAACAAAACTTGGATGAAAATATCTCCAATACCTACTCTCAATGGATCCACAATGATGTTAATGAAGACATTTATGAACCATGATGGATCATTTATATTTTGTAATTTGAGTGTTTATGACATAATATGGTAAATGATTGTATGTAATTAATGTCGCATTCACTATTGTATATTTATTGTATTGTAAGTCTTACATTATCTTTTGATTTAATTAAATCGATATGTTCTTTTTGTATCGTAGTTTATGATAAGTTAACTTCTCAATGTCTTTATATTTGTTC
This sequence comes from Durio zibethinus, assembly GCF_002303985.1. The sequence continues at coordinate 20,877,471 of NW_019167893.1, forward strand.
TAAAGTTTTATCTTTTATTTATTCACTTTTATGATTCAGATAAGCTACAATATGGATGAGTAGATTGAAAGAAATACATATCAGAAATATTAGTTTCAGAACCATTTGTGACACCTATTGATTTTGATGATGGTCCGAATCCTTTGAAAGAGAATGAACATACTATCGGATCTAACTCAATCACTTCTAGCCCTTCAACTGATATTAGATCTGGAATACAAGAGGTCTAGGTTTAGATAGTATCCCGTAAATTGATTATACTTTAAATTTTAATATCAACACTGGAAAACAACTAATCGATGAACCTTATATGTTTTTATCTCAAGTTAAACAAGTTTTTTTATTCTGAAGATCCCAAAGAATTGGGTTGGTTTGTTATTGTTTGAAATACACCTAAAAATTTATTTGATATGAGGCTAGATACAAGACATGATGTTGATATGGGAACTGAATATTATCCTTTTGCTGAACAAAATTTGGATGAAAATATCTTCAGTACCTATGTTCAGTGGATCTGTGATGATTTTAATGAAGACATTTATGAACCATGATGGATCATTTATATTTCATAATTCGAGTGTTTATGACATAACATAGTAAATGATTGTATGTAAATAATGTCGCATTCAGTATTGTATATTTATTTTATTATAAATCATACATTATCTTTTGATTTAATTAAATCGATATGTTCTTTTTGTATCGTAGGTTATGATAAGTTAACTTCTCAACGTCTTTATATTTGTTCTAAAGTTTTATCTTTTATATATTCGCTTTTATGATGCAGATAAGCTACAATGTGGAGGAGTAGAATGAAAGAAATACATATAAAAAATATTTGTTCAGAACCATCTACGGCACTTGTTGATATTGATGATGGTCTGAATCCTTTAAAAGGGAATGAATGTACTGTCGGATCTAACTCAGTAACTTCTAACCCTTCAACTGATATTGGATCTAGCAATATAGGAGGTTTAGGTTTCGATAGTATCCTGTCAATTAATTATGCTTTAAATTTGAATGTATGTATCATATACCCCATATTTACAAATCGATTATATGATAAAAGTATTGCCATTTTACAATTTTATTTTTTAATTTTTGCAGTTGATAACAATGATCAATGGAGGACCAGAGGCGGAGCAACTTTGAAGAAATTTTTGCACTACCTCCAAATTAGCATATTGTAGTGTCTGCAAACTCTAATAGGCAACCAATTAGTGAAGAGGCACAACTATTGGCTGAATTTCTAGGCATGCTTGCCCGTAATGGAATGAAATGGCCTATTCATTATAAAACATAATATAAAGTTCCAACAGAAGTAAAGGCCGATGCTTTAAACTTTATTGATGTATTATTATAATTAATTACATATAAAAAATTAATTATTTTAAATTTGGTTTTTTTATTAAAACTTTTCTTTTTTGCATTATTACAGTCAAGATTTATAGTTGAAATACCAACTTCATTTGTGCTTAAGCCATTAGAAAAGAAATGGAAAGATTATAAGTATAATTTGAAGAATAAGTATTTCGATAGAAATACAACTGCAGAGGCGACGATGAAAAATCTACCCTGTAATGTGATTAGGTGGCAATATGAACAATTAGTTAGATTTTAGTTCTCAAGAAAAGGATAGGTACTAATTTATAACTTTGTATAGTATAATGAAATAATAAAAGTGTTTTATGCTTTAAGTTGGTAATATTTGTATTTCTATGATATACCCAATTATTTTTTATGACAGGACAGAGAATAAAATTGGGATCGGTAGCAGAAAGTAATAGAAATATAGCTACACAAGTGGATCAAAAAGTTTTACAAAAAAGCAAAAAGAAATAGTAAGTTTATGATTTTAAACTTATTCCAATGAATGAACTTTTTATGCCGTTAAAAGGTAAATATGCAAAATAACAGTTATTGTATTATTTTAATAGTTTTGATAGTTTCAATACATGATATTAAACTTATTGAAAGTTTTGAACTTAGTTGAGATGGATGATATGTATAAAAAAGTTATTGTTTACGTCTATTTAGGTAAAATTACAAATTTTTTGTTATTGTTCAATTTAAATAATTTGGATAGCTTCAATACTTGATATTAAACTTGTCCGATTTATTGCACTTCATTTCTATGGTTGATATGGGTGAAAAAGTTATCATTTATGTCTATTTGGACTATTTTTACCTTTAAAAAGCAAAAATACAAATTAAACTTTTGGATGGCTTTCAACAGTTTGAATGGCTTTAATCCATGATATAAAAGTTGTCCAAATAAATGAATTTGGTTGCCATGATCAATATGTGTGAAAAGCCAAAATCCTTTTATTGTTTGTGTTTGTTTAAGACTATTGTGTTAGGGGCCAAAATATAAATACATGATATTAAAATTATTAATTTTTTTTAACTTGATTGACAGGCATGATATGCATGAATAAGTTATATTTGATATGTATCCTATTGAGTAACATGTGTTTTTGTATAGGAGATTGAGATGGGTGGTCAAATTGGACGTGTGAAACTTTTTCGCATAACACACAAAAAAAAAAGATCTTACATGAATGTCGAAACACAAGAATTATGGTAATTTATAATATCTATTTTAACAAAAAGTAAATATTTACTTTTTTTAACATATTATCAATTAATCATAAAACTTGATATTTATATATGATTAATTTACAAGAAAAAGCGAAAGAGAAAATGGCTACTGAGATTGAAGTTGCATCTGATGGTTTTTTCAACATGCAAGAATTGAAAATTCATATATTCATAAAAGTTGCTAGAAAAGAAAGGCATGGACAAATCCAAAGCCTTGGATTGGGTCCAACACCACTACCTACTATGAACTTAGCTCTCAGCAATTTACATTCTCAGCAAGTCAGTTTTTGTGAAACATTTTGGTATTGAGAGAGGAGTTGCAAACTATGTAACAAAGTTTCTAGTAAATGAAAGCAGAAAGAGAATAGGAGCATGCCAAAATTGAGTAAGAATGTGCTAGAATGGAGCAGGAGAGTGTAAAATTTTAACCATTGCATGATCAATTCGATTATTTTATAAATTTTATGAAACAACAATTTTCAAGAACTAATCTCGGTGGTCCTCCAACCTAAGTATTATATTTAGTAAATATTTATATTTATTTAATATCAACAAAGTTTACAATGAAGTGTTAAAAATTGTATACTACTATTCAGTAGGTTCTCGCGCATGCTAGGGACCAAGGTGAAAAAATTCCTTCATCAATTGGCAGCCTTCAAAATGTATGCAGTCATCAATTTTATACATTTTAATTTTTATTTTGTTAATGTATACAAAAAATTTGAATGTTATTAAACTAATTATTAAATTTTGTGTTAATTTAATGCATATTTGAATGTGAATTAAGTTTATATTAATTTCAGTATTTGAATTTAAGCTTGTTTATGAAAATAATAAATATTAACAAAAATTTTTTATTTAAAAAAATATAGTTCTCAATTTTGTGGCATTTGTGTTCAAGAATGTTGTAAAATGAATAATTTAGTGACGTTTGTACCATAAAACACCACTAAAAGTAGCAACACTCTTGCTTGAAAATGAGCTAAATTAGTGACGTTTTTGTAACACAAACGCCACCAAAGTAACAACATTTTTTTTATAAAAATACCACTAAATTAGCAGCATTTGTACCTTTGACACACCATTAAATTAGTGATATTTTTCATATACAAATGCCATTAATGTAGTGGCATTTTTCAGATACAAATATCGTTAATTTAGTGGCATTTTTCATATACAAATGCCACTAATATAATGACATTTTTCAGATACAAACGTCGCTAATATAACAACGTTGTATAAAAAATGTCGTTATTTTCCACAATGCATATATAGCCGGTACTCTGACTGGCGTTTTTCACAAATGTTGCAAATCTTTTAGTGACGTTTATAAACGCTGCAAAACGTAAAAAAAAAAATGTCACTAAAAACCAAAACCCCTGTAATGTTAATTTTTTAAAATGTTTATAATTAAAATTGTTATTATTTTGTTATAAATAAGATTTATAGAGATTAAGAACTAAGTTGAATTTTTAAAAATTAAAAGTTATTATTTAATAGAAGGATAAAAGTGTACTTGTATACTTATTCCTTATATATTTCATGACATGATTTTACCTAATACTTATTCTCTTTTTATTTTATTCTCGCATAATAGTTATTTGATTGTTTTCTATTCAATTAAACGAATCGAATTTCTCTTCATTCCTTTATAAAATAAAGAAATTCTATAAAAAGTAGGTCAAACACACATTTTCGGCATGGTCAATTTAATTAATTAAATACAAGCATTAGTCGTGCAATTTAGAAATTTAGACTAAAGCTTCATTTGAATAAACAATGAAATTGACTACAGTAAGATTGAAAACAGTAATAAAAATTATTGTAATTATATTTGAAAAAAAATTATTATAGTTGTGATTGAAAATAAAATTTTAATGAGAAATTTATACTAAATGAATCTCACTGGAGTTAGTATTTGAATTAACTCATGTTGTGGTAAGTTCAATTGCACCACACCGGAGGTGCGATTAAATCCAAATAAGCACTAAATCATTTTGTAAAGACTAATAAAAATATTCATTCTAAAAAAAATGATTATTATGACTAGCATTTGCTGCTGCATGATAAATCAATTTAAAAATGAAATAACATACTCGATAAAAGCATGAGTTCTATTATCATAAATGTTTTTTTTTGTAATAATATGTTCTCAAATTTGATCAATTGCTCTTTGTGCTTTGTGCTAGCCTAAAGTTATACTTCATTTAAAAGTCACCAAGCCTAACAACTAAGTTCCTAAACCTACAAATTACTAAATCTTGACAAACTTCAAGTTTGAAAGGTTCCAAGATCAACAACTTAAGTCCAGCTAGATAATTTAGGCTTTTATGGAATTTGCAGGTTGAAGTGCCTAAATTTTAGCTTGTAAGATGCTAACTTGAAACTTAAGTCTCAAATGTGTGAAAGTTGCCTGCATCATGTATAGGTAGAGATGGAAGAAGCTTATTATATGACAGATTTAGAAAAGGTAACAGAAAAAATTCTGACTCCAATACCGTGTTAAGCAACACCACTTTAATATACTTAAGTTATCAAGCTTAAAAGTTATCAAACTTGGCAACTTTTTGAAGTTTGAGACTTGAGTTGTCAACTTAGCATCTAAACGTTTAGGCTAGTCTACTTGCCAAATCGATAAAGCTTAAGTTATAAACTTTGGCACCTTTCAAACTATTAAGTATCCAACTTAAAATCAATTCACAATAAGTGAAAAAGTCCAACCTGTGGATATGAAAAAAAGCTTATTATATGATAGATTTAGAAATGGCAACAGAAGAAAATCCTGACATTGATACCATGTTAAGCAACACCACTTTAACATAAGTTATCAAGCTTGAAAGTTATTAAACTTGGCAACTTTTACAAGTTTGAAACTTGAGTTGTCAACTTAGCATCTAAACCTTTAGGCTAGTCTACTTGTAAATTTGATAAAGCTTAAATTATCAACTGTGACACCTTTTAAATTGTAAAACACCCACACCTTTCAAACTATTAATTACCTTTCAAATTTTTAAGTATCCAACTTAAAACCAATTAGCAGTAAGTAGAAGAGCCTAACTTGAATATAAGACTACAATAAATTGAATATTTATTAGATGTGAGATTATATCACTTTAACATGCCTCCATCATGTGTAGGTGGAGATGAAAAAAATCTATCACATGATAGATTTGGAAAAGGTAACAAAAAGAAATTTTAGCTCTGATATCATGTTAAGCATCCAACTTAAAATTAATTGACAGTAAGTGGAGGAACCTAACTTGAAAATAATTCTATAGGAAATTGAATATTTATTAGATATGAAATTACATCACTTTAACAAAGTAAACTTTGATAATATAACTATTACCAAGTTTACAAGTAAACTAGCTTGAACTTTATGCTTGTAAGTTGCCAAGCTAATTTGACAACCCAAGTCCTAAGCAAAAAAGATGTCCATAGGCTTGTAAGCTTAGGCTTTACTAAATTCATTAACAAGTAAACATGAACTTAATTTGATTTAATAATTTATAAAGCTTGAAAGTTCTTTCCAAGCTATGCTAAAAATTAACCAAATCATATAACTTAGACAAAAATAATAAAATCATATAACTCAAACAAAGATGCTAAAGAGGCATAGTCAAACCTTACATTGGAAGCTTAAATTGACCAAAGCATCATAAATAAAGAAGCACCTCATATGTCTATAAAAATTTTGTCATGACACCAGATGCAAGTTTCCAATAATAGCAAGCAAAAATATCCACCGCGAAAATGAAAAAAAACCTTTAGTCTTGCTCAATACCTTTACACAAAGCAATTGAGAAAAGCCCGACCATGAATCTTATGAGATTTCATAAGAAATTTGCTAATATCTTACAAGTTGAATTCACAGTTTGAGAAAAAGATAAGCTTGAGAATTTCAAGCTTTAAACATTATGCCTTTAGTTAAGTGTTAAGCATACTAACTCAACAATTTTACACTAATGTTTCTTTCTTATCTTTGCCTAGTATATATACAAGTTTTGAAAAAATAAAGGTTATTAAAACAGGATGTAGACACTTTATTTGGTCAGGGCTATTGGGCCCAAACCAATTGGGGTTAAGCTCAATTATTTATTTTATTTTTATTTATTTATTTACTTATTTTCATTTTTGGTTTTATCTTTTTGTATAATTGTTTACTATTTATTTGTTATTAGTTTATCAGTAGTAATAAAAGATAATTCTTTGAAAATTAAAAAATATATAATAATAAAAAGAAAAGTTTTGCTATGAATCAATGTCTAAAGAATAGGTGTTATCAGAATTAGAATAATTTTAATTTGTAAAAGATAAATTTTATTTTTTTTATGATAACACAAATTGCTGAGTCATGGTTAATCAGGAACTCTTCTAGTTGTTTCCTATATATAAACATACGAATCAATAGAGAATAACAAGTTTTGAAGAGTTAAAAAAAAATACAAAAGCAGTAAGTGAGCAAATAGGAGATTTTTGGAAGGAAAACAAAGTTGTGTCAGAGATTTTTTGGAGGTTTTCGTGCAATTGTGAGTTTGATTAGGTTGAAAGGTGGTTTGGGAGGATTTTAAGGATTGAAAGGTTAAATTCAACCTTTTTTAATTTTTAGAAATTTTGGGAAATTTTGCAAATTTTCAGAATCCGATTAAATTTTTTGGCAAGGTTTGAATTTTTCGACAAAATTACTGACAATATTTTCAGTTTTTGACAAGCAACCCCAGATTTCGATGGGATTTTCTAGATCCCAACGAACTTCCGATGATATTTCTAGATTCTGGCTTAAGTTTCTAAAACTCGATGAAGGTGTTTAATCAGTATTCAAACAGTTTTAGAAAGAGAGGGAGAGAAAAAGCTGAAAAGAGAGAAAGGGCTAGAAAAATCTGAAGGAGGAAAAAGAATTTTGGCCTTATATATTAACGGTAAACGACACTGTTTTGAGTTTTAAAACCTTCAAGATTCGCATGTTGCCCCAATACTCGACCCAATTTATAGCAATTTGACCCCAAGACCCATCCATTTTAGTTGCTATGAAGCCAAATCACCAAGCCATAGAGCCATACCCAGAGCCTTCCTCTATTTCTACAGTTGAGCCGAGCCACGTGCTATAGTTCCAACTGAACCATTTCCTTATTTTGGTATTTGATTTTATTTTTTTGTGTATTTTACTTAATTTTTATGCTATTATTTTATTTATTTATTTTTAAAGTATTCTACATGATTAATTTTTAAAAAAATTATAAAATAAAATAAAATAAAACATTAACAAATTTTTTAGAATAAATAATAATTATCTAATGATGAAATTTTTTTTGAAATTACAAAAAGCTAGTTTCTACAAATTTGACCCAAATTGAATAAAATTTAGATAACGTTTCAATAATAATAATTAATATTTATTTTTAATTTAAAAATATTAAAAATTAAAATTTAATAAAAATTTGAAATTGAATTAACAATTATCTAAAGATGAGATTCTTAAAAATTTCACATGGTAAATTTTTTAAGAAATCTTTGGATGAGAAATTTCTCTAATTTTACCTAAATTGTGAAATAATTTAGACAAAATTTCAATAAAAATAATTGTATTCTTTTCCAAATAAAAAATAAAAAAATAAAAATTGGATGAAAATATTTGATAGTTGTCTAATAATGAAATCTTAAGGAAAAATCACAAATGGTTAAATTTCATAAGATTTCTAGTTAAATTTTTTTTTAACTCAATGCAAATGTCGGAAGGATTTAAATGAGTTTTCAAAAAAAATTGTCATATTATTTTCTTTCCAAAGATTAAGAAATTAATAAGAGTTTAGATTCTAAATAAATCTCAATGGTGAAAAATTTAGAAATAAACTTGTAGAAATTTTTTTTAAATAGACCTAAATAGTAAAAAATTTAGAAATAAAACTTGTAAAATAAAAATAAAATTTCGATGATAAAATTATTAGTAATTGTAAATAGATGATTATCTAATATCTTTCTAGATAAGACAATATTTTTAATTAAGTCAAAATGGTGAAAGAATTAGATATATTTTCGATAAACAAAAATAATTAAGTTTTTCTAACGACGAAGCTTCTTCAAGAAAGCAAATGAAATTTTGAATATTCTTAAAATGAAAAAATATTTTTAAGAATTATGTCAGTTGATGAAACCATTAAAATCAAGACTTTATGATGATTTAAAATTAAATGGTACCATCTAAGATGGATGATGTGGGCTTACTATAACATTTTTTACATGTAACCGAATTTCTGAACTTAGTTCTAAAATACAAATCAAAATCTATTCTTTTAAGGATCTTTAGTTAAGTTTAAGATATCATTAAGATGATAAATTCATTAAGTGACCAATCACACTTAGATAAAAAATTAACGATAACTCCTTAGATTGTGTTTAACTATAGATTTTCATATCTATACATTATGACACCGAACATCTAACACTTACATTCCATTATGTGTTTTCAAGTTTTTCTTAGTTTCCTTGGTTTTCTTAGCTTTACTTAACTTTTTAAACCCTAAGGACCAAAGTGATATTAAGTTTGTTGTGTTCCTGTTACCCCTTATATGAATTTGTCACGTGATAGGTCCCTGATTTTGTTATTAGTAGTATTAGATCCATGCGTGAGAGAAGTGTTGAATAATGTTATCTCAGTAACTCTATTGATGATGATAGCCTCACTTCTTATTGGAACTGTTTCTTTTTTTTTTATTATTTTTGGTAGCGTATTGGAACCGTTTCTCTGTGGCATAATTAAGAAGTTATCTTCAGCATAACTCCAAATGTTCCATGACCTAGTAGAAATTTTAACTTTTTATTTTTGGATTATCATTTTCTATCCCAGTCTTCTTTTTCACTTGAAATTTGTTTTTGTATGCACAAGAAGCAATTAAGCTCCATGTCAGTCAGGGACTTCATCCGACAAGTATTGCATATAATGAATTATAGTACATTTTATTTCCTATAAAAGAAAAAATTATTTGGTGTTTCCACAACAAGAAAGAAACTTTATGAAAGGTTTAATACTCTTATCCTGATCATTTTCCTAAATGATCAACATATCACCACCACATATTTTCCATCTGCTTTACTGTCTTCAGGGGCGGATGGTAAGCATAGCCAAGGGGGTCCTTGATTTTGAAAATTTCCCTTTTACTCATGTATATAGATATGTATATTTACATTAAATAATTTTACATTGAAGCTTTTTTTTTAATTTGGACTTTTAAATTAAAAGGATAAAATTGAATTTATATCTATCTATTTATTTTAACTACAAATCACTATTAATAAACACTTAAAATTAATTGATTGTTGTTACAAATATTAAGTCATAATTCATGTAAATTTAAAAAATTCAGTTTAATTTTTTAAATTCTAACCTACATTGAGCAAAATAAATTAAATTTAAAATTTCAATTGAAACATTTTGAGTGTGACATTATTATGTGAAATATTAAAATTTATCCTCTTTATCATAATTGTGCCGTCTTTTGATAAAAATAAAAAATAAAAAATACATTATCTCATTAAAAGATTGATCATATTTATTTTAATTATTTTCGCAAACTACAATAACTAATCAGTTAAACAATATTTTCAGTTATAAAAATCATCAGAATTAGATTATGAAATAAAATTTTAAAAAATGAGTTTTTTATGAATAATTTGATTGTCAACAAAACAAAAAAATTCAAATTCAATTGTTAAAGATTTTATTTTTTAAAAAAGAACATTGTTTACAATTTGACATAAAATTATTTATTTGCAATATTTTATTTTGAATTAATAAAATTGAAGATTTTATAAGTTTGTTATTTTTTTAATATATTATTACATATATGTTTATGTTAATAAAATATATAAAAGTAGAGCTCAAATGAAAAAAATATATACAATTTTGAACTTTTAACTGCCCCCCCCCCCCCCCTCTTCAAAATCAGTAACCACGATCCGCCACCTCTGTTCTTACATCAGCCTACGAGAGGAAGCTAGAGGATCTTTCTAAAAGATAAATGGTCAAAACCACACCTCGAAATTCTTGAAATGGGAATTTTCATAAAACCCGTCTCAATTTTCACGGCAAAAGCAAGAAGTGCAAAAGACTGCATTTCAACCCAAAGTTCAGAGGAACTACGAATCCGTGTAGTGAATAGGACCCCCTGCATGTGTCTTACTAGAAAAATCGATAGACATTATCTGATATTAAGAATAACTGAACAATAGTAAAATATTTAATATAATACTTAAACTTTAAAAATCTTTAATGTGGTACTTGAACTATAAATCTATTAATTGATGTAGTACTTGAAAAGTTATTTTTCCATCACGTTTCATCATTTGAAGCAAACAACATTAGAGATGAGTACCACATTCGTTAACGTATTCATAGTTTAAGTATCACATTAAATATATTTATAAGTATCACATTAAATATTTTATTATAATTTAGAGGCTATTCGTAACATGAACCCTTGAAACTTTTACATTATTGATTGACAAGGAAGACGAGCTAGCTAAGTGGTGAAATTGAAAAAAGAAAGAAGATAAACTCTACCTCAGTTCTTGTGCTGCAATCTCCCTTTTTCAGCTCCAGCAAAAGGATCAATTATCACATTTATTACAGCTGGCTTCCTTGCAAAAAAAGAGTCAGAAAGAGCAGACTTCAATTCATCAGGAGTCCCAACAAGGTAACCCTTTCCCCCAAAAGCTTCCATTAAAGTGTGATAAGCAGCACCAGGAACAAAGGAAGTGGGGGCAGGATCATCTTCGAAAGGGCCAGCAACTTCTTCAGGGCTCCTCCGGTCTCCACCATATATACCACCATTGTTAAAGACTATAACAACCACAGGTAACATGTATCGAACCAATGTCTGCATAATTAGAAAAAAGGCAAAAGCCAAACACCATATTGAAAAGATACACAGAACACTTCACTGTAAGGAGAGGGAATTTGTAAGTCAAAACAACCAGCAAGAGCATTTATAATTTCGAGATTTATTAAAGTACAAAGAAGTCTTGAGGTATAAAAGAAAGAAAACATAAAAGAAAAGGAAGAACAGCGCGAAATATGACATTGAACACAAAAACAAAAGAGAAGCGCCCTTCATTAAGTAGTTATCAAACACCCAATTTTCAGCTATTAACTTTGCTACCAATCCATCAAGATACTTATCAGTGCAAATATACTAAATACATCTGAGCGTGTACATGAGAGAGAGAAACAGAAAATACTTTACTCTTAATCATGGAACTGTGACACAATCAACTTATGGTTTCAAAATCCTGAATTAAAAGACCTGATTCCATTCAACATAGACAAACTCTTGTTCAAAATGTTTTCGCCTTTTCTTTTTCTACTGGTAAGTACTAGCCTATTTGAAAATGCCAATGCCCATAAGGAGCAAAATAATTACTGTTATCTGACTGATTATGAAGTTACAATATTAAGTTGCTAATCCAAAAGTTCTTTTACAATTTATCTAACTTGATCACGAAGTGCAAGGAAATAGAACACAACTAAAAAAGTAAATTTCGCAGCCAAGAGGATTATATATTAATAAAACATCATCCTAAATCGTCAATACAAGCATTCACATTATATTTCTTCATAAGTAAGAGCATTCAAAAACATATTATGCTTATGAATAAATACAAAAAAATATAATTATGCAAGCGACGCATTTAACATTAGAACACATACCTCAACTTCCATTGCACTGAACCCAAATGCAGAGTCCCCTTCGACTGCAACTACAAGCCGCTTAGGATTAGCCACAGCAGCTGCAATGCAATAGCCTAAACCAACTCCCATTGTCCCCCAAGTCCCTGCATCCAACCTAGTCCTAGGCTCAGTCTGAACCAGCACAGACCTTCCAACATCCATAGTATTCGCCCCTTCAGAAACCACCACCGGAGCAGGACTACCCAACCCCAAAATAGCATCTCTTATAATCCTCATAGGAGTCAAAAAATTGAAAGGCACAACATCTTTCGCCAACTGAGCCTCCATCCTGGACACATTATCCTTCACCTTCTTTGAAACAGCCTCAACCCAAGGATGAGACTTTCCCAAACAAAAAGGGTCATCTTTAATCTCCTTATTAATCATCTCCAACACCTTCTTAGCATCCCCAACCAAACCCAAATGTGGTTTCCTCAACTTAATCTCTTCTCCACAAACATCCACCAAAATGAATTTCACATCTTTATCCCACTTAGGACTCTCCCCAAAATGCAATAACCAATTAAGCCTTGCCCCAACAACCAATGCAACATCACATTTCCCAATAGCAAGTGACCTTGCAGCACTCGCAGCCAACTCATGATCATCATTCACCAATCCTTTCCCCATTGGCGTTGGCAAAAAGGGTATTCCCGTCTTTTCAACCAACTTCCTCAATTCTCCTTCAGCTCTCCCATAACCTGCGCCTTTCCCAAACACAATCAACGGCCTCTCCGCCTTCCTTAACAAAGCAACCGCCTTTTCGATCTCTGTATTGGCCGGAACTATAGATTCTTCAAAAATTCGTGCTTTCTCAGCTTCAGCCAACAAATTTTCAGCTTCAGATTCAGTTATTGTTTGATGTAAAACATCAGTTGGTAAATCCAAATAACACCCACCGGGTCGACCCGAAACCGCATGATCCAAAACCCTAGCAACACAATTGGGAATTTCTTTAATATCTTTTGCTTTAACTGAGAATTTCGAAAAGGGTTTCACAGCTTCGATCTGATCAAGCTCCTGGAAATCTCCACGGCCGGAATCCTTTTGGTCGGAGGAGCCCGAGACCATGACCATGGGCCAGGTGTTGATCATAGCATTGGACAAACCCGCCAGCCCATGGACACAACCCGGCCCAGAAACGGTCAAGAGAAGACCGGGACAGCCCGTGAGGTAGCCATAAACGGAAGCCGCGTAACCGGCAGATTGTTCGTTATGGAAAGCGATGAAACGGACACCAAATTGGACGGCACGGTTGGCGAGGGACGTAACGGGGATGCCTACGACGCCGAACATGTGGGTAACGCCGAAACGTGCAAGGGATTTGGCTGCTAAAACGTTGCCGTCAAAGGAGACGGCCATTTTTTCGACAAAATTCTAGTTACCGAGAATTGTTGCGGTGCCTAGCGGCTAGTGCCTAGTGGCTATTTGAAGGTTTACAAGAAATTTTTATTAAAAAAAATGGTGAGAAGGGATGAAGAAGCCATTCGAGCATGGACGGATTCAGGATTTATTTGGCCAATTAAAATAAATAATATTAAATATATAAATTTAAATTAATTTAAATACATAAAAATAATACATTATAATTATTTTTAATGAGTTTTTCAATGTGAAAATAAATATTTTAAACATTATCTCTTTCATCGGAAAAATAATTTAAAATTTTTTTTATAAATTTGGATCCAATAAAAATCATTTAGATCTAATTAAACATAAACTTATTTTGTAAAATGTTATGTCTCATTATTATTTATTTAATATAATTCTTTCAAAATTGACTTTCATTTAATAAGATATTTTTCATTACTAATTAAATTAGATAATTTACTTTATATAATTTCTAAAAAATAAAAAGATAATGTTGTAGTTTATATTAAATATTGAAATATAATTATGCAAACAAAATCAACATGCATATTTTATTATGCATTTTGAATTTTAATTAAATTATATAATTTTATAAAAATTAAATTATTTCATTGATCAACTTAAAAAATTATAACATTTTTCGATCTTAATTTACTTATAATATAAATATAAATATAAATTATTCCTAAATTAAGCTCTAAATCAAATTATTTTATCAATATAAAAAAATTTAAATAATAAACAAATATTTTATCACGTAAACAAATGATAGTAAATACAAAGAAAAAATCTGAAAAAAAAAGTAATTACTTACTTAAATATATTGATGGAAGAAAAAAAATGTTTTCTCCTTAATTTGTTTCTTTGGTTTATTGGCTCTGCTTTATCTTTTTGTTATTTCTCTACTTTTATTCTCTATCAGCTATAAAATTTTTATGAGTTTAGATGAAGGGAAATATTATAGGCGGAAAAGAAAATAGATCACCTTTTATTTTACTTTTATCTTTTTTTTTAAATGAAATGATGGTCTTTGAATATAAAATTATTTATAAATATTTATTTTTATTTATATTTATACATATAACTTGATTATTTTTGTAAAATAAGTCATTTATATTATAATTGTAGTTTTGTTCTTTCAAACATTTATAAACATTTATAAAAGTGTCGTATATATTTTTTATTTTTAGTAAGAGTAAACTATAAAAAAAAATTAAATTTTTTAATGATTTTTGTAATAATTTACAAGGGATAATAGGATCTCAGTGGGGCAGCTGCCGCATTGCCTCCATTGTAGATCTATCATTGGGTTAAGTGTTGGATAAAAAGATTTTAAAGTGGCAGATGGCATTGATGGTTATCTAATTTTTAGGGCTCATTTGGATTTCACTCAAAAAGGATTGAGGTGCGATTTACACCACTTTTTTACTCCAATCTCATCGATATGTTGTTTGGGTAACATCGGTGGGGTGCATTTTGCTCCAGTTATCCACTAAACTTTATAGCGAAGGACTGGTCGATAATAGGGCAGTAAGGGCAGCTGCCCTCACTGAGATCCTTTGGTTATAAAATTCATTTGAAAATTTAATTGTTCTATAGCTTGCCCTGATGAAAAAGAAATTAAAGAAATAAAATATTATGACATCTTTATAAATGTTAGAAAGAATGAAAATATAATTGCAATAAAAATAAATTATTTTACAAAAATAATAAAGTCTCCTTTATAAATATAAATAAATAAAA
>NW_019167893.1:20893909-20921668 GCF_002303985.1 Durio zibethinus
ATTTTTAATCAATTCAATTTAATTATAAATATCAATAACTCAAACTTGCCTTGATTCGAAATCAAATTAGTCCAATCTAAATAATTAACTCAAATTCAAAATGAATTTATCATAAATTTAAGACTAACAATAAATATTTAAATACCATAATTAATGACCAAACTACCATATTACTATAAGAATATAATTCTTTTCCAATAATATCAATGTTATATATTTGGAGTCTAGTTAAATTTAAAATTTCACTTTTGTGGTCCATTTTTCTTCATGCATACCATAAACAAAATTATGGAAAATCAACTTAGAATTATGCAATGGTTAACCGATTAAGTAATTGAATCAAAATTGATTCGATTTTTTTTGGCTAAAATACTGAAAAAACCTTAAGTTATTTCACTTATTTTTTTATATTTTTTGTTGTATCTAAATAAATTTTTTTAATTTCTTTTTAAATAAACTCTTATTTCAAATGAAAAATTGGTTTATGTTAAGGATTTATTTAAATATAAATTATAAGTTAAGAGTTTATTTGGAAAAAATTTAAAGATTAAGGGTTTATTTAGTTGCAAATTAAAAATTAAGGGTTTATTTGGTTGTAAGAAAATTTTAATAGTTTATATAATAAAGTGGTAAATTTTAAGAGTTTTTTTTTATTATTTAGGTGCAATAAAATTATAAAAAAGTTTATTTAAATAAAATGATAAAATTCATAGATTTTTTTATTGTTATTTTAGCATGTTGTTTTAATTATTTTTCTCAATTCAAATCCAATTTAAACCAAACTCAAAGGATTTGAATTTTCTTGATTTGATATTTAATGCGAAATCAAAATAATCGAATCCAAATTATTTAACTTTTTCTTCAAAATAATCTCATTAAAAAAATCAAATTTTTAATTTTTTTTAAACAAGTCTCTACATTTTTATTATGCCCCAATAAACTCTTATCCTTTTATTTGAATCCATATAAGCCTTCGATTTAAATAAAAGATTAATTTATTTAAGACTTATTTAGGAACAAAATAAAGATTAAAAACTTATTTGGATGCAAATTAAAAGTTAAGGATCTTTGGGTACAATAAAAATATAAAAATTTATTTAAATAAAATGATAAAATTTAGGCTTTTTTATTGTTTTTTCCATTCAAATCCAACTTGAACCGAATTCAAAAAATTCAAATTTTTCTTAATCCAAAATTTAATGCAAAATCAAAATAATTAATTCCAAAATTATCTAATTTTTTATGCAAAATAGTCCAATATAAAATAATTAAATTTAAATGCGACTGGAATAATCCATTTGTTGCTCCTGTTAAAAGTAGCCAATTGTACATGAAAAACAAATTTTGAAATATAATATTGATGCGAAAATAGTGATATTTGGGCAAAACTAGAAAATTGGTTAAATTTTTTATTTAAAAAATTATGTAGGTCTTGGATCTCGACATAACACAATCAAAGAGAGTTACAAATGCCATGCAACCAAATTTCACGTAAAAAAAAAAAGTAACGTGGTAAAGCTTAGAGATCTCTTGAATTGAAAAAAGCTAAATGCATAATATAAAGTTACACATTTATATGATTGCTCGATATAAAATTAAAAATTTTTCATTTAAATCTGAATAAAAATATTATCGAATTATGTTGATTTCAGACTTTCTTAAACGAAAATGTTAAGTCGCAACTCAAGATGACTTGACTCTTTTTTATTAATTTAGATTAAATTCTTGCTGACTTGGACTTTTTTAGACTGTTTTTGTTTTTAAACTCAATAAAAAAAATTATTTATCTTAAATGGAAAATAAAAAACAAATTATCATTTTATTTTCATTTGGAGAAAATTTCTAAATCTCGTGTAACCTTACTTTTGGCAATTACTCGATCAGCATCTTATTTAATTTCAAAACTCAAATATATCTTACAGTTTTAGAATTATGAATCCAATACTTACCCATAGTATCATAATTTTCTATATTTGATGAAAAAAATTAAAACAACCCAACCCAACAAACAAATGAAAGGGGAAAAATAGGGTTTTAGGCTTTGTTTGGTTTGAGATTTTTTTTTTTATTTTAGAAAATATTTTTTATATTTTAAAAAATATATTTGATAAATGAAAATAAAAATTAATTTTTTTTAAATATGGAATAAAAAAATAAATAAAATATTCAATTATATTACTATTAATGATATTTAATTATAAATATAATATATATTTATTAATTAATGATATTAAAAAGTGTTAAATATTATAACTTACAAAACACAAAATATATATATCTTATTTTCATATTTAAAAATATTTTTTTTTATTTTTATATTTCAATTCATTTTTATTCTTATTTTTAAAAAATTTGTTTTTTATTTTTAATTGCCAAATATGTTTGCACTTATTTTTTTATTTTTTAAAAAAATTAAAAAAATAACTTTTATTTTCTAAAACTAAACGCTACTTTATTTTTCAACATTAATAAACTAAAAAAAAAAAAGGAAGATTCAAACGGAAAAAGAATTCAAATTTAAAAAGAAAAATAAACCCTAAAAGACTTAAAAAAAAAAAAAAAAAAACAGAAAAATAGAGAGGGACTTGACCTCTGACTTTGAGGTTGATGCGGGCGGCGGATTGGTTGCTGGGCTTCGTATCTTCCTTTCGCTGCCCAACTTTTTTTTTCTCAACGGTTCTTGTTTTGGATTTTCTTCTCTAATTCGATATTTATAGAATTGGGGTTTTCTTTTTTTTTCTCTGATTTTCTTTTTTCTTATTGAAGCACGAGCACACAATTATAATTTATTTTTCTTTCTCCCTAAATGTCCTGAATTTTTATGAAATTTTAGGTTGAACGAACAAGAAGAAAGGATGAATCATGAAGGTAAACAGACCTAGGTTTCGAAAAGAAAAAAAAAAGAAAAACTAAAAATAATTTTAAAAATTAAAAAATTATACTTATTTTCATCTGTCACTTAAAAAGGGGCATGTGTTGCACCTTAATATTTCTGTGTGAAGGTTTTACATTGTGTAAATGAATAACATTTTATCTTTATTTCAATAACATAAAAGGTTTACTTCTAAATTGACCAATCACTTAAATATTTAATATTAAATTTATAAACAAACTTATTTTATGTAATAAAATGTGTTTGATATATAACATATGATAAGATAAAATAAAAAAATATTATAAATATAATTAAATTAAAAAAAATTATTTTATATTTAATTTGTGTAAAAATTAAAATAAAATAATTTATTTATTGATTAAAATTATTTTTTAATATTTATATAATTTAAATTATTAATATAATTTTTAAAAATATAATAAAATATATAAATTCAATCCTATGAATTAAAATTAATTCTTTAAACTTTGAAAAAATTAAAAATAATTATTTAAAATGAATAAATTTTTATTATAATATTATAATATTTTAAATATAAATTAAATATAATATAAGATATGATTTTATTGTAGCTATCGTCCTATAAGATGACTTAAATAGCATATCTCACCAAGAACTGAAAATTACTAAAAGAACGCTTCAGAAAAAGAATCTCTCAAAATCTCTTAATCTTCTTCTTTCCTTCAACAAGAACAAAGTCGTAACTCGCAAACCCATCAACTCTCAGTCTTTCTGCACTAACGAATTAACCCAAATTTCTTCTTTTTTTTTTTTTAAATAAATACCTTGAAAGCCATGGCGGGAATCCGATTGGCGCCCGAAGAGTCACCGGACCCAACCCAGCAACATCCGCCGTCGCAGCAACAGCTGCAGACCGGTCGAGAAGTGGCGTCCGACGACGAACGTTCGGTGGCTGCGGATTCCTGGTCTATAAAGAGCGATTACGGAAGCACACTTGACGATGAGCAGCGCCACGCTGATGCCGCCGAAGCCCTCTCCTCCGCTGCCAATTTCCGTGCCGCCTCCGATTACAGGTTTTGCTTTTATCTAATCTTTTTTTTTGCCCCCGTTTTTATGCGTTTGGGTAGGTTTTGAGTTTTCAAGAGAGATAGTAAATAAAGGTTTTGGAGTTGTAGAAAGTGAAATCGGAGCTTACTTAATTTTTTGTCTTTGGTTTTGAATTTTGAAGCTTGAGATTTGATCTATTGACAATTAAAATAAAAATCTTTGCTTTGCCCGAATGTGAAATTGACATTTAACTGTCTTACTTTGACTTTTGGATGGGAAAATTTCATAGTTTATGTTACCTTCTTATTTTTGTGGAAATTAAGGCTATTATAAGTGGAATTTTTATTTTTTTTTAGAAAAAAAATTATATGCGGATCAATGCTATTGAAATGAAATGAAAAACTGCCCAGACGATCAATCTTTAGAATTTTTAATTCTTCACAGTCAAATAATAAGATTTTTACATTTCAATACCTAATTATTTAGTGGTATAAATGAATGAAATTGCGAAGCAAGCAAGTTCTTTGCTTTTATTTTGATTCTTTTGTTACTTGCTGGTTTTGGGTGTTGCAATTAAGAAATAACAAACAGAACAAAACAAAATCATTTATGATTAAAAATGAGCAAATAATTAGTAGAAAATGCCAATTTAAACATATATTTTCCCTGCAAATGTAAAAGATCATGCATTTTGTTGGCTTTGCAATTTTTATTTTTAGTTCTTCAAGACTATACACATTATACTTTTCTCTGGCAAGTAGGAAAAGTAACAACTAAATGGAGGCTTTTTAGTTGAATTTTTGGGATTTGACTTTTATTGGTGGAATTATAGGAGGACAATGTTATATGTTTAACCTATTGCTAAAAAAAGTTGAAGAATGTATATTTATCATTACTAATTGTTTAGCATGGACTTGTATGGTTTGTGTTGTACTCACAGTTCTGACAAGGATGAACCAGATGCTGATGCAATGACATCAATGCTTGGTCTTCAGAGTTATTGGGATGGTGCATATGCAGATGAGCTGGCGAATTTTCGTGAACATGGCCATGCTGGTGAAAATTGGTTAGCATTAACTTAACTTTGTAATTTTTCCTTCAAGCTAGGCATGCTTTTTGTGCTACTGCAAAAATATTTTGTTATTAACACAAGTACGTAATTTGTGTATAATATATTAAATAGAATTTAATTTAATATGCATTTCAATGCTTCCCCCAATGACCTTGCTGACTTGATACCTTTCTTTGAGTTGTTTTCTGGGCTGGGTTTTATAACTTTCTAATAAGTAAAGGATTCTAAGAACTTTTGTTTATGATAATTTCAGTTTAGGTCTTTTGATCAGGTTATTTTTTCACTGTTTTATCTCCCACTCTCAATAGGTTTGGAGCTGATGTCATGGAGACTGTTACTTCTTGGACCAAAAGCTTGTGTATTGATATTTCTCAAGGTCACATGCCAAATCATGTTGATGAGCCCAAGCCTGAGCCTGTTGAACAGGGAGATAAATATTTGTCTTGCTGGAGTGTACTAGACGTTGGCACTGGCAATGGTCTGCTCCTTCAGGAACTTGCTAAGCAAGGGTACACTTTGAGATTTTTCCTGTAGCTCTGGTATTATATGCTACTAAAAACTAATTCAAGATAAAATTAATGTATAGTCTTTCAAGTTGGACAATAACTTGGTTTGCATATTGTTCATGCTATTGCTCTACCCAAAAATTATATTACATATTTTTGCTGGATTGATGGGATAAGTAGATAAGAGGTGCTCTTGGACTTAAGGTCTTGAATTTAGGTTGGCCGATATATTGAGAGTGATAATGGACATGAACGCATATTTTTTGAAGAAAAGGATGCAATATTACTTAAAGATGGAAAGGTTTTCATTTACATTTGTATGTTTCAACTATGGATATCTAAGAATGCATATAAATGTTGAGTAAAGCAATAGAGATATTTAAAAAAGCTGCACAAGTGTTCCAATCTGGCAATGTAGCCATCCTTGCAGTATTGCTTGAAAAATGAGTTATATTTAACAACTTGAGAATATTCAACTCATTAATAATTGCATATATATATAATTTTGTTTGGGATATTTATCAAATACTTTGTGGGCTGTTCAATTTTTTACTTATTCATGTTTTGTATTTGAATTGAGTAATCAACGTTTCTCCTTTAATCAGAAAGAGCTTACTGTAGTAATGGAGGCTGTAACCTCATTGATGACTCTAGAATTCTGGATGTTCTTTTGCATTAGCTAGTTAGCTTAAGATTTTTATGGATGCATCAATGTGTGTAAGAATCTGAAACATAAGGAACAGCATGAAATCCCCAAAGCCGAAGTTCCTTTGAAGAGTAGTAGAACTAGTACCTTGCAAATACCATCTTTCCAAGTGTGTGCATCACACTTGGAGAAACCATAACTTGCAAATTTCATCCTTAATAAGTTGCTGAATCAAGCCTTTAACTAAGATCTTTTTCTAAACAAATTTCCTGTCACTCCAACCTTATTCTGCAAAAGCAATTTTCCAGATGCAGCAGTTATTATCTTTAAAACCTGTATATTAAGTGAATTGGTCCTCAATAAAATTTCCTGTCTGGAGCCAAGGGCTATTAACCAGCATGTGGCGTGAACTAAATATCTAGCTGGACTAGTCCTGTACGATCAAGTCTCTTAGGATTTACTTAAATTCCTGGGCAACATGGGTAAATAAATAAAATGAAAGTGCTAGTATTTTGTTATATTTTTTTAATGAGTAAAGCACTATTATTTTGGCTCAAAACAATGAAGTTGGATAAGGCTGAGTACTTCAAAATTAATTTATTTTGCTACTATTTCAATTTACTGAAGTTCAACTTCCTAATGAGTCTATTCTCCATATCACCCATGATGCTTATTCTTCTAGAGAGATAATAGGAGAACAGTAGTTCATCACTTGCTGCAGTTTGTGCAAATTGAGGAAGAAAAAAAAGCAAGGGAAATTTCATGCATGATTCTTGTTCTAAAATCTTATTTGAATATGTTCTCAAGCAGTTAATCTTAAGTATGATTTTTCTAAAGCTGATTATCATGTGTTCTAGGGACATGTTAAGTGATTGGATTAACAGAGCAAGTAAAACTGAATAGAAAAGGCTGAGGAAAGATTATTTATGTTATTCCGTTGTGTGCCACTTTGGTGTTGGTCAATTCTATTTGATTTTTGTTAAATTAATGGTGGTGTAAGATATGTGTAGGCCTTGGGTCAACCTGCTGATAAATTTATGGGTTAAGAAACTAAATTTTTTTTATTATTGCATTTATGTAATGGTCAAGTGAATGCTTTGATTTTTTAATTTAGGTTCACAGATTTGACGGGAACAGATTATAGTGAAGGGGCGATTGACCTTGCTCGGAGCCTTGCTGACCGAGATGGATATTCAAACATCAAGTTTCTGGTATGGATGGAATGTCTAAGAATTCTAACTGAATCTAATTATGGGCTGTTTTCTTTCTCTTTTTTTCTTTCCTTCAGTCTATACTACCAGAAAATTTTAGTATTATCATACTCTTTTATTTGGAGTGCTTACCTCCCATGTGAAATGAATTGCTTTTTATGCATGCATTGGTTTGTTCTCTTTCATTGTGTATTTATGTATTTCATACATACTTGTACATCGACATTGTCTTGGATCTTACTTTGATTCTTGTGTTATCTTTATGACTTCATTATCTCTTTGCCTTGATTAAGAAAACATAATTAGTTTAATTTTGTTGCATTTGTTGTTGAGAAACCCTTTTGCCGGTAGATGCATCCTGGGTCTTATTTTTTAGATATTTGTTTAATCTTTATACTTCTCAACCATTCTTATTTATTTTTAGATATTTGTTTAATCTTTACAACTTCCTTAACTATGTCGCCCAAACAACAAAGTTGATATCCATTTTGTGAAGAAAACAGGATATTAAGACTTCAAATGCTCATGTAAGAGATAAAGATGGAGTTTTAGGTTTCTTGTGCAGATAATGGAGCATAAACATATTCCTATTGAAAGTCAAAGTCCTACATATGGATAATTTTCTTGTTGGCTTGATTATTCTCAAAGAACCTTGACTGTTGCCATTTTCATTTGGTCCTTAGGTTGATGATATTCTTGAGACTAAGTTGGAAAGGCAGTTTCAACTTATAATGGATAAGGGGACTCTTGATGCCATTGGCTTGCATCCTGAAGGGCCTATCAAAAGGTAATAATGACACCATCTTTACTGCAATATCTCCCTTTGCCCATTCGATCTCACTTGTACACCAAAATATATTAACAAATAACTGATTATCAAAAAGTTCTTGTCCAGGCTGCTAGAATCTCATAATCTGAATTGTACAATTTGCACTTATGTATAATGAGAAGCAGTAGTTTGTTTCTTTGCTTTCTAATTTTTCATCAGCTTTAACTTATGCATTTGTTTTGATTTCCATTTGATTACCCTTCTAAAAATTCCTTGAACTTTTTCCTTTCAGGATCATTTATTGGGATTCAATTTCCAAGTTGCTGGCCCATGGTGGAGTATTAGTAAGCATCTTACAAGCTTGTTTATGGTTTTATTTGTATTTATATTTTTCTAAATTTGTATGTGTGTGAAACAAGAGCCATTGCAATCAAAGCTCGAGCTTGAGTGCTAGCTTTTTGAATATATATATATATATATATATATACTTATCACATATAAAAATTCTAAATTATATAAAAGAAAAAAAAAAGTTCAAAAGTCCAATTGCACTTTCTCATTGCTTAACGAAGGTTTTGAGCTCAGCTTGCTCGATACTTGGAGTTACTCGAGCTTGAGCTTCTTCAAGTCAATCCTGAGTATAGCTTTGAGAAGGCTAGACTCAGTTATACCCAGCATGCCTGTAAGTTGTGTGAGAATTTTATTTAAAAGAAAGATGTAGTATTACTCTCTGCAGATTTAAGAACTTCCAACCAATCTTTTTCTTCTTAAATGTCGCTTGTAGGTGATTACATCTTGCAACCATACAAAAGATGAATTGGTGCAAGAGGTGGAAAATTTCAATCAAAGAAGTATTGCAATGCCCCAAGAGTCAAATACAATCAAGGACCAAGAAACACAGAGAGACCGTTCCCCATTCCAATATCTGAACCATGTTAGGACTTATCCAACATTCATGTTTGGCGGATCTGTGGGATCACGTGTTGCCACTGTTGCATTTCTACATAACTAAAATCGAAGCTTAGGTCTTTGTTAAGGGTTTACACTTGTCATTTGTTGTGGTTGAAATGGGCAGGTGCGTTCATACAAAATGGCACTGGATAGATATTGACATTTTAAACTTCAGATATCATATTCTTCCTCTAGGATAGGATGCTCTTTTATGTTTTTTCCACAAAAGTTACTGGTGTAGCTGGTGGTGAGATTATCCTAGGCAATTTAGTACCATACTTTGTTTAATGTTATCCGATTGGGTTCCTGATTATGCCTTCTAGCTTGCATGGAGCCGCCATGGTGGTTCATGTGCTTCTCTTGCTTGTTTGGTTTCTTGACTGTTTAATGCAGAAGTAGAAACATTAGACAATGGAATTGATTGCAACATTTTCAGTGTTTCATTTCCTATTTGTAGTGAATGGCTTATCCTCCATAGCTGAATGGATTCATTTTGTTTATGGTAATTAGCAGGCACTCGCTTGACGAGCTCGGGATATAATATAACTGGTAAACATGAGCATACGTTTCCCAATTGACTTAAAATTTATTGGTAATAAGTTCGAAGTACCTGTTATCATTGGTCAACTCATTTGATACAAGACATGGCCTCACGCCCTCACCTGCTACATTAAGGTAAAGAGTAACATATGGATTAATATAGCCACATAACAAGTACCATACAAAAAGATAAATTGTTACAAGGATTAATCAAAGGCTTACTATTATTTAACATGTTGAAGATAATAAAAGAATTTCAATTTAATTTTTAGAAAAAATGATTGTAAAATGGTTTTTCGCTGAAGAGAGAAAACGTTATAAATAAATATAAAAGGCATGTGTTGAGAGACGGCAAAGAAAAAAATTGGAGTAGATTGAGTGTGGTGGCAGCAGGTGGTAGACATTGAATTAAGGCTGAGAATAAGGTTGAGAAAAAAAATTAGGGAAGTATTGTAGAGAGAATTTAAGAGGGAGTTAGAAAATTTGCCAAAGTACTCCAAATGAATTGTGGGAGCTTTTATATATAGCTTTCCAAAATAAGAGTTACATAATATTAGTATAAAATAGACATAATGGTAGAAATTGATAATTACGAAGGTGCTAATGTTTGGTCTAATGAGAATCTAGCTTATAGTGATAATTAATAGTAAATAGAAGAATTTATTTTTTGTTCAAAACGAAAATGAGAAACATTCATACTTCAGCGAAAAATTAAGATAAAACTTTTAATTATTTAATCAATCGAGTTAAATTTATTAAAACATTTCAATAATGAAGTTAATCTAAGAATTTTGTTATATTTTGGATTATTTTCACATTTTATTTTCAACATACATTCGATGAAGTATTTTTTATTCTATAATTCTTAGTAAAGAAACTTTTAGGGAAGGAGCTCTTAGTAAAAGTGTTACTAGATCAAATTGTTGTTCTATAAAGGTAGTATTGTTGTTCCATTAAGATATTGTTTTGTGAAAGTATTGTTTCGCAAAATAACTTTTTTATGAAACAAATTTATTACTTGTTTTGAATTAACCTTTGTTATAGCATATTCTCATAAAATAATTTTAAAAATATTTAAAAGAAAATAATATTAATAACCAAAATTTAAGTATTTACAAATATCTCTTAATTAGGGAAATGGAGTATATATGTGCTATTTATATATGATAGAAAGAGATGAGGAATTCAAATCATTGATTCAAATGAACAAATATAGAAACAAGGCAAAGGAAAACAGTGCCAGTAAGGCAGGTGAAGCCAAGAGTTACCCAAACCAAACTCACAAGCTCAAACAATTCTAATATCTGCCCATCTCTTTTCACCTTATGATTATAGCCATCTGCATAATTCCAACCATACACAAATCTGCAACATCCCTCCAACTTCTCTTTGGTCTTCACCTTCTCTATTCTCTCCCTTAGAACACTCAAATTTGCGTCGACACGATTACTTGATCTACCTGCCAGAAGAAAAAAAGCATACAAATCTTTATGTGTGTCACAAATTTAAGATGAACATTAACAAGAATACGTACAGCTGATGAATGGTATTGAGTCACCTTCATCTCTACAGCTTTGGCCTCTAACTTGAATGGCTTCACGAGTAGAATAATAATGCTTGGAAGATGATGAAATTATAGCAAAAGAAGAAGGTAAGGAAGAAGCCATAGCGCAAATGCGATTACTTTTGACAAAACTGTGCTTCTTCATATATAAAACAAGGGTTTATTTGTCCGGCCAAATACAAAGAACAATTATTGTGATTGGAATGGAGGGTATCTGAATAAAACAAAATTAAAATATTAAGACGGCCAGAAGCAATTTTGAAAGAAAATTTGACCGTATTTTAGTTCAAGTTGATTAATGGTCAAATTTTAGATGAAAAAAATGAAGAAAATTTTGGAATTACTCTTTTGGAGCAATTGAAGTCAAGCTGTCAGCTTTAAGGCTTCGGTTTCCTATATGAAAATTGAAGATTATTACCCTCTAATTAACAAAGAAAATTTTTAGTCAAGGTGTTTCTCACTTTTCAGTTACGATGATGGGGGGGAAGTTTGGTGCTATTAACGTTTAAATCTAAAGAAGAAATTATTGGTATGCTGCAAGAAGGGAAAACATGGCTTAGCGAATGGTTCTTTTAGACAGTGCCATGGACAGCTGATCTCATTAGCAACAATAAGTTTGTGTGGTTAAAGTTGGAAAATATCCCCTTTCATGCTTGGTCTTATGGTTTCTTCAAAAAAATTGGGGATCTTTTGGGAAGTTTTATATCAGTTGATGACAGTACAATATTCAAAGGGCATTTGGATGTAGCAAGAGTTTCATCTCTTATGAACAAAGACGCTTGACCATCCAATTTAATACATGTTGAGTTAAAAGGGGTCCACTACAATATCCTATGTTCAATCGAAAAAGGGCCTGGCTTTTTATGGAATTCCAGTGTGAAGAAGACTATAAAGGAAAAATCCGTCCTATCCATGTCAGTGAAAGTTCTCCCAATGAGGTTAACTCAAGTATCAATGGAGAATACAGAGAGGAAGAAGAACAGTTAACATGCATGCAGAAAGATGGAAGTAAAACAAAAACTAGTATTCTCTCGAGAATGAATACAATAGCTAACACAACAATATGTAAGCCATCCTTTTCAAATTTGCGACATTCTCAAGGCGACATTGATGATGTAGGCTGTATCAATTTGGAGTTGCACTGAACAAAAAACAGGTTTGTTCAAGTTAAGGAGTTTGAGGTTTTTGAATTGGGGCAATATGGTAGGCCTATGGAAAAAAGGAGTGGAAAAGCAAATTAGCCCCAATCCACATGATTGTAAAGATGAACAGATCAACACGGAAAGACCTATCAATGACGGGGAAGAGAATTTTGGGCTCAATATGGCCCTTTGCTCTGAAGAAATGTTTATGGTTGAAGGAAGAGTAGTAAACAAAGAGGCTCTAATAACTAGTATGGCCCCCACTAAAAAAAGAAAAACATTAAATGAAGACCCAACCAAGAAAGCAAAAAATGTTGGGAGAAGTAGGAAATCGATGCTAGTGCTTGATTCTGATATTAACAAGAAGGTTCCAATAAATAAGAGAAAAATAGCTGGGAAAAAAGTAAAAAAGAGAAGCTCCAATCACAAAATAAAGCTAACCTTCTGAAGCTACAAATGTTAGAGAAAACCTATATTTCAGATGAAGACATCAAGAGTAAAAATAGAATCCTACGAGTAGAGGCTGAGAAGACATTGGAAATTGGTAAGCTCCTTTGATTAACTGGAGACATGGATGATGAGGATATAATTGAAAAGCTTCTGGCTATAGAGAAGGACGAGAATGCAAAGGCAGGTAATCCTTAAAAATTTCATGCTTTCTCTTCCTGTATAGGGTGCTCTTAGTTTCAATGAAGTTAGTTTCAATAAATATTAGAGGAATTGGAAAATTACAAAAAAAAAGGGCCTTTAAAAATTTGATTTCTAAGGAAAAACCTTCTTTAGTTTTCATCCAAGAATCAAAATTCCAAGCGGGTATCAGATAGAGTCATTCAACAACTCTGGAGGGAAAATGACATAAATTTCAAACACAATGACTCACGTGGCCTTGCAAGGGGCTTAATTAGTATGTGGAGTAAAGCTCAATTTCAACTCATATCGTCTGTGATTCAAGAAAGATACATTTGATTGAAAGGAAATTTCTTAGGATTCTCTGGAGTTTTTAATCGTATTAATATTTATGCTCCTAATGATGTGAATGATAGAAAGTTTTTCTTTGACGAAGTTGCACAGTTGATAATTACTGATGATGAATTTTGGTGCTTTGCAGATGATTTTAACTCGGTCTTAAGTGAAGAAGATAAAGTTAGGGCTTCAGACTGGCCTAGATCCATTAATGACTTCAATGCTTTTGTCCAAAGTTCAGGGCTTGTTGATCTGCCACTAATAGGGAGCAAATACACTTGGTACAGAAGGAATGGCTCTCCAGCAATGAGTCATCTTGACAGATTCCTCCTATCCACGAACTGGTTATCTTCTTTTTCATTATTTAATTAATAAAGCTTAGATGGTTCTTTTTCGGACCACATAGCCTTTTGCCCAGGCATCGATGTTATGGACTAGGACCGAAGCCTTTCAAACTCTTCAGCCATTGGCTACAAAATGGTGAATTTAACATGCTAGTGGACGAAAAATAGAACAGTTACAAGGTGCAAGGTTTCACTGGTTTTAGGCTTCACCAAAAACTGAAGCATTTAAAGCAGGACATTCGATCTTCGAAAGGCTATGTAAAAGGTGGCATGATGGAATCCATAGAATTCTTAAATAGTGAGATTAGCAGCCTAGAGAATAAACATGATGCCGATCCCTCCAATGTTGAAGTCAGTACTATGATCAATGCAAAGACGAAGGAACTATGTTGCACCCAAGCTATAGAAGAACAAACGTGGAGACAAAAGGCAAGACTGAAATAGATATAGGAAGGGGACAAAAACACCAAGTTCTTCCATTGTATTGCAAGTACTAGATGGAGGAATAACTTTATTGGTAGGGTTAGCAGCCCAACCTGTCTCTAATGGATTCTGATCCGACTCGATCTTATAAGATCGATTTTAAAAAATAAAAAATAAATTAAATTTTAAGTCAAATCAAATCGGATAATAATAAAAAAAAAGTTGAGATCGAATTTTAGGTAAATTCGATTCGATTCGATTCGAACCGACCTGATATATATAAAAAATTATTTTTTAATTAATTATTTAATTATATATTTATATATTTATTTAATTTTATATTTATATTAAAAAATAATATTTTATTAATTTTAAGTCAAATAAGGTTCAAGCATGAAAAAATTAAAAAAATTTTTAAGTCAAGTCAAGTTCAAATTTTATAAATATAAAATTAGATCAAATTTAAAATGAAAAAAAACTCACACTAAAACTGTTATCATCCCTATTTATTAGCTACCTATCTTTAAATGGTAGACAACTTAATAACCCTAAGCAAATAAGAAATGCAGTGGAAAAGCACTTCTCAGAGCACTTTAGAAAAGATCAAGGCCCATCTCTTGTATTCTCAAATGCATTTCCAAATGTGCTCCCCTTAGTCAAGCCCTTCAATTAGAAGTCCCCTTTTCAGAAAAGGAAGTGCTGGATGCAATTATGTCTTGTGATGATGATAAAACTCCAGGTGCAAATGGCTTTAACATGAATTTTATGAAAAGAAAGTTGAGTTTCTTCAAGTTGGAAATCATGGAGTTTTTCCAAGAGTTCTTCAACATGGGAAAGCTTATGAAAGGGATCAACAGCTTTTTTATAGCTTTGGTGGCAAAGAAACACTGTGCAAAATCTCTAAACGACTTTCAGCCAAAATCATTAATAGGGAGCATCCATAAAATTTTGGCAAAGACCTTAGCAAATAGATTGAAACAACTAGTGGGTTCTCTCATTAGTCTGACTTAATCCGCCTTTATGGAAGGCCGCCAAATTATAGATAGCATTCTTATTGCAAATGAGGTTATTGATAGCGTCAAAAAATCAGCGAACGGAGGTCTGGTGCTCAAGTTAGATTTTGAGAAAGCTTTTGATAAGGTCAATTGGAATTTTCTCTTGCACATTATGAGTCCCATGGGCTTCAAAAATAAATGGATTGGATGGATTAGAGATTGTATTTCTTCGGCTTCATTATCAATAGTAATAAATGGATCCCAACAAATCTTATCGAGATGCAGAAAAGTCTTAGACAAAGCGATCCTTTTATCTCCATTTTTGCTTATAATGGTTATAGAAACATTGAGTCTTTTACTCAATAGGACTGTCGACTTGGAACTCATCAGAGGAATAAGAGTCGGGAATGGTGATCTATAGATATCTCATCTCCAAGTAGATGACATTATTATTTTTTTGTCAGCCAAATTTTGAGCATCTTCTTACAATCAAAGGGGTCCTTCGGTATTTCTAGTTAGCAGTGGGCCTGAAAGTTAACTTCTCAAAAAATGCGTTGATCGGAGTTAACATAGACTCACAAACTCTATCAAAATGTGCTGGTAAAATTTATTGCAAAATAGATCATCTACCCATGAAGTACTTGGGGCTCCTTTTAGGCTCAAATCCGAGGCTAATATCTACATGGCAACCTGTCATTGAATCATTCAGAAATATGCTAAACATATGGAAGAGTAAGTTGCTATTTTTGGTGGTAGAATTGCTTTGATTAGGCGAGTTCTAGCTAACCTCCCCATATATTATATGTCACTTTTTGAAGCTCCAAAAGGGGTCCTATTAGAATTGAAGAAAATGGAGAGACAGTTTTTATGGGGAGACAAGGAAAATAAAAGGAATATGAGGCTGGTGGACTGAAACTCAATACGTAAAAGTAAGTATTTTGGAGGACTAGGTATCTCTAAAATGCTGCATTGTAACCAAGCAATGTTGTTAAAATGGTTTACTAGGTTTGAAAATGAGCAAAAAACATTGTGGAGGGTTGTAATTTGTAACAAATATAACATTTCAGCTAAGGATTTGTGGCCTGCTTCCTATCCATCTCGTTCACTTTCTTGGATATGGAGTGATATTCAAAACACATAGGATGGGGGGTGCTTTTCTAACATTATACAATCTAGTTTTTCTTTCTGTGTAGGTGATGGTGCTAATAGTCGTTTCTAGAGTGACAAATGGATTCAAGGTCTATCATTAAAGTTTGCTTTTTCGAATTATACTACTTTCTCACCATTAATAAAGATGGTTTCATAAAAGACTGGTGAATGGGATAGGCAAATTTGGAGATGGCAAATTTTTCTTTGAAGGAATCTTTTTTATTAGGAACTTGAAACCTGGAGGCAGTTTATAGCTCTTCCAAATTCTGTGCCACTCTGTAATGAAGCTCAAGACTGCCTCATATGGATGCATACCACAAATGACGTTTATTGACCCAAATCTTTTCGCATTCAGCTGGAGAAAGCCACATATAACAGTCTCTATAGAAAAATATATTTGGAAAGGTTTTGCCCCTCCTAAAGTTGAAGTCTTTTGTTAGAAAGCTCTAAAAGGTGGCATTCCTATGATTGAGGTATTGCATAAGCGAGGCTGTCTGATGAACATGGAAAATAAATGTACTTTTTGTGGTGAAGCCGAATCCATTGACCATCTTTTCCTCTTTTGTAATTTGGCTTGGAATAGGCTTGGAATATATGGTGCAAGTGTTACAATCAATAGGGCATCTCATGGGCTATTCCTGGTTCATTCAATAGTCTTTTTGATTTGTGGACTTACCTCTCTGTTAAAAATCAACATCAGATTATTTGGGATACATTGTTCTATGTTGTTGTTTGGTCAGTCTAGTTAGCCTAAAATGAAAAAGTCTTTAAGAAAAAAACCAATTCATTTGACAACATTTCAATCTGATTTGTACTAGACTGGCTTGGTGGATAAGTGCTAAATTTCCAGATTTAAATTTCCCTGCCATCAAATAGTGTATTCTAGCATCCCAAAGTACATCCATTCCCCTCCATAAAAAAGAATGCAAGAAGAACATCGAATAGTCTCCACCCCTATGAAGGAGTTTGGAAAATCAATATAGATGGATCAGCTATAGGTAAGCCTGGTCCTGCAGGAATAGGAGGTGTTATCCGCGATTGGAAGGGAAAGTATTGCTAATGTTTTCCCAAGAATGTTGGAGTAAGGAATCGAACCTTGGTAGAGCTGCTGGAGATAGTTGAAGCCCTTACTATTGTGGCTAATGCCAATCTAGATCCCTTGTGTCATAAGCCAACCTTGTATAGGGCCATGACCGGGGCTTAGGTTGTCATGAGCCACCCATGTATAGGGCCATGACCGGGTAGATCCTTTGTCCTAGGAAAAGTGCCCCTATTTCAAACATTATAATGGTTAGTGGTACCATAGCTCTAAAATCTCCAAAGCTCTTTAGGGGGGTGAGCGGACAACATACTGTTAGGCTGTCTCATCGGTCGTAATATGGGCCTAGGCCATCCGCCAAGGGCTACCCCCTGGCCCTGGCGATAGTGGGAAGTCCCGATGTAATATCCTTGATTTTAATAAAATTCACCTCCGATTCGAATGTCCCGATTGTTACCTTGATGTGTTTTTCTTTTTGTCGATGTGAATGTGCCTTCTTATGTGTGCTTGAGATTGATCTCAATATGAATGTGTCTTATTGCGTATGCTAGGGACTAACTGTGACTTATGGTTATTTGTTCAGATATCAAACTATTGACTGTTGACTTGGGTGAAAGCATCCATTCAAGTGCCATACGGGCTATTGCTTGTTGAGAGAAAGCCTAGCCCGTGGCACATGGTATCAGAGCACGATTGAGAAATGCTAGAAAATGGAGGCGATGGCCACAAGTGGTGGACCTAATTATCAACAGAGACTTGAGGAACTTGAGGCCGCGGTGGCCACAGTGAAAACTCACATGGTGACTAAAGATCGATTGAGGTAGATCGAGACAACCCAACGGGAGTTGTCCGATACTCTTCACAACGTGAGCGAGGAGGCTAGAGATGCCTTGAATGTTCTCCAAAAAGAGTTTGAGGAGCTCAGAGCATAAGTGAGCATCATACAAATAGCTATGGCCAGATCGAGTTTGAGTTCGACGGAAAGGGAAAAAAGGGCCAAGGTACCGGAACCTCGATGTTATGAGGGGGCAAAAGATGCCAAGGAGCTTGAAAACTTCCTGTTTGACATGAAGCAGTACTTTCGAGCTGTACACACGAATTCAGAAGAAGACAAGGTAGCAATGGCGTCGATGTACCTCACAGGGGATGTCAAGCTATGGTGGCGTTCCAAGTTTGTCAATGATGAGTGTCCGATAAGACTTGGACGGACCTGAAACAAGAACTGAAAAACTAGTTTTTCCCTGAGAATGTGGAGTATATGGCCCGAAGAAAACTTTGAGATTTGGTGCAAACAGGAACAGTACGAGAGTTTGTAAAGAGTTTTTCTACCTTAATGTTGGATATTCAAGATATGTCTGAAAAGGACAAGATGTTTTATTTCCTTGAGGGCCTCAAGCCTTAGGCCAGGATAGAACTACAAAGACAAAGAGTGCAAGACATGGCCACGACCATGGCTACAGCTGAATATCTCCACGATTATAATGATGGCTCCTCAAAACAAAAAAATCCTTCATCAACTGATAGTAGCTTCAACTTTGGGAGTAGGAGAAAGATGACTAGATTGGACTGACCCTTCAGTGGGAGATCAGACAGGAGGTCTTTTAGTCAAGATAGCACCCAACCCAAGACAAACAACGTAGTGATTTTCAAGCCTAGGCAACCACTAGCTTGCTTCCTATGCAAGTGGCCGCATCGGGTGGTCGAATGCCCACACAGAGGAGTTCTTAATGCCTTAAGAGCCTCATTTCAAGAGTTCACAAAAGCACCAGAGAGCATTGAAGAAATTGAGGAGGAGCCAACCAAGATAGGTTCAATAAGGTTCTTCAATGCCCTCTACACCCAACTGAACATAATAAAGAAAGAATAGAGTAGAGGCTTGATGTATGTGAACTTAATGATCAATGAAAAGGCCACCGGGGCCATGGTAGACACGGGTGCAACCGATACTTTCATCACACTAGAAGAAGTAAAAAGGTGTGATCTCCAGGTTAACAAAGACTGTGGGCAAATGAAGGTGGTCAATTCGTCAGCCTTTGCGATCAGTGGAAGCTCCAAGAGTGTGATAACTAGATTGGGGCCATGAGAAGGAAAGGTAGATTTTATAGTTTCTCCCATGGATGACTTTGATGTCGTTCTCGGATTGGACTTCATGATGTTGGCTTAGGTGATCCCTATCCCCGTCGCTAGCGGCTTGTTATTCTTAGGGGAACACCCATGTATGGTGCCGACCATTATTTTACCAAAAAATGACAAGAAAATGATCTCAGCTTTACAGTTCAAGAAATGGGTAAACAGAGGGGAACCTTCTTTTGTGGCTATATCGATTTACAAAAAAGAGTTGGGAGTGGAACCGATACCCGATAGTGTGGAAAAAGTGTTGAAAAAATTTGAAGAGGTGATACAAGAGATGTTGCCTAAGGTTCTACCTCCTCGACGAGCCGTGGATCATGAAATTGAGCTCCTCCCAGGAGTTAAATCCCATGCTAGAGCCCCTTACTGCATAGCCCCACCAGAGTTGGCCGAACTAAGGAAACAGTTAGATGAGCTTTTACAGGTCGGGTTCATTAGACACTATCAAAGGCTCCTCTTGAAGTGCCAGTGCTATTTCAGAAAAAGCATGATGGAAGTTTACAATTATGTGTTGACTACAAAGCCCTAAACAAAGTCACCGTGAGAAACAAATATCCCATCCCTCTTATAGTAGATTTGTTTGATCTCCAAGTACTTTTCCAAATTGGACTTGAGATCTGGCTACCATCAGGTCAGAATCGCTAAGGGAGATGAGCCAAAGACCACTTGTGTAACAGGGTATAATGCATTTAAATTTCTTATTATACCCTTTGGACTGACCAATGCTCCTGTCACATTTTATACATTGATAAATCAGGTGTTCCATGACTATGTAGACAAATTTGTAGTCATCTATTTAGATGACATTGTGGTATATAGCTCCACTATGGAAGAACATCAAGAACACTTGTGCTAGGTGCTTCGAAGATTACAAGACCACCAGTTATATATGAAAAAGGAGAAATGTGCATTTACTCAGACCCAAATCCACTTTCTCAGTCACATTGTCGAACGTGGCCACATTCGAATGGACATGAAAAAGGTTAGGGTCATCAAGGAGTGGACAACACCGAAGAATGTTAGTGAACTTCGCTCATTTTTGGGACTAACCAACTATTATAGAAGGTTTGTAGAAGGGTACTCTTGCAAGACCATGGCCTTCACGGAGCTATTGAAAAAAGAGCATAAACGGTGTTGGACAAGTGAGTGCTAAGAGGCTTTTGAGAGATTAAAGGATGCTATTATGAAGGATCCTATCTTAGCTCTCCTTAATATTGAAAAGCTTTTTGAAGTTCAAACAGACACATCTAATTTCGTTATTAGGGCAGTGCTTTTACAACAACGTTACCCAATAGCATTTCAAAGTAAGAAGCTAAGTGAAGCTGAGAGGAAATATACAGCCCAAAAAAAAGAGCTCTTGACGATAGTTCACTGCTTGAGGGCTTGGTGACATTATTTGTTGGGTTCACACTTTGTCATGAAGATAGACAATGTGACCGTTAGCCATTTTCTCACCCAACCAAGGCTTACAGTGAAACAAGCTAGATGGCAAGAATTTTTAACGGAGTTTGACTTTTGTTTTGAGCACACCGCTGGAAAGACCAATCAAGTGACCGATGCATTGAACAGACGAACAGAGTTAGCAGCCCTTAGAAGAATTACCCCAATGGCGGCTAGCAGAGTCACGATAGACATTCTTAAATTAATTGAAGATCATTTAAGGAATGACTCGCAAGCCAGTGCCATCCTGAAGCTAGTTGAAAAAGGGAAGTCTAAGTACTTCTGACAAGAAAATGAGGTTTTGTGGATAAGGGGCCCTGATTGTTTATGCCAAGAGCAGGAGGTCTGAGACAGATGCTGATAAGAGAATATCATGACACACCATGGGTCGAACATCCAGGTTGGCAACGCACTTTAGCTTTATTGAAACAGGGATACTATTGGCCTCAATGCGACAAGACGTGATGGACTATACAAAGACTTGCCTCATTTGCCAACAAGACAAAGTTGAAAAGAAGAAACTTACAGGCATGCTTGAACCACTACCGGTGCCCGCTAGATCGTGAGAAAGCATCTCTCTCGATTTCATTTCGAGCCTATCCAAGGTTGGTGATCTTAGAGCT
Organism: Durio zibethinus; assembly: GCF_002303985.1. The sequence continues at coordinate 20,915,321 of NW_019167893.1, forward strand.
ATTTTGATGGTGATTGACCGTTTCTCTAAGTACGTCACATTCATTCCCACTCACAAGTATTGTACTACGAAAGACACAGCTCGATTATTATTTAAACATATAGTCAAATACTTGGGCCTCTTTCAAAACATTGTAAGTGATAGAGATCCAAGATTCACGGGGTCCTTCTAGAGAGAACTTTTTAAGATATTAGGGTCTCAACTTAACATCTTCTCAAGCTACTACCCTCAAACTGATGGTCAAACGAAACAGTTCAATGGATTACTAGAGGAATACTTAAGGCACTTTGTTCAAGCCAATCAGAAGAACTGGTCTTCGTTATTAGACGTTGCTCAGCTTTGTTTTAATTCCAACAAAAGCTTTTCCACTAACAAAAGCCCCGTTTAAGGTGGTCATCGGATAATTATCAAGGCTACCCCATACTTTCTTAGAGTAATATGAAAGGAAGAATCCGAGAGCCTTCAACCTCGACAAGGAGTGAAAACAAAACACTGAGATTACAGAAGCCTACCTGGAGAAAGAATCGAAGCGAATGAAAAAATGGGCAGACAAAGGTCACAGGGCACAACAATTCCAAGTTGGTGATTTGGTTCTTATTCGACTAGTCCCTGAACAAATCAAGTTCTTGAGAAAAAGAGATCGTAGACTAGTGCGTAAATATGAGGGCCCAGTGAAGATCATTTCCAATGTGGAAAATGTTTTTTATAAAATTGACCCACCAAAGTGGATGGAAGTGCACCCAGTATTTCATGTGAACAACCTGAAACCTTTCCATATAGATCTTACAGATGCTAGCTGAGAGGAGCCAACCAGAGCCGCCATCACCATGAAGCCACCCTTAGAGCGTCGAGTCAAAAAGATCTTAGCCGACAGGGAAACCAAGGTATCTCGAAGACTAGTTTGTGAATACTTAGTGAAGTGGGAGGGATTAGGACTAGAAAAAACCAGCTGGGAAAGAGAACACGACTTTCGAAGATTCAAGAGGAAAATTGAAGAATTTCAAGCCTGCAAGTCAACGAGGACGTCGATAGAATAGGTGGGAGAGGATGTCATGAGCCAACCTTGTATAGGGCCATGATTGAGGCTTAAGTTTTCATAAGCCACTCATGTATAGGGCCATGACTGGGTAGATCCCTTGTGCTAGGAAAAGTGTCCTCATTTCAAACATTGTAATAGTTAATGGTAGCATAGCTCTAAAATCTCTAAGGCTTTTTACGAGAGAAAGCGGGCAGCGTACTATTGGACTATCTCACTGGTCGCGATACGGGCCTAGGTCATCCGCCAAGGGCTACCTCTTGGCCCTGGCAATGGTGGAAAGTCCCGATGTAATATCCTCGATTTTAATAAAATTTACCTCTGATTCAAATGTCCCGATTGTTACCTTGATGTGTTTTTCTTTTTGTCGATGTGAATGTGCCTTCTTGTGTGTGCTTGAGATTGATCTCGATATGAATGTGTCTTATTTCGTATGCTAGAGACTAACTGTGGCTTATGGTTATTTGTTCAGATATCGAACTATTGATGGTTGACTGACTTGGTTGGGAGCATCCATTCAAGTGCCGCACGGGTTGTTGCTTGTTGAGAGAAAGCCTAGTCCATGACACCTTGCCTGATATCATTATCGAAAGTGACTCTAAAATTGTTATAGCATGGCTCAACAAAGTAAGTGAATGTCCTTAGAAGTATAATTATTTGCTGAATAGGTTGTACAATCTCTTCATTAGGGTTAAGAACATCACTTTTGTACATGTTTTTAAAGAAGCTAATTATTTTACGAACTCTCTAATTAAGATAAGAGTGCACAAATCTTGCAATTTTGTAGCTTGACTGTAACAACATCTTTTATATGAATAATATCTTTATTTCAATATTCAGAAAAAAAAATCCTAAAACTAAGCTCATATTGATTATGTGATAAAATATTTCATGTAAATGAACATAAAACAAGAGGAAAGAAAAAAATTAACTCAAAAATAACGTGGAAAGCAATGATAAAATTAAATTATGGTTGTTAAGGTTTGTTACTATGTGTTACACTTCAATTTAAGGATATTGACTAGTTCAGAACAATGCGGCATACTCATTGCTATTGAATACTATAAGGATTTTTATTTGATACACTGTTAGTATATAAATTTTATATACTGTTAGTGAACAAGATAATGTTGTCTCATTAATAAATGAATACCAAACATTAAAATAAATATATAAAAATTTAATTTTTTTAAAAAAATTTACTTATTAATGAAGGCTCATCATATGATTCATCTCATTAATAAGGTAATATCATTTAATTTACTGACAGTGTATAGAATTTAAACATTGATAATATATTAAATATAAATACATACTATAAACATACAGGGAGCTTTTGGTTGACCAAATCTTTTTTTTTTTTCGAAATCATATTTTTTGGTGATATGAGTTCTTCGTTTGATTGGGATACTTTTTTCCACATTAAGAATATGGCATTTTAATATTGTCAAAAAAAAAAAAAAAGAAAAAAATAGGAGAAATAAGAAATCCTCATCTTTTTAAAGTTTTTTTCGAGAGGAAAGTGAAAAAATTTTTCATTTACCCTCAGCAAATATTATATTTTTAAGATAAAAAAATTCAACAATGCACCAAGTCCAATCCAAATCTCAGACTTAGATGAACCCAAGGAGATAAAAATGTAATCTTTTACTAGCTGCATGCTACTCAGCGATCATAATTAGGCTCAGATCTTCATGGGGCCTTGATCTTCCTTTGTAGCACCCAAAAATAAAAGTATGGAATGAATGCATTACTCCTTGATGTTGACGCAAAGCCTTTGAAAGAAAACCTAAAACAAGTTACATTCATTCAATGATTTTTGTAGCATAAAATTGAGAGTAAAATATCAACAACACTGCTAGCAGGACGAGGAAAAAAAGATCGTATTTGTTGACAAAGATAATAAGAAAAGTTATTTTTTAAAATTTTATAATTCAACAAAGATTATATTGTTTAGATAAAAATGTAATCTTTGTATTACGTTTTTAAGATAAAAATGTAATCTTTGTTAATAAAGACGTTCTTAAGCGAGTTTAAATGCTTGTGACGGAGTAGGAGCTTAAGCAACAGGAATCGCAACCTTTCCCTCCACTAATGTTCTGGCAGCACCCGTCAAAGTAAAGAGTAACGTATGGATTGATATAGCCACCTAATAAGTAACATACAAAAAGATAAATTGTTAAAAGGATTAATCAAATGCTTACTATTATTTAACACTATATTTCAAACCCACAGCTTCGCTTGCGAGAGTAAAATCATCTGAATTATGCAAAGTCCAACTGAAGCAATTCCTCGAAATCCATGAAATGAAGCATGATGAGGGCCACCCACAATGAAATAGATGGTAGCAAAGAACCATATCCTTATGTTTGAATGAAGGCCACTAACATTTTCATAAACATCAACAGAAATGCTATAGGGCCACCAAATATAATACCTGACCAACGCAAAATGCCTAATAAACTACATCAGCTCCAATAATCCATTGCCTCCATTCAATTCAATCCTAACCAACGGTTATCGTACTTGCATGCAGTAAAAAAAAACACAGATAGGATGGTTCATGGTGCACATATGATATAACTTCTCATTACCTGCCCTAAGAGCTAATTTATAAATAAGATAGGTGGCAACTGCTATTTGCCATTTTCCAACATCTTTAATTGTAATATCCTTAGTATATGCTCCTCTGATGTTTTTGATATAATCCTGCATTTAAAGCAGAGACATATATGACACATGGTTCACTAAATAAAAACTAAAAGCACCATCAAATCGCCTATTACCTTCAGCATCCTTGCTTTCTCATATTTCTCCTTGTCACTTTGAACCTTCAAAGAACTGCTAGCTGCCAAAAATACGTAGTTGAATTCTTTTAGATTAATGGGATCATCCCAGGAAGCCAGCCATGTGACAGTATTGTCATGTTTTATATCTTTCCATCTGCCAATCAAACAAAAAATCTCAAAGTTAAGATAACCCAAATTGAAAATAACCTCCAATAATTTCATATATTCTAGAAAATGAATGCTCTCTCTCCATCTCTTAACCTTTCAGCAGGGATTGGACATTCCGGTATTGGGGCATCCTTTTAGATATTAATGGTAATGTCACTTGGATGAACATGTCTTTTCAACTTTCCCATATGATATGCAATAATAAAATTAAAAGAACATAATATAAAAATCTTGCAAATTCAATTATCAGACTAAAACATATCGTTCTCTATAACTTTAGAGTTGTCAAACATGTTAGCAATACCTTTGGATGTTCTCCCTGGCCTCCAAAAAACCCAGGTGGTTCAACTCTGAAATTTCCTGCCTGCAATTAAAATAATCATCTGAATTAGCAGGAACTTTATAAGAAAAATAGAAGTATTCTAATTCTTGGGTGAAGAGGAGATAAAACATGCACACTAATACCAAATATCCTCAAATATCTCAAACAAAGGAACTGTATGTGCAGGGGCAAAATATTTTAGACCATATGATATAGTGATTCATACCATGTCAACGTATAATTTAGATGATCTTGGGGCATAACTGAACTGCGAATAAAAGTATTGATATCCTTCGAAACGAGGTAAGGGTTGCTTGGATTAACATTTTCATTGACGTCTTCAATTAAAAGAGTAACCTCTGGAACCTCACAAGCAACAGCAATTGCAGGAACATCAACGTAGAACTACTGTCTTGAATTTGGATCATTTGCTAGAACAAATATGCTTGGCTTCTCACTCCCTTGGACAGCTCCAATAACCTCCACAGAAGTAATAACAGGGGCTTGATCCTGTAAGTTCCAAGGAATTTTAGACTTTTTCTCTTAAGACAAGTTTTCAGCAGCAACCAAAGAATTATGGGATGATAAGAGACAACCTCAACAACTTTTGGCTTCTTAGACCAAAACCTTCTTCACCAGCTTTTTTCATTCTTGTTGTGTCATAACAATTTTTTGTCCGTAAGGGACTCAATTGCTAAATTTGAAAAAAAAAAATTTGAAATTGTCACAAATCTTTTTTTTTTATAAGGTGTGATTGGTCACCTAAAAATATCATCTTTAATAAAAATGTTTAAATTAATTAAGATTTACTAAAGGAAGTTTAAATCTGCGAAATCAAAATTAGATTCGGGAGTACGGTTACAAGTAAGAAAAGTATTAGCACTCTTATATTGTCCGTTCAAAGAATGATATCAATTAAATATTTATAATCCTTTAATTTTGACGATATGTTTTTTTTTTAAGATTTAAATTTAATTTTCTTAAATTTATTTATGAAAACCATTTTTTTTTGTGAAATTAATATTTCAAAAAAATTAATCTTTCACAAAATTCTCGAAATCTCACCAATTAAGATTGGCAATGGATTAGGCCGGGGTGAGTTTTTGTTCGCTCCAAACCTGACCTGACTTTATATTCATCAAATTTGAACCCAATCAGACCCAACTCGATATTTGTATAAATTGTATCCAATTCAACCCGACCCGACCCAACCCGAAATTAATAAAATATTTCTTTTAAATAAAAATATTATTTTTTAAAATATAAATATTTAAATATAGAAATAAATAATTAAATAATTAATTAAAAATAATTTTTATATAATATCGGGTCGGGTCGGGTTGGGTTTGTCTAAAACCCGACTTGACCCCGATTTTTTCTTAGACTTATCCGACCCGACCTGACCTAAAATTTATTTTTTAAAAAGAAAAATTCGACCCTATGAGGTCCGGTCAGTCAAAACCCGTCGAGGGCGGGTTGGATTGCCGACCCTACTCACCATAAGATATTTTATTTATTTAATAAAATAATTTTAGGAACATCTCAATTCTTTGGTGAGTTTTCAAAATTTATTAAATAAATTTTGATATTATCATGACTAGGGGTGTAATCGAGTCAAGTCAAGCCGATACAATGATAAGCTCGAGCTCGAGCTTGACTTTAAACTTGCTGCTCGATACTCAGCTCGAACTCGATCGAGTTTTATTTTCCTAGCTCGAGCTCGATTCGTGATCGAAATCAAGCTATTCGAGCTCACTCGTTTAAGCTCGATTAATATATAAAAAAAAAGCTCGATTTTTATACTCGAAAAAAAACTCGATTATTCGAGCTCGAGATCTTTTACAACTAATTTTTATCAAACCTAATAAATATTATATTTTCAAGATAACAACAATAACAATAACAACAACAATAACAACAACAACAATAATAATAATAACTTACACAACAACTAAATTTAAGCAAATAAAAGTCTCATTAAATGATTCAAATACAACACACAAATATAAGACATAATGAACTTAGAAATTAAAA